>JANIIA010000190.1:54684386-54734806 GCA_027478495.1 Erythroxylum alaternifolium | reverse complement strand
TTATTTAGTTTTAATGTCTCTCAAATTCAGGTTTTCTTATTGTTTTCCTTTTAGACAGCATTAGAATAGCTTTAGTGTACCCTAGATCCCTGTGGGATCAACCCTGACTTGCCCTGCTATATGGTAGTTAGGTTAGTTAGGAAATTTTATTAGTTGAGAGTTCGCAACAACTCATTAACTCGCATGAGTATGATTCCGTATACTTCAGAAGTAGGATCAATCATGTATGTTATGTTAAGTACAAGACCCGATATATTATACGATCTAAGTGTTACGAGCAGATATCAATCAGATCCTGGTGAGTGTCACTGGGAGGCTATTAAGAATATCTTAAAGTACTTGAGAAGGACTAAGGATGTATTCTTGATATATGGAAATGGAGATCTTATAGTGAGCAGACATACAGATGTCAGTTTTCAATCTGACCAGGATGACTCTAAGTCTCAGTCAGGTTATGTTTTCACACTGAATGGTGGAGCAGTCCGTTGGAATAGTTCCAAACAAGAGACGACTACAAATTCAACGACCTAGTTAGATTCTATTGCAGCTGCGAAAGCCACAAAAGAAGTTGTTTGGATCAAGAAGTTCGTTATGGAACTTGGAGTAGTTTCGAGCATTTGTAGAACTGATCCTATTGTAATGTGACAACAATGGGGCTATTGCTCAAGCCAAGGAACTAAGGTCTCATCAGAGGTCCAAGCACGTACTCAGGAGATATCACCTGATCAGGGAGATAATTGAAACAAGTGATGTGAAGATAGAGAGTACCTATAGATAAGAACATCGTTGATCCCTTGACTAAGCTACTTCCTCAAATGAAATTTGATTTTAATATACTCACCTATGGTATTAGATATAAAGGTGATTGGCTTTAGTGCAAGTGGGAGAATGTTATAGTAGTGCTCTAAAGGCAATCACTTTTAGAACTTTTGAACATACTTTATTTTGATTAAATAAAGTGAAAGGCAATTTTCATTAATTTGATGTTTGTTTATATATGAATTAATTTTGATTTTAAATCGAATTAATGAAGTCCATGATACAAAACATTGAATGAAGGAAAACATGATGACATCATGATAATGAGATTCCTATCATGTGCAATTATGTTATTATCTAAATAAGCCCTTGTCATAAGATTAATAAGACAGGACATTATTAATCCAGATAGACTAGCATATGTTATACTTTTTCAATTTGATCAAGCAATAGATCTCACAAACTGTAAGTATGAGATGTTTAAAGTTAACATGTGGATGCTTAATAAGAGTAATAAATACATCAGAAGACCCGCTATGAGATTGTCATATGGATAATCTATCAAATGTCAACAATCAATCTCATCATAGCAATGGTGCAAATATCCTTAGACTTGAGGTACTCAAGGATATCTTGGATACTAATCATATGCTTAGATGTCATTCCTTGTTACCTCAATACGAGGTTGCTCTTAGGGTGGTGATTGGGTACAGCTTTTAGTATTTGAAGGTAATTGGGTAGCCAATAAAGGATTCATCACTTCTGATAGAAGGAGATGATACCCACAACCTCTTGTTGGGCTCATTACTCAAGAGTCTCTGGTCAGAGCAGTTATGTGTCATCACTTCTGATAGAAGCAGATGATACCCACAACCTCTTGTCGGGGTCATTACTCAGGAGTCTCTTTTCAGAGCAGTTATGTGTCATGAAGAGAGTCTTCAATGAAACATAGAGTAATGAGATCCCAGGATAAGAACTAATATCACTTGGACTAGATGTGACGTAGTAAGTCTAGTGGAAGTTGACACATAGCCTATACTTTGAACTAAGTAGGGTATAGTATGGTGAAAGGAAAAATTATACAGTAATTGTATATAGAAAGGTTCGTAAGTTGGATAATTAACTATCGAAGAGTTCATGTGTTAATCCACTTATATTCTGGTAAATTAGCATCATAAAACCTTTCATGATTTGCTTGAATTAAGAGTTAATTCAAGTGCCTAAAATAACTAGGAATCTAAGGGTCAAATGCATAAAAGATCGGATGAAAAACATAGTGTGTATGGATGGTTTTAAGTAGGCCATGATACCAAAGGCGAGACTAGTTTTTAAATAGGTCACGATCTTGACCGAAGCCTCGACAGTTAATACATAACTGAATTCCTCACTTATATACAAAAACTTTTTACTAGTTCTTACGCACGCAAGTGAGAGAGAAAGGGCTCTACAAGAGTTCTAGAGATAGAGAGAATAGGTCTTAAGTTATCTTCATGTAATTTATGCAATTGTTACATAAATCTAGTTGCATTCAAGATAATCTTGATCTATCTCCTCATTTGAACATCTATTTGAACTCATCAAGTTTGGTGTTCTAACACCCTTACATATTGTTCTTCTTCATCTTTGCGTGTTCTTGGGTTATCAAGGAAGGGTTTGGTGTTTGCAACAACCCAAACAAGGAGAAGAATCAACAAATAAGGAGAAATTTAAAGGTAAAATTGTTTAAATTTTCATGTTCTTAACAATCTTATGCATGCATGTGTGATTCTGGTTTTTCGGGGTTGTCATGGTGTTGGAATTTAGATTCCAACACTTCTGAGAAGAGGTCTTAAGTTATCTTCATGTAATTTATGCAATTGTTGCATAAATCTAGTTGCATGCAAGACAATCTTGATCTATCTCCTCATTTGAACATCTACTTGAACTCATCAAGTTTGGTATTTTAATACCCTTACACATTGTTCTTCTTCATCTTTGTGTGTTCTTGGGTTATCAAGGAAGAATTTGGTATTTGCAACAACCCAAACAAGGAGAAGAATTAAGAAAGGAGGAGAAATTTAAAGGTACAATTGTTTAAAATTTCATGTTCTTGACAATCATATGCATGCATGTGTGATTCTGGCTTTTTGGGGTTGTCATGGTGTTAGAATTTAGATTCCGACACTTCCGCTGTATTCTCATGTATATGATGCATGTATACATGGTCAAACCCAACAAAAACAATGTTTTGAATTGATTTGTGTAAATTTTAAATAGTGAGTCACTAAATTAAAAAAATTTTCAATTTTGATACTAAATTAAAAAATCCCAAAATTTTAGATATCTTTAAATCTATTATCCCTACGGAAAAATTTTTTAATCTCATAAACTAAAATATAGAAAATTTGAAATAAATTTTAAATGATTATTAGAAAATAAGTCACTAAAATGAAATGCTAATGTGAATCTTAAATAGAACATTATTAGTGCGTCGATTGATGTCTTTATCGAAATAGTTTTATAATTAATCCTTACACTTAAATTACCAAAGTATCTTATGTAGGAAGTACTATATTTGATACTACTTATGCCCTATTCTATTTAGGATAGCTCAATTATTACTATTTTGATATATTATAAATTACAAAGATACTAGAGTAAATCAACAAAGAATTCGTTACTCTAAAATAATTAGTGAGAATGTTCAACTATTCTTAATTAATAAGGATTTGGGAATTCTTTGAAAATAATGAATTAAGATATATAAAAAGGTTATTTTCAAATATCAATTATAAATCAACTACTAATTGTTAAGAATGATCATGATTAAAGTTTGAATAGAATATAACAACAATTTCATACTCTATGCTTAACTAAATTATTTTTAGAAAAAATGATGAAAAACATATATTATAACTATGTACGAATATGCTAAGTCAAATTGCTTTAATATTTGAATGGTCATGAAATGTTAATAGTAAGCAATATTAATTTGTAATTATTAATTATTTAATTAACAAAAATAAAGATAATTAAAAAAATTTCAATTTATCTAATCATAATTATGAATTCTAATTATGCTTTATAATCATAATAATATATTAAAAACTTAGTAACACATATAGAGCAATTAAAGAGAAAAATATGAATTTTAATTAATTAAAGCTTAACTATGTAGTTTGGAAACTTTAGAGACAATATGTGAGATATTTAAATATATTTAAATTAGATTCTAATTATATAATTAAAGCTAGACGTTAGCCAATAATTTAGAATTAAACTTTAGTTAATGATTTGGTAAACCCTAATCTTTCTATATAGAAAAGAGTCTTTAAAAAGGCAATTAGGAATCCTTGTTAAACTATACCTAAAAAGTCCTTTTTAAGTTAAAAGAAATTGCATTAATGAAAACACCTTAAAAGGTGATTACAAGCATTTAAAATCAATATTAAAGCCATAAAAATTTGCTAAATTAAAAACAAATACTAGAATCCTTTAAAAGGAGAACAAGTATCAAAATATGTGTGATCAGGAACCATAATCCATCCTAATTAGAACTAGAGGAGGTTCCATATGTGAGTCATACCATTACCTAAATTTGAAATGACACCTTATTTAATATGACCTTTTTGAAAACTTTAGGATCTATTTCTTCCCATATAGTGTGAATGCTATAACAAAATGATATCTCAAACAAAGTAAGGTCAACCTTATAAGTAATCTGAATTCTTATTGCCTATTCCTTAGTACTTAACCATTAAGTTTGTTGTTAATGTAAGTTGTAGCAAGCCAGAAGGTTGTTCCGTAGACAAAAGAGAATTAATAACTAAAGAAGAGGTAATTATAGGATTCTTCAACATGATTGTAAGGTACACCACTCAGATCAATTGGTTAGACAATCTTGATACGGTATATGGTCCTTAATCTATGTTTAATAGCCACCTAACATATAAAGGATGCTTTCAAGAGATTGTTGGGAAACAAAAACATTTTCTACCATGTCACATCCGAGGAGTTTTTTTTAAAAGATTTCTATACATGATTTTTTTAGTGAATTCATAAGAATAGTACCTAAACCAAATTACCTTATCTTCAACATCTTTATTAGGAAAATATCTTGGAAGATTGTCTCTAATATTGATAAAGTTCTAAATAGAAGGGAAGATTAGTTCTATCTATAGCCATCTATAATGGATTCCACCTTGGTTAAAGTTAGAAAGTCACATATTGTTGCTCTTAAGTTGAAAAACCTTTAATGAATACCAATTATCAGACTAGAGCCAATGATAGATGCATAATGGATTTGATGTGTTTTTGCTTGATATTTAATACTTTTTGTTATATTCTTGGTACTTAATTAGCTTCAAGTGCTTTCATAGGTGATAATTGCCTTCGTGGACTTAAAGGAGAAGAATTCGGACAAAAACAAGGCATAAAGCAAATATTTGACGTATATAAGCTATGCATGATTTTTAATGTAGATTGAGAGTCTAAATCTAAATGTCCTCTTTAGAGAATAATTAGAGGACATCTCAAGATTTTCAGGAAGCCCAGATTCTTAACTTTTCAAAATCTTTTAGACCAACAACCTTTGTTCAAAGTAAAACTTATTTTTGAAAAATTGACAACCTGACCATTAGAGGTTTATATGGACATATCTTAAGCTTATGAGATCCAAATAAGGTGATTCAAAAGCTCAAATTTAGTCCAACATCTTAAGCCATAGTTTCTATGTACAAATTGAGGCCTAAAAGTGATGTTTTAAGAGGCAAAAAAGGCTTAGAATGAATATGAAATCTATCTCTACCCGATATGAACTTTGACCTTTCCTTGATTTTTTGGCCCATAACTTTCACTACATGACTTTGTTTTAAGAAAAAGAGGATCTGTTAGAAAGATGAGAAGTGGAGATACAATTTATATAAGGACATGGTAACCTAAATATGAAGATATTGAGGTCAAAAACCTGAAGGAATGCACTGTCAAACATCTACCAATGCACTTTTGTGATTTTCAAACAATTTTGAATATGCAGGGTCTAATTCACAATCGTGCAAAAGACTGTACATCTTCTCATAACTCTAAATTTTATGATAAAAGATGTTTTTGGAACGAATTAAAGGGGTAGCCAAAGGAGATTTTGGGAGGCAATTTATGGTCGTGGAGTTGTTCTCAAAGGGCGGTTTTGGTTTAGAGAAGCGGAAAACATGAAGAAATCATTGAAAGATCCATCGAAATAAAAGAACAAGCCTCTACATAGAAGAACATTTGATAAAAGACAATAAGGGAGATTTAGAATTATGAAGCCATTGTTTTCAATTCGTATTTTTGTTTAAGTATGTTTGATTTCGTGTTTGATAATGTGTAACTAAACATGAAACATCCAGTTAGTATTTAGGTTAAATGAACCTTATATTAATACTTTGATATGAATTGATTCTTTTATTAATTCAATTGTTTGTTTGATAAATTATGATCTGATTACACGTTTTATTTATGTTTTAATAACCTGAGAATATTAGTTCATAATCTGATTTCATATGTAGAGATTGAGAAACCCTAATGTGAATAGATCTACTGTAATTAGAAGGAGTTGATTGCAACGCTATAAATAGGATGACATAAATCTTCCATATTAGGGTCAAACCTAATAGAGAGACTTATAAATCGATAATACAATCCTATAAGATTTAACCTGAGTAATTCAGTTAAAAATCTTATGATTACTTGTTAGTAGACTCAAGATCAATTGTTAGCACACCATAAGAGTCTTAACGGTCCAATACATCAATAAACAATTGCATGATAAAAAGTCAATATGTTAAGGGTTTAAGGGGATTTAAGCCTAAATACTAATTTATGATAATGATAGTTTTTTAAGTAAATTCCATTATCTTTGCATTCATTATCGTTTCCTATTTCTTTAATTGTTCTAGTTTTCAGTTTCTTTTAATTAAAAATCTAAAATCAATTCCTAGGCTAGATAATGGGGGAAGGGTAATTATTAGTATTCATCGTCTTCGTGGGATCAACCCGTACTTGTCTGTACTAAATATAGCTATGCTATGCACTTATGGTTATTACAATTTTGACTAACTTAGAAAAAGTCAGATTAAGTTTTTGGCTAAATTGTTATTTTTATTTTTATTTTCTTTTATTTTAATTTTAATTTTTTAGTTTATTTTATTGTATCTTTTTATATTTTTGGCTTGTTCATTTAATTATTTTTTGAATTTATCTATAGTGACAGTATGTGGTGGTTTATTTTAGGAATTGATATTTAACTTCATAGCCACAACTCACAATGGATAGATGGAGCGGACAATATTATTATGGGAGCTAGGAAGTCTTTTTTATATGAAACATCACTGCATTTGAAGGAGTCATTTTCTTATATATTTTCATAAACTCAACTGACGTATATATGGGAGCAACCAAATATTTACAACAAACCTCAAGGCCCATCATACAATAATACATATAATTCATAGAGGAGTAACCCTTACGTATATAGATGAATGACCATACTCCAATTGAATATGTAAAACAAAAACAATGATACGAAAGTATTACAGATCAATTAATGGAATACCTTGCCGAGCGAGTAACTAGTCGACGTGAATTCGATGAGAGACTTTCTTCACCTACATATGATAAGTATAATCTAAGCTTCCAATTGTCTCAGTGCGAAGAGGTGACAACAGTCGAATTCATGAATAAACATACATTTCAAGAAGGCAAGGAGGTAATTGCTTCTCTGAAAGATATGATGATTGAGTTTATTCAAGAATCAAATACAAGGCACCAGGAAACAAAGGCTCATATATAGAATATGGTGAATCAAATCAATCAGCTGGCGGGGATATTATCTAACAATCAACTAAGGAGTTTGCTAGTCCTATCTCTAGGGTTCCATAAAACTCTTTTTTTTTTTTGTCAAGATCTATTTATCCATATCATTTCTTAATTATTATATATGAAATTTGAAATTTAAACCGAAACTATCATATTTGAATTCAATACAATAAGTAATCATAAATAATTCATAATAAAATATAGCATTATCATTAAATTAAAGAATAAATCTAATTAGATAGTTTTGAGGTTCATCTCATCTGTGTCTATCTCAGTGTAGTTCATATTAAGAACAAAAAAACAACAATTAAGAAAGAACATAAAACAAAAGGACTCGTTCTCATGGAAATCTTAAAGTCTTCACTTGAATCTTGATGAAAATCCTTTCTTTTCTTTCCAAAGTTGCTTCGTTCTTATCCCAAAAGGCTTAAATTCATCTATCTAATAATGTGTTTTTATTTATTCCCATCTAATTCCCTAAAGCTACCTTTTATTCTCATAAAGTTCAAAAAATTTGAAGTGTCCTTGTCAACACTGGGCTAACACAAAATCATGTTCTTTAATAGCTCTAGAAAACCTTAGAAATCTTATAACACTGTGACTAATATAGGTCAAACACAATCTTATGAATTTCGTTCCATACATGGTACGAAATAGGAGTGTTGATGTACCTGGTGTAAATACCGGTCAATATTGGTCTGTTTCGTCTGGTACCGACCGGTATCTATGATACCAACCATGTACCGACCAGTACAAGAAAATTTGAAAAATATAAGAACTTTTTTGCAAAATTTTCAAATTTGTTTTAAAAATTACTCTCCCGCCTCTCTCCATCCCTCCCTCCCCCCTCTAATTATTTAGTTAACCTTTTATTGTGATTTTTTTAGTTTTAAATTTTAAAATAAAATAAATATTTTTATTAGTAATAATAATTATACATTAAATTAAACTTAAAAATAAATTATTTTATTTAAAGCTATTTAAATTATTTTATTTAAATTTATTTTAATCTTTTATATAATATTTATTGGTAAAGTATTAACAAAAATATTTTATTTTTTAAAATAAATAATTAAAAATTATTATTTATAAACTGATATTTGTTTTATATATTTTTAATTATTAAATCAAATTTTATTTAAAATATATATTTTAAAAATATTTTAAATTTAGTTATATTTATTAATAATTATTAAATTAATTTTATAAATTAAATTAAGATATTTATAATTTTAGTAATAATTAATTTTAATTAATTAAATATATAATATATTTAATTTATTGTAAATTAAATAGTATATGTTTTTGTTTCATGTTTCAATTTTATTTGGTTGTTTCCTTATCACGAACATTTGTTGTAAATTGTAATAATTTGAGAGTTAAAGATATTCATTATTCTTTTTATTAGAAGTTTTGATGTAATTATTATTTATCATATAATGAAAATTGAAATTGTAATATTTTAAATACTTTGTATTGTTTATAATTTTATATTTGTATGATGATAATTGTATTTTTCATATAAATCTAAAAATTAATATTATCTCATATTAATTATGATTATTATTTATTATTTTAATTTTTGGAGACATGGTTAAAAATATACAGTATAACTGTACAATATAACAATTGACTATTTTATAATTTTAAAAAAATTCAGGGACTATTTAATAAATTTAAAAAATTATCTGAAACGGTACCCAGTATTGACCAATATCAGTATAGTACTGTACCAGAACTCAATTTGATATCAAGTTCGGTACGGTATTTGCAACATTGCTTATTGTTAATAATTGACCAATTTATTAATTAATCAGACAATTTTAGTAAGTTAATAAGTTCTTATAATCTAAAATTAATTAATTAATTTTTATTTAATAATTTTTCAATTAAATTTTAAATTCATTGATAGTTAAGAATAATCTCTTTCAATTATATTTTAAATTCTTTAATTTTATTTAATATTTAACCAATTATATGACGGTCTAATATCAGTTGAATCTTTTAAATCTTAAATCTTTTATTTTATCGGTTTAATTTTTGATCTAGTTTTGCAAACATTGCACATAGACCTAAATTACTATTCACTATGTAAGTCCACCACCATGGTTAATAGTCTAACAAATGCACTTAAGATTTATTGTTAGAGACTGCAAATTACTTATATTTTTTCACTTCCAAATTGACTGTTGAGTAACAGCAGGTAGTCTTCCTAAAGTTAATACTTTTCTAAGTTTAGAGTGGACGAATTCGTCAGTACTCAGTTACAATTACTGATGTAGAACTCGTGATTTTTTGTAACTCTTGGAAATATTGACTTGAAGGGAAGGGCACGTATTTAGGCTTTAACATCTGTAAGCAGTTATAACTACAGGAATTGTTCTATTCCGTAAAAGTTTCATTGTTCCATCAAATAGTCAACCTACATGTGGAAGGTAACGGAAAATTAGAAACCTGTGAAAGGGATTTACACATGCAAATTCCAGGATTTAGAAGCATTATCGATCTTCCTATATACATGAAGTTCCTGAGAACAGTAATCCTGATCAGTATATGCATAAGGAAGTTCCTCCTGAGAAAGCTTGTGTACATCAGGCAAGAAAAAAAAAAAGTTGGGGAAGTTCCTCATGAGAAAGCTTGTGTACATCAGGCAAGAAAAAAAAAAAGTTGGGCAATCAAGAATTTCGGTGCTTGATACGTTCCTCGTTTTTTGGTTCTGCTATCTCTGCAATTTTCTGTTTCTTTCCTGAGAAAATTATAAAAGAAAAGGAGAAAATTCTCCAACCATAGCCACAAGCAATCCTTACCTTACTCAGTAAGTCAGACCAAGAACCTGTCCCTGTCGACTTTTCAGAAAAAGTGGATCATTTTCGAGGAAATATTGGGGAAAATCGTTGTGACTGTGGAAAAAAAATCAAACTGGGTCTGCCATGTCGAAACAAAATGGATTGTCTTTACCATTTCTGCTCCTTTTGGTTCTATTGTCTATATGTTCGCCTACTGTCATGGCCTTTGAATCATCTCTGGAAGAACGCACTTTCAAGAGACCTGATCCTCTTCGAGGCTTCAAGAATTACCGTGGAGCCTATAATATCACAGACAGGCATTATTTGGCAGTAAGTTTTATAAATTCTTTCGTCATTTCTCATATTAAACACAAGAATCGATACACTTGCATGGCTTAGAAATCGTAATCTCAAATTCTTGAACCTATATCCAATATCAGTTCCTGTCTACCATTTAAATGGTCATGCATGGAAGATCAACTCGCAACTGGATATTGTCTGATATATCATTTAAATTTTAAAGGGTTCCAATCAAGCAAATATAAGCATTTTGAGGAGATTTTACTTTCAGAATTGTACGAATACGTGAAATTTGTTAAAACAGTACAAGCGTTGTTAAATTTTTAAGTGTACAGTGATATGTGCATGAAGAGAAGATTAAAAGCTTAAAGTCGATTATGCGTATTTAATCATCTTTCAGTCTGCAGCATTTACAGGAGTACACTCTTATGTGATTGCGCTACTGTGGCTGTTATGTGGCTTGTGCTTTGGTGTTTTTGTTCTCTTCAAGAAGAAGTCCAACAATGAAACCTCCTCTTTCAGAGACTTCATGGATCATCAACATATTTTCATGTTCTTGCTCATCATCATCTTCACAATCCTGGCCGTGTAAGTTAAAGATTTCTCTATGATGAAGAGCTTTTGCGCAGTCCAACCTAACCAAGTTGAAGCCCAAATGAACAGTTTTTGAATCAGTTAATCACTTTCATACTTCCGATTTGGTCTAATCTCATGCTTGTATGTTCTAATCAGAATAGCCGTAGGCTTTGTTCTTGCTGCCAACGAGAGTTCCATGCACAGGACACGGAAATTTAAGAGTACCATTGTCAGGGCAGGTCGTCAGACTCACAGGAGCCTTTACAAAGTGATATTAGCAACCACAGATATGCAAGTTCTGTTGCGTCCCTACGATCCAGCAACATCCCTGAAATTGTACAATATAACCCATCGTCTAGCAAGGGATTCAAAATCTATCCAAAACTTTGTGCAGAAGACTGGTCATGCTATAGACTTGGTGATTCAAATATCGTAAGTATCAGTTTGTCAGCTTTTTGAATGCTTCTTGTTCCAGGTGAAACCCATGTGTTTTTGTATTGTAATCCAGGCACACCAGTCACCTTGTGGTTGTAGCTATCGACCTTGTTTTGTTGGGAGCATCACTAGGCAAGTTTACTGCTTTTTCACTTTCTCCATTTCAGATGCCCATAATCACAGAAAATCCCAGAAAAAGGCACCAATTAGTTGTTTTGGTTCTCCCGGAAGTCCTCTGTCTGCATTAGTCTTTGTCTTTCTGATTTCTTAGACTAATAGATTGCTGCTTTTGTTCAGTTCTGCTCTTGCTCCATTGGCACCCTGGATTCCTCATGTAAGTTCTCTTTTTTCCATCCTCCATTTTGACTTTCCTTTTTTCTTTTTAAATCATAGTGTTGAACTTTTTGCCTTGTTTCGCAGCATAATTTTTATCTGTTGGATCTTAACAACTCTGTTCTGGGCCTTGGCAGGCGTTGATTTCTTCCTCCACATGTGAGTATATGCTTCCAATGTTACAGTTCTCAAACAGATTCTCATGATTTAATTACTGGTTTTACTGCTGTCTAAAGAAACTGATTTCTCTGCAACCAGTTTTGTGGATGATACGTGCATAGCATTTCATGATTACGACCAACTACAGAATAGTAGCATGAGCTCCCTTCTACCATGTGTTGATCCAGCCTATTCAGATAAAATCTTAACAGATATTGGCAAGACAGTTCATGATTACGTTTCTCAGGTATTGCATAGGTTAAACCTTGTTATTTCCAGGTTTTTTTGGGTACATTTTAAAAGTTTTTGTCCAGTTTTTGTTGTATACTCAAACCTGAAACTTCATTCTTTTGCAGTTGAAGTCCAAGGCAGTAGAGTTCTATGGTTCTCTTGGATTAAAGGAGCAAAATTCGGATATGCTAGGCCTTAACAGGATATGTAACCCTTTTTCGGGGCCTCCAGACTACACATACACTCCAGAGCTCTGTCCTGATGAATCCATTACGATAGAACAATTAAGCAAAGTAAGCAGAAACTCCTTTTTTTTTTTTGTCAGAAAAAAGGGAACTTGGAATATGAATTTGGTCTTCAACGTCCAAATGACTCGTTGTAATGTCATTTGCAGATACTTTCAGATCTCACTTGTTTCAATGGAAACTCCACAGAAACATGTGTGACAGAAGGCAGACTTATTCCGCAGTCCCTCCACGACGTGGCTTGGGCTTATGGTCGTTCTGTTCAGGACATGATAGATATATTTCCTGACGTGAAGAGCCTGACAAAATGCGCTATTGTGAAGAAGGCCTTCGCGGACATTGATGAGCACCAATGCAAGCCATTTCGAGCTTCGGTACGAATGTTATGGGAATCGATGCTAGGGCTTTCTATCTTCATGGTGGTTTTGGTACTAACTTGGGTGGCCAAAGCTTACCAAGAAAGTAACAGCAACTTCTCTAGATGTTCCATATCTCCAAATCCCAGATAGCAAAAACTCAAATATGAGATCTTAAAATGTACAGTAAAGGAAGTAGAAGAGAATTGGGCATAAGGTGTACAGGAATGGAACCAGTGGTGGGACAATCTTAGCATACAAGAAAAGCTCTGCAGTTTCAATGCCAATATGTATATACAGAGGAAAAGGCATTACCTGCAGTAATTTACAATTACAGGTTGCTGATAAATTCTTTCAGTGATCTTCCTTCTTGGTTTATAACAATTTCTTCTGCAGAAGATGAGTTTACAGAATTGAGCAGAGCAAATCATGGATTCTGATATATGGTTTACCATTGTTTATAAAAATCACACATCTTCGATGCTTAATGTGAAAGCAAGATGCTTTGGTTTGGTTGGCGGAGTTGTGTAAACTTGACAACTACTTTTCACTTTAGTTTCGGTATAAAAGAGTAATGAAATAAATATATGTAACATTTTTATTATTTTAAAATTAAAAATAAATTTTAATTTAATTAATTAAAATTTTTAATAACTACCGATCATAATTTCGACTTGATACAATGTAAACTGACTTAAGTTTCCAAATTGTCCGATCTCCAAACTTCCATATACCCTCGTTATTACGGCGGACACGAAATCTTCGGAGTTTGAGACAAATCCTATTAAGAGTGAGAGAAGTCAAAGAGCCGTCATCTCCCAACAAACGTTGTCTCACACACACAGATAAGAGAGACAAAGACAGCAACTTTGTTCTCAAGTCATCGCCAACCTTTCATCAACCGCCCCTAGAGGCCTAGATCCATATTGAACCGGCAAAATCAAGTAATACCCAACTTCAATCTCTGCTTCTGTTCTGCTTTTGACTTTTTTGTTGGGGGCTTGTCAGATGAGAACCTCTTGGTTCATGTTGGATGGTACGTGTGAACTGGGCTGTGGATTTTTTACTTCATTGAGTTCGTTCGTTGCTCGAACTATGAAGAGCATCCTCTGTTAAACTCATCTCTGGAAATTTAGCTCTCCTCATGGTTCGGTTCTTGCCAGGTAAGTTGTTTGACTTTGGCACTCGGTTGTTGCTATATTACGTGTTTGGTTTTCTCCTGCATATTCGACTTCATTTTTTTTATGAAGTTTCTGAAATGATTTAATATCAACATGGCTTGAGAAATCAGAGGGGGTGGGTGGTTGGGAGAGGGAGCCTAAATCATTCATATGGGTTTTTCAGTTGATCTACCGTCTGGGATAGAACTAGCTCTGAGATATCTTTGAACGCGTTAGATTGATATGGGAATGATGGGATCATTTTTGATAAACTTTTACTGAAATAATAATACTGCCAGTTCTGCTATTTGTTTATGTATCATGGAAAGTACCTGACGATTGGGAAGTTTTGACTTTTATGGGAAAAACATTTTCCAGTTTGTTGCCATTGAAAGTTCTAAATGGAAATCATTAATTTATTCCTAGCATGAATCTTTCTACTTCTGAGCATTCTGACCATGTCATGAACAAATATGGAGCACTTTTGTTGGGACTCGTATTTGGTCCAGTTAATTGGATCTCCACGTGATGCATAATTTTAAATGCAGTGTTGCCTTGGAGGTAAAAGAGGAAAGAAAATGAGAGTAAAGAACAAATACAGGAAATCAACAACTTTTAATTTTGCATTGCAGGGAGCAGATGCTCATTATCTACAGTGGTTTGGAGTTTGGTGGGATTTCTACTTTTAAATCATCTGTACACCCTTGACAACCACAATGGTGGAAACGGCGGAGATGTTCAGTTTCGGGCGGGTCATAATACAGTAATTTGTGACCTTAAAGAAGTGGAACAGGAGAACATTCAAATTCCCCCACCTAGGAAAAGATCACCACGTACAGCAAAAAGACAGTCTAGAAGGTCAACCACACTGATTGATGAATTTCTTGATGAGAATTCGCAACTTAGGCGCTTATTCTTTCCTGCCAAGAAAGCTGCTATAGGTCCAACGAAGAGTGCTAGCAATGATAGTTCCTACTATTACCCTGGGAGGATTTGGTTGGATACAGATGGGAACCCGATTCAAGCTCATGGAGGGGGCATCCTGTATGATGAAAAGTCTAGGACATATTATTGGTATGGAGAGTACAAAGATGGACCAACATATCATGCTCATAAAAAAGCAGCAGCACGAGTGAGTGCTACATATTCATTTTACCATATTTTGTTGCCAGTTTCTGGCAGTCATTTTCCTCTATGAAAATATTATATAGAAATTGCAGCTGTGAGTGGAAATTTCATTGCTCTATGTTCTTTGAATTTGTGGGCCGTTACGATTGATTAGCAATCATGTGACCACATGCTCCTCTGACTATGATTCATCAAATATTATAGAAATTATGGATGAGTATAAATTTCAACCTTCTTTGAATATCTGCACAGTTGATTCTGGTTCATGAAATTCCTTGAAACCATGCTGTTTTGTATTGGAAGTGAATTTTGTTTAACTCCTAACAGTGTATACTTCGTTCGACAATTCACCAAGTTAATACCAAATTTGATGGTTAGCTTATGAGGCCTCTCTCCACTTTGAGTAGAGAATTAATCCCATTAATACTTGATACTGGTCTGATTTTTGTTATCTACAATCTTCGTAGGATTGATTTTGGAATACGGTCTTGTTCTTTTTATTGGTTTTATCTTCCATGTGCTGGAACACAGATATAACAAAATTTACATCAACCACTATTTTTTTGACTGGGTAGTTGAGCTAGTGATGATATAATGGTTCACTAGAAGTTGCTGGTATCGAGTTGTATAACTCTGAGCAGCTTTTTGATTTGTTTATGGTAGTAATTGCATACTTTGTGGAAATTGAATATGCTGGGGAAGACCGGAAAAACAATCTGATATCAATATTTCTGTTCAAGGTCCCATATTTATTTCAGTTCAGCATGTAAATGAACTATTTGATCTACATCTAAGTCCATGAAAGGGTTAATTATTAATTTGATACCCTTATTTCCTTGCATAGTAGCCTAGAAGTCCTACTGGAGAACATTTTTCTCCTGCAGAATTGACTAATAGGTATGATGCCTTAGATTACATACTTCTATCCTTCTGTTTTTCTAATTCAAGATGTCAATATTCCCATTTCTCTTTTTAAGAAACTAGTTCCTGCATAAGTTTCAGTTTGAGTGGATTAAGTGGCACCAATCTTTGTTCTTCCAGTCCAAAGCTTCAGAAATCAGTTAAGTGAGCTCGTCTTTAATTTTCAGAACTCTCTCCGAACATGGATAGGCAAAATACCAGCAGGTAGTGCTACTGAGTAGGAGAAAATCTTTTTGCTAGCTAATTACTTTTATCATGCATAGAAACTTCATTCATATGCTTCAAAGTGGTTGTTCTGGACCGTGTGAGTTTAGGCATTTCCATTGGATTTTGAAAATTTTTTAAATGATTCTTTTAACACAAATGTACATGTGAGTCAAATCAAAATGCACTTTTCTTGTTGCCAAGGAGATCAAAATGCACTTTCAAGCGTTAATATTTAAAGTATGATATCGGAAAGTTTTCTTTTAGTCTCCTACAAAGTGTATAGTTATCGTTAAGTTTTTTCTACTAAGAAAATACTTTTTACTGTGTTCCTGAGCTTAATGTTCTTAATAATGTCATGTATTACTATTATTCTTGTTTTCACCATGTATATGGCATGACATTTAAGTCCTTGATTAAGCAAATATTGACTTTTATGAACTTTGGTTTAGGTTGACATTATAGGAGTTGGTTGCTACTCCTCTAAGGACCTGTGGAGCTGGAAAAACGAGGGCATAGTGCTTGCAGCAGAAGAGACAAATGAAGCCCACGACCTTTACAAATCCAAAGTACTAGAGAGGCCAAAGGTTATATATAATGAAAAGACAGGGAAGTATGTAATGTGGATGCACATTGATGATGTCAACTACACCAAAGCTGCTGTTGGTGTTGCTGTAAGTGATCACCCAACTGGTCCTTTTGATTACCTATACAGCAAGCGGCCACATGGGTTTGACAGCCGGGATATGACAATATTCAAAGATGATAATGGTGAAGCCTATCTCATATATTCCTCTGAGGTCAATAGTGAACTTCATATTGGACCTCTCACTGGAGATTATCTTGATGTCACACAAGTGATGAGGAAAATTCTTGTTGGAAAACACCGGGAAGCCCCAGCTATCTTTAAACATGAAGGAGTTTACTACATGATCACATCAGGGTGCAGTGGCTGGGCACCAAATAAGGCCCTAGCTCATGCAGCCCCGTCAATTATGGGTCCGTGGGAGACTATGGGAAACCCTTGCAGTGGAGGGAACAAGGTATTCCGACTGACGACTTATTTTGCACAAAGCACTTTTGTAATACCTTTACCAGGATTGCCTGGTTTGTTCATTTTCATGGCGGATCGGTGGAATCCATCTGATTTGAGGGACTCACGGTATGTGTGGTTGCCCTTGATAGTTGGGGGGCCGGCTGATCAAACGCTTGATTACAATTTTGGATTCCCAGCTTGGCCAAGAGTAACAATCTACTGGCATAAGAAGTGGAGGCTTCCTTATGGGTTGAGTGTACTTAAATGACATGATTGTTGGCAGTTTTAGTGTATAATATGTAATGGCATTTGCTAATTCTTTCACAGGTATAGGTTTTCTTTAAAAGCATTTGCTTTTAACCCACATCTCTCTTTGTTCAAGTGATGCTAATATTAGCTTTGAAAACGCCAGCTCTCTTATGCGTTACCATCTCATTCTTGCAGGGGTAAATTAACTAGTTTGATAGTTATAGTCACGAGTGTCAGATGCAAAAGGTTATCTTCCCACTATAGACTCTCTAAAGCAAGGATTAATTTTTACAATCCTTCAGGTTTAAGCTGCTACATTCCAATTTGATTCGAGTCTGGAACAAATTTGAGGTTTCTGAAGCTTTGCTGCTGGACTATACTGGATACTGGAGAAGGTTGATTGGCATTAGGCAAGTGCTCTTGCTTTGCCCCTTCACACAAACAGACAGAACATGGCATTGAACTTCTGCATCTTCGCATATTATCAGGAAATCCTATTGACTTGACTTGGCATAATTCAATGAATAGCATGGTCACTTTATTTAAATGCATTTTAGAACTTCGTTTACAAGGTTATAAAACTCTAATTTAAGTAAGTACTATAAAAAGATATACAAATACAAATGAATCAGAAGTGGTATTCAGAATAAGGTCAGTGCCAACTGCCAAATTGTTTCAAGTTGGGAGGTCTGGCAAAAGATGAATTGGGTTTTTGCGTGGAGAGAATGGCAATGGAAGGGACCAAATTGCCTCTGCTTTGCTTCCATCTTCTGCGAGATATTTTGTTTCTTTAGTTGGTCAGAAGCAAAAGCAGCAGCACGCTTTTCAAACCTATGCTGCAAGACATGGTTTGTCCTAACGTTAAATCATCAAAAACCGTGTTCTTTCTGTTGATTGCTCAGAATGATGTTAAACTATAAGTGGCACAGTTTGAGTTGGCCAGATTGATTGGTGTAGCAAAGAAATGCCTTAGATCAGCAAACTATATGACGCCATGTATGATATATACTCTGACCTTAAAGCAGAGTGGTTAGTAGGCTCAACTCTCATACAATTGAATAGCTGATTAGATGATAAGGACAACTTAAATTAGAGTTTCCAATCTTTGCAAAAACCTCATGTTGAGTTATTGAACGAAGTTAAGTTAAAAGTAGCTCCCTCTCTCTGTTTTTTTTTTTTTCTAATTTCATCATAAGAACATATCTTATGAGTATCAGCTACGATCTTGAAAGTGAAAGATCTGATACAACGTATAAAAAAGGTATAAAGGATGTTTCAAAATATGAAAAAGTCTTCCACTTACAGAGAAGGACTGCTATATCTTTTATCTTTATATTTGTCAGTCTATTTCTTCTTTGACTGTGAGGGGGAGATAGCAGCCTAACAATCATGGAGTAGAAATAACGAAGAAAAAGAAGTTTGCTTTAACATAAGGCTGAAGTTCCTCGCAAAGGAAACGCTTAAAAAGTGTTTAAGCAAATAAAAACCGATTAGTTTTTTTTTTAATTAATATCATCGATATCACACTCAATCCGAAGTCCTGCAATAAAGTGGAGTCTAAGAAGTTCTGATAGTACATAGTCTTACCTCTACATAATAGAGAGGCTGTTTTCGATAAATTCATATGCAAATGTGACAATAAAAGAGTGATATAGGTTAAAGAGTAAATAAGTAAAACTTGCACGCTAAGAGATTATGTAAATAAAATTACAATAAATACGTAAATAAATAAAATATAAAATATAACCAAAGGATATATCTGATATGATGTCCATATTTGCTAATACTTGAAAAATAAAAAATAAACACAGGATATACCTGATATGATGTCCAGGTCTGCTAGTAACTGATAAGCTGCAAAGTCTGACTCTTCTTGTCTCTAGTCAAGTTAGGATTCCTTGCTCAGAAACCCTGAGGGTATGACAATCTTATGGTTTCAGACAGTCTCGCGGGATCTTTCCCCATACACCTGTTATTTTTTTAAAATTAATAAATTATTATAAACTAATATTAATTAATTAATTTTTATTTAACAATTGTTTTTTAATTAAACTTTAAATTTCTCAATAACTATGGACAATCTCTTTCAAACATATTTCAAATTATTAAATTTTATTCAATCTTTAATTAATTTTATAATGGTCTAATACATATTAAATCTTCTAAAATTTAAACCAATTGTCTTATAAGTTAAAACTTTTTGTTCGATTTTTTATTAAAAGAGTTCTAATACATCCCTTAAATTTTAAAATACGGTTTAAGCTAAATCTTAGCATCGAGTGAAACATGGGCATATTATTTAATTAAACACGATGTTGATTGGTATCTCTATTATATTCATAATATTTAAAAGGGAAGACAAAAAAATCAAACATGGTTAGTGTGAGCGGTTCAGAATTCTCATTCTTTAACTAGAGGTCTCGAATTCGAGTCTTAAGAATGGAGAAATTTATTTGACCAGTATTTTACCTCTTACAGGTTAACCTATTGCGAGCAAATATTAGTTTGGATGTGGATGACTTAAAGGTATCTTCCTTAAGATCTTCTTAAAATACCTCGTGACTAAAACAAAAAAAAGACAAAAAAAATATATAGAGGAGTGGGGTAATGTTAAGGTCATTTGAGATGTGAAGAACAACACTAACAAAGATATTGGGAGAGACCCTTATGGACCACTCCAAATGTCTTAATTAGTGTAAACAAAAACCTTAAATTATTAAAGAAGTGAAGAAATTGGGATTAAATACTTAAATATGCTTAGGCCATACCAAAACACTCCCTAATAAGGTCACTTTATAACTGCCTTTTGTATCAACTGTAAGCTAAGCCATGAGTCAACATGTAATAGAAGTCAAAATTTTGAAGTTAAAGGCAAGCTTTTAATTTTATTCAAAAAATGATTTTTTCCCATAAAAATTATAAAATTTAAAATTTTGATATAACATCAATTTGGCCTACTCAAAATTCTATATTAAGTAAATTAATATTTTTGACTTGAATTATAATATAAAAGAATTCTATTCAGCATACCAGAGTTTTTTTATATATAAATGAAAATGTTCAAAGTGTAATTAAGAAAATGTTATTTAAAAGTCAATAGATTTTTTGAGTGCATAAGATTGACCGCTTTGTAAGGATTGAAAGAGAGTCATCAATAATTATAAATAACTTTTTTTGTTTTTATAAAGATATTATTTTCGTGACTCGTAGTCTGACATTTCAGTTACAAAGGAATATCCTTGCTAATTATTCTAAAAATAATAATTGGAATCATAAAGAATTCCTTGCCCACTCTCTCCTTTATCCAGCCAATACCGTCCCCCCACATCATCACTTGCATGCACGTGCTAAAGGAACTCTTCACACGTGTAAACTTTTACCTTAAAAATCAAAAATAAAAAAAGAGAAAAAGATAAGAAACTCTCATGATCATTAAGGCCTCCAAGCACTAGCCCACACAACAGGGTGGTCCTTCCAACACAGGAACATTCCACCATATTCACATTGTGTCGTTGACCAACCCTGGTTATACCTCCTCAACAAGGCGCGTACATCGTCCAACACCTCGTCGCTGAAGACCACCGGAATGATGCCTCCGGCATGCAACCGTCCCGACCACCTCGCCGCCGTCTCCCTTCGTTCCACAGACTCTGATGGTGGACATGCTATTAGGTCAATCATAGCCCTCCCTGCTGCTCTTTCAAGCATCAATCTTTCGTTGCTTCTTGTTGGAAAGCTCTCGTCTAATGAATCGAAGTAAACCCCAAACCATCTCAAGCATTCATGAAAACCGTTAAGAAACTCTAACCCATCAACACCCACCTCGAGATCAGCTTCTTCTTCTACGATAGTGATGATTCTTGGCTGTAATCTTCTGAAAGTCGATATAACATAGTCTCTGCGATTGGAAACAGAAGTGATCGAGTGCAAAGCTCCGATACAGTTGATGGCCAAAGCTTCATCGTCTTTGATGTCCAATTCAGCGAAGTTTAGGTCACTTAGATTACCTGCGTGGTGTATGATGTTGAATTTAAATGGAACACGCATGAGCCTAGCAAACTTTTCTATTCTGTTTCCAATTTCTTTCATTACTTTTCGAACTGCAGCTAACCCTCCATTGCTTGGAGTAACTACACTGGTTTTGGAAGTCACGACGGTGGTTAGCCTGAGCTCTGATGTCTCATCCCTGCGAGTCGCGAGAGCTTCGAGCAAAGTAGGCCATTGGGTGCAATATGTGTTGCTAATATCAATAATATGCAACTTACTTTCACCTTCAAAAGCTTCCATTATTGCACCATTACAAGAGACGTGACCAAAAGTAGTCCAAGGACTCACCTCTTGAAATTTCAATATCATTCTCCTCGTGGACTCAAAAGAGCATGTTTTATCAGATGATGACTGTAAAGTACGGTAATACTTCTCGCCAGCGTCAGTCATGCGGCTGAATAAAGCTTGGAGGAAGTAAGAAGCAAGCTTTTGGTCTGTGTCGCCATAAGGAGAGCCAAGTTCGTTGAGTATCCACATCAAATGTTGGACACGAGCACTGTTCTTATCGGCGATGGCACGAGCAGCTTCCAGGAGGACATCCGTGGACCACTTTCCGGAGAATTCGAAGTTGAGGTCACAAGAAGGAGAGGAAATGAAATCTGTGGAGTCGAGAGGAGGTTGAGCAGTGGTGTGAGTGCTAGTGTTAGTGGTGGTTGATGTGGGGGTGTGTTGTTGTTGTTGATGGCGATAAGGATAGTAATATTTAGAAGAAGACGAAGAGAAGTCTTCTTCATCCATGAAAAAGTTGAAGCATTCTTCGTCTTCTTGTCGGTAGTGATGATGGCTACTTTGATTTTGTCTCGAGGATCTGGAGCTACTTGAGGTTCTGCTTGTAGAATTGAAAGACTGATCAGATTGTTGAAGACTGACTAACCTAAATAAGGTATCCATTTAACAGATACAGAGACCCACATCAAACATAAAACCTCTGGATTGGTGATCTTCGTTGGAAGGAAGGAAAACTATGGAATTGGGGTAGAGAAATGACTGAAGTTAGGATCTTTCTTTCAAGTTGGATTTCTATGCTGCAAGTTGGGTTAAGCCATGGAACTTTTGATAATTAAGACTGGAAGAGGAATAGATAGAAAAAAGAGAGAGACAAAGAGAGTCTGATAAAGGGGAGACGACTCCATGAGAGTATAAATGAGCTTTTTTTCTGTGTCATCGATGAGAATGCAGGAAGTGGGTCGTTGGGTTTCACTTGCATAGTTCAACATTCTTTACTTTATTACTTAAAGTAGCGTATCATAACATAGGAAAGAGAGAGAATTGAGTAATAGTGTTTGACTTGGACTCAAAAAAGCCATTGAAGTTAGGCTTGAAGTGGCTAATGTTTAGTAATATCAAAGTACAACAAAGATAATACTTAACGATATTGCAGTTTCAGATTTACATTTTTTAGAATTTTTAAGAGAGGGTCTTTAACAGTTTAAGATTAATCTAACTAAATTAGAATACCTAATGTAATAAAAAACAAGTACAACAAAGATAAAAGATATCTAAACCTGTTGCACTTATTATACTGATCAGGAGGTCCCCTTTTGTCAGTCGTAATATACATAAGAGAGCTACATTGAAAAGTTTGACATGGGCTTTAGCGGATAGTGAGGTGCAGGCGTGCCATTTAGGCTTAGAAAGAGATGGTGGTATAGGAATTAGTAAAGCTGCCGGCCGGCGTGCATATCACCATCAAACCCGCTTCCCAAAACATTCCTTTGCCCTCCTAATCCCTCTTCAAGTTCTGCCAAAATGTAGCCTAGTGGTAGAAAAACAGACGAGAGGGTTGTGTGGAGGTTGTAGGTTTGAGCCTAGAGAGGAACAGCTTTTATTTAAGGTGATGTAAGGCCTATGTCTTGAGCAAGTAATTCTACTATTGTAATCCAAATTTATTTATCTATGAGTCTAAACGGGTGGCTCATAAGTCTCATGATTAGTTGAGTAAAGCTCGAAACTGAATTATCCAAAAAAAATTCTCCCAAAATTCTTTCCTTTTTCTTACTTTTTTCTTTATTTTATACTCCAACATTAAACCATGCATCACCTATTTATGTCTTATATAATAATAAGTAATAATAATAATAATAATAATAATAATAATAATTTATAATACTTAAAAAAATTCAACCCATTCGATAATTTCAACCTTAAAAATTTTGAACCGTTTAATTTTTTAGTTCAATTTACTTAATTTATTAATTAATCGGTTAATTTTTGTAAATTAATAAAATTTTAAAAGTCAGTTAATTTTTATTTAATAATCTCTTTTTTTAATTAAACTTCAAATTCTTCAATAAACAAATAACAATTCCTTTTAATAATATTTTAAATACTTTATTTTTATTTAATTTTAAACCTATTTTATGACGATCTAATACTGATTAAACATTTTAAATCATAAATCTCTTATTTTATCGATTTAACTTTCGGTCCAATTATTGAAATGTTGATAATTTCCCTTATTCAAAATCTAGGGCATGCTTGTTCGCTTTTGTAGCCTACATCACTCACTTTTCAATCCATTTTGTACTATCTATATTTTACAACCAAACTATAATTAGCTAGCTCCTCTATCTTCTCCAATTACATGTCATACAATCTTCCAACTCACTTGACTTGCCTTGACTTCATAGCCAAGTCTGCTCAACATCATTACACCCCCAACCGCATTATACACAACTTGATCTTTTGTTGTCTTCACTTTCTTGTCCTTACCTAAAACCTTAAATTCTCACTAGAAACAACATCATCGCCTTACGTATTTGATTATACGTAGAGAGAAAGAGAGGTGTTCGTTGTGTACAAGTCTATGCATAGATTTCTACATGTGTAATTCCACAATGGAAGACCATAAGAGCAGGTTGGGTCAGTGGTCCAGAATAGATAAGTGGGTATGCATGTCTAGCTTTATATTTTTGCATGTTCAGCTAAATTAGCTCTGCATGTCTTCTTTTGTTTGCTTCTATTTGGCAAATGTCTTGCTTGTTGCTTCTTGTCCTTGATTTCCTTCACTAATGATTAAGAGATTTTCATGTGTGAATTTGCTTTGTTTTCTTGTATTGTATGTCTAGAGAACTGAGTTTAGGGGAACTCTTTGTTTCTGAGACATCTACATTCAAGTTAAGCTATCAAAGTTACACTAATGGATATGGTAAAACTATACTTCCCAAAATATATACTCACACACTCTTTGTCATGTCAAAAACATAAAGGATATGCATATAACAACAACAACAACAACAATCACTACCTAATAAAAATTTCAGTAAAGCACAAAATTTAGAAAAATCCTGTAATACGTAGTCTTATCATTACTTGACAGGGAGGTCATATAGGCATATAAGACCTAACTTGTTAGCGAACAACTCATTTACGTATTAAAAAGGCTTAAATTTCCAAGACTCATACTCTTATCGTTGAGAGATTTCTTCCATTAAGATTAAATAAAAATGGGAGAAATAGAAAATTACAATAGGGGTGAATTAAATAAAGAGTATATTAACACAAAAATATCAATTTTATTTCAATTTTCCCATCTTTTTAAAACTTCTAATATTCTTGTAAAAATCTTATTTATTCATATTTGGGTAATTTATATTTTAAATATAAAATTTTACTCAATTTTACTGTACTAAATAAAAATACAAAAATATTATTCAAAAATTAAGAGTTTTAGTTCATTAACCCTTATCAATAGCCTTGTTCAGGTGCAGCGTTATATAAATTGTATTCATTCATATGAATATATTTAATAAATAAAATTTATGTTTTTCACTACAAAAGCAAGTACCTATTTATCATTCCTATAAATAAATATACACTCTATAATTTAAATTTATTAATATATTTTATAAACAATTTTAAAGTTTTCATATTTATGTATCATGAAAATATTTTTACAGTTAAAATAATGGGATAATCAAATTAATTATATTAAATAATTAAGTAGTATATACTTAACGAATAGTAAATCATATTATGAAAAGTATAAAACAAAAATAATTTTTACATTTATCATAAAATTTAAGAATTAAAAGAAGTGAAAACTACTTGCATAAATTAAGAGGATGTTACTTCTCAAAAAATAAATTAAGAGTCTTGTGGGACTAAGTATTAATAAAAAGATCATCGTTGTAGCTCGAACGTAACTTCCTCAATTATACTATAAATCTTTTTTCAATTTGGTATATTCAATTTTTTAAAAATCGGATCGAAAATTAAACTAGTAAGATACAAATTTTAAGGTTTAAAATTTAAATTGGTATTAGATCATCCTAAAATTGACTAAAGATTAAATAAAATTTAAAAATTTAAAATATGATAGAAAGAAATTGTCTTTATCTAATTAATAAATTAATCAATTTTTAACAACTAAAGTTATTAAAATAAATTGAACCGGAAAATTGAAAAAAATTTAAAGTTTTTACAGATTAACCAACCGAATAGATTAGATTTTTTAATCATGGGATATCTTATTACCATCTCTCTTAGACTCTTTTTTTCTTTTAATTAGGGATATAGTTCAAGTTGCAATTAACAACCTTAGAGTGGGACATTGTAACCAACCCTAAAGAAAATAATTAAAATAAGTCCTCCATCTTTTTCAAATAAAATAAAACCAATACAAAAACACATTGATCCCTTTCAATGATTGATTTTAATTGTCATTCCAGGCCTTTTAATTAGCTTTTAATCTTTATTGTGTTCTTGTTCTGCAATGATGCCTTACTATTATTCTAATGGACTCAAGGTCTTTTGTTCTCAACTTTGCGTGCCCCTCTATTTCTGTACGACCTTGGTCGTCCAATTTTTGTGAACTCCATTTATTAAATGTACAGATTTTTATAAAATAGAATAATAAGAACAAATGATCTGGTCCATTCTATTTCTGTTTCTGATGTAGAGTGACACCTACAGTTCAAATCATTGAGGTTTTAGTCTTAGCAGGCCTTTACTTACAAGTAACAACTACTAGTTTTCAAGCTATTTTGAGTTTTTGCAGAATCTTTTTTTGAGTGAATTAATACCTCAGAATTACAGCACTAAATCAGCAAATAATTGATAAAGCAGGAAAATAGTTAATTGATCCTTAAAAGCAAAAGTGGTTTAACACAGCTTTGTCAAATGTACCGGAGGAGGTGATATTATAGTTTGGTAAAACTTGATAAAGGAGAAGGCAAGAATCCTAAAGTGAATCCAGAGATGAAATTGGTCAGGAAACAGCTAATGGTCCAGAGAATCCATCATGAGAATATGACAATTCACAGTCAAAATAATGATTCTATATGCAAACGCTGCAACAGAAAAAGGAAGTTGCCATTGTAATATCCTCCTTCCCTTTAAACATTTCAGGCACAAACTTATGGGATGGATAGAGACATTAAGAGAAAGCACTTGTAAATCTCTGCAATGGATCAGAACTCAACTATTCCTGACTTGTACACCTTAATGAAAATGCAAACTTTAAAACAATTCCCTCTTCTGAAAAGTGCTGACTCAAAATTTTACAATTTTGGTTTCATTTCTTCTCAAGAATATTTTACAGGGCCACTGATACATTACTGATTAATTTTACATGCCCGCAGTACAAGATTCAAGATTCCTCACCACACAGAGAAGTTTTTAAACTCTGTCGCTGAAGCTCCTATTTTTCTTTTCTTTGCCACAGCAATCATAGTTGAACCATTTTCAACGGCTCCAGCTTCAGTTGAAGCATTCCTTGTTTTCAAATACTTTCCAACACCACCACCACCACCATTTCCAGATTCTGTTGTTCCTGTACCCGGATTGCTATACCATGAGCCAACCTTGTCCTGGTACGTTGACAAAGGAGCCATACTCATGTCATGCTCAATTAAAATCAGCAACTTTAAACAGAAGATTGAAAAATACAAGGGCAAAAAACTGACATTTTCTTCATCCTTCGCATTTTGCTCATCTTTGACCTTCTCCTGCTCTTCTTCCTCGTCAGGTTCGTTGTAAGGATTTACATATACTGTAACACTATTTATCTTGATCTCCTCCTGCAAAATTGACAGAAAAACAAACACAAACATGAGAGACATGAAGAAAAGTATGAGCGTAAATTTGTTTTTGAATATTACAATAAAATCAAATATGATTCGAAGTCTGCCCAGAAAATAAATATGTACTTTTAACATAAAAAAAAACAAGATATGTACAATAATTACCAATTTCTGGCTAAACAACCAATCAAATATCACATGCCAATATGTAAATTGATACAGCAACAAAAAATCTAAGATGAATCTAGAGTAGTATACCAGAGGTCGGTCATTATCATCAACAGGAACTTTCTCCATTGCAGCTAATGCTGTCAGGCCACCAACAACTCCACCAAATACTGTATGTTTAAAGTTCAAATGAATTGCTGACTTGTAGAGGATGAAAAACTGAGAACCATTGGTGTGGGGCCCACTGTTTGCCATACTAACAACACCCCTTCCGGAATGAAGCAACTTGGAATTTACCTCATCCTTGAAAGGTTTTCCCCAAATAGATTCGCCTCCTCTCCCAGTACCAGTAGGATCACCACCTTGAATCATAAAATTCCTGAACAAAATTGACATCACCTATTCAACATGCATGTTCTGATAGGATCCCAATTCCAAAAGCCAAGAAAATATCATACCGTATAATATAATCAAAGTCACTAGCATGCTTATACCTGATGTTCCTATGAAACGCTACTCCGTTGTAGTAGCCACGTTCACAAAGTGTTATAAAGTTCTCACATGCCCTTGGGGTTATATCACAGTGTAACTCAATGTTCAGATCACCATGAGTTGTATGCAGCTGAACATAACCTTTCTTCTTGGGATTTTTCTCAACTTTGATGTACTCAAACTCATTTTTGGTAACAGGATCAAAAGCAGTAGAAGTAAAGGATCGTGAAGCAGCACCAGTTGTATAACGGCTCTTCACCTGAAAACAATTCTCATGTCAAAACAGAATATGTTTTAGTCTGTCTTATGGTTAGAAAAACTAGTTTAAAAACTCATTATTAAAGGCATGCACCTGAAACCATACTCTTGAAAGTAAAATCACTAATAAAGAAAAGCACTTTGATGATAACATCACGTGTAAACAATATTCAGGTTCCCACCAACACTGAAATTACACACAGTGAACCAACCCACGCAATCAAGTCAGCTAGAAAGCGTCAGCCAAAAGCTAAGGTTAAGAAACCCTCCAGAGGTATATTGAATTTGAGTTGCCAAAGTGATCATTTGCTGGTATCATATTATCTGATTTTGGGGTAAAATGAAATTCAAAATCATGAAAACTAACCATTTTTGCATTTACAGGAGTCCTCTCACCAGCCATGTGCATGGCTATCCGAGCAGCTGTCTTATCGCTTGATGCACTTTTTGCTGTTGCAGCACTTCTTCCATGTACTGAAGCAGATGCAGCATCTACAACACTAAATGCTTTAGAGCTTTTTGTTTCCCCATTTGAATCTGATTTTGCGTCCTCCTTAATACGTGACCTTGCAGCCAAAATTGCTTTTAGCGCAGCAGCCCTTTCAGTCTGTGCCTTGTCGCCACCTCCTCCATGAAGTGCAGTTTGCTTTCCTTTCTCAGTTCCAAGCTCCTCTAGCATCTGCTTGATATCTCCATATATATTTAGGTTATAGGTTGGATCTGAACTTTTTAGATCTGAAAGAAACAATGATAAATCAAAATCATATTAGAAAATAAAAACAGGAAAATTCAACGAACAATGTCAAACGAGGATAAAGCTTACCTTCATCATCAACTTTCAAACCTTTTTTTACATGATCAAAATCCACAGTAACTTTACTGTCAAGTGCTCTAGGATTCTGCAACCATACCCACAGAGATAAACAAGCTTAACACATGGTAATGCACATCAACAAGTATAAGTGAAACACGTAAACAGAGTCACATAGCTCTCAGTTACCTGAATAGTTATCAGGTCTTCCTTAGAAAATGGTTCGTCCGTGAGAAGTTCCTTCCAGCTCTTGGTCTTGATGTTTAATTCTTTAATAGCCTAAAGATACGGAGCAACAGGATAAACAAAGAGGACCAAGATATTTAAGTTAATATTGATATTGCTCGTATCAACATAAAACATAAACTGACCTCATAACAGAACACATTCCCTGTCGTCTTCACAGCAACAATATGCGTAAATTCAGTAAAAACCTTATTTAGCACCGGGCAGTGATACTCACCTGCATTGCAAATTAGAAATAAATAAACAAATATGTTCAAAGGTTAAGAAGTGAATCTATTTTACAAGATTCCAACATTAAAAAACTGAGTACATCAAACTGCTTAACAGAATCAAGAAAATTTCCCACCCACATCCAAAAATGAAAGAGTGAAAACATTGGCAACAAAAATTTGAATAAACCCAATAATTTTAAAAAAAATTGGAAGACAGCACAAACCTTCATGATTCTTGTGGAAAGTGAGTGGGATAAGATCCACCATCTTTAAAGGAGAACCAGTAACTGGATGTTTCCCATACTTTCTTATGTAAGGGGTTATGTTCCTGCACACAAAATTTCCAAACCCAAAAATCAAACTACGCCATGAAATCAATTACAAATGAATAAGGCCCAAAATCACAGAGAGAGAGAGAGAGAGAGAGACTAACATTATATCAAATACGCTACCATCTTCCGTGCACACTGCATCTTCAAAAGGAGTAAAAGTGAGGCTGCATTCAATAAACACAATTAGTATTCTATACAACATGTACACATAACATATGCAGTGGAGAGTGATTAGAATGTACGCGCAGCAATAGAACGGGAGGCGTTTGAACGGAGTGCGAAGCTCTTTGGATTTGGCGCCGCCCCACTCGGTGGCCCACTCCGTTTTGGTAATGAACATTCGATCCTTGCTGTGCTGCTTCTTCCCCATCTTTCGACTCCCGATTCAATTAGGGTTTTATGAAGAACTAACAGTTAGGGTGTTTTGCGGTGAAGTTGGTAAAGGCTAAATAAACCTAGCAGCGCTCTTCGTATCCGACGACGACGTTAAGCTTCGGAAGATCGAAGATTTTGATTCTCGCCGATTGTCGTCTCTTATCGGCGAATGACAACAATACGGCACTCCGTTTCGGCCAATAGCCACCCTTAGCTTATAGATTAATATAGCGAGCCCAAAAGGCTTAAAACACCGACCCAGAATTGGGTCGGATTAGCCCAATGGAAGTGTACGTCTATCCGGGTTTTAGTTTAAAAATTTTAAATTGATTTTACGGTAAAAATTTTAAGATATTTAAATTTTAAATTTTTATTTAATTTATTTAAATAATTTTGTTATTAAAAATCAATCAATTTATTAATTAATTATTTAAATTTTGTAAATCAATAAATTCTTATAAACTAAAATAAATTAATTAATCTTTTAAATTATTTAATTTTATTTAATTTTTAGCCGATTTTGCAGCAAATTAATATTAATTAAATATTTCAAATTTTAAGCTTTTTTTATCTTTTTAATTTAACTTCCATCTTATTTTTAAAATTTTGATTAAAACCCTGCCACCCTAAATTTGTTTGTGCAATTTTTTAAATGACTAAACTTTATTTTTATTACAATTTAAAAATATTTTAAATCTTAATTCAAATAATTTTATATTATAAATTTTTATATTTTTATGTTTAAATAATTATATTTTTATTTTATTTATAAATTTGATATAATATTTGTAGTTTTCCATTGTACAATAATTCATTATGGTATAACTAATTTATATTATTTTTTGATCATTATGATGGTATTGGCTGTTGCAGAACAAAATTCACAACACTAATATGAAGTGCTAGTGTTTTGTGGTCTATTGAGTTTAGGTTTTTAATCAATCACCTCAATTTAACTTATAATTTAATTTTGTCCTAAGTAATTTAAACTATTATGTATATCCAAATTTCATTCCATATATACCTTAAATGTGAGCAATATGTAATTTCCCTATAACTTAATTTGAAAATATTTTTTACGATTTAATTTTTAAAAAGATCATCGTAGTTAATTCGATACTCTGCACAAAAATGTCATGAGTTAATTTCTTTAAAATTTTTAACATAATAAGTAGAAAAGAAATTATGTTCAAATAAGTATGAAAAATATTTTTAAAAATATTTAAAAATGTGAACGATTAAACTCAATTATTAAAATACTAGACTTATTTAATTATAAAACTCTTGAATTAATTGACTTTCATGTTCGATTATTAATTTTTTGTTTGATTTACTTTAATAACCTGTATTGTTAAAAATTAATAAATTTATTAATTAATCTGTTCATTTGTAAATTAATAAATTTTATAAATTAATATTAATTAATTAATTTTTATTTAATAGTCCATTTTTTCAATTAAACTTCAAATATTTTGATGAGTAAAGACAGTTTTTTTCAATAATATTTCAAAATTTTTAATTATATTTACGATGGTTTAATATAAGTGAACCTCTTAAACTTTAAATCTTTTGACTTATATTTTAACTTTTGATTCAATTTTTAAAATATTTGCTTAATTTCAACCATTTTACTTCAATTCTTAAAAAAAATAACTTATAAAAATATATAACACCATAAAAATCTAAAGAGTGAGAAATTACAGTCCGTTACCAAACATTGCACTATTCGATTCGTAACAAACACGAAAGTTGGTGGTCGAGGAAGTTTGTCTCTGCCACGGAGGCTCCTTTACCTTGACAGAACATACACGTGTTGTCTTTAAAAAATCAAACTAGAACTCTCTCTTTGTCAAATCTGAAAGCTCCTCGGATATGATGTCTCTTTTTGACTCTTGGTAGACTTTTATGAAAGGAACGACAAAAGGATGCAACCTCGTGGGTGATGGATATTTCTTTTTGAGTTGGTGAATTTTGACTAAACGAATGTTACGTTCACTATATCGTCAACCTCCAGGCGGCCCTTGAACCACCATTGACAGGAACAGAAAGGGAAAGCCATTGAAGCCCTGTATTCTTCTAGGATGGCAACGGTAGTGGCTAGAGCAGCAGGTGGATTATTTAGGTTTATTAGTACGCTCTGGGGCCTTCAGGAGAAGCGATTCACGATGGTTTTTGATACTGTGAACTCTTGTTTGGTTTGCCTGGCCACTGCATTGACCTTGTGCTTTTCAGCCATTAGAAGACCTCAAGAAGCATGAACAGGTCTTAAATTCTATTTAATTCTTGTTCTGTCTAGTGTAAATGATAAGATTTCATCCCAAGCTTCTTAGAGTTTAACTGCTGTTGTAATTTAGAAATTTTAAGTAAAAATTTATATAATAATATTGAGAAGTTGAAACTATAGATCTTAATCTTCATTCCTGTTCAACTAAAGTCGCTGACTTATCAAAGTGATAAAGAAGAATGAGTTATGGAAACCTATGAACCAAATTAGAAAGAAGAAACAACAAAGAAGTGGCTATCCTAAATAGTGAATCCCCGTCTGATCACAAGGCGAACTGGCAAACAATTCATCCACACTTCTCGTCCCATTCATATCTTTGCCTGAAGATATACGATCAGCTCGACATTTGGAAGAAGATTTTGATATCCCAAATGTGTTCTTCAATCTGCTAATCCAACCTTTCCCATTGCTTGTTGCACTGTTAACGCACGAAGGCCTTGAACTGACTGACTTTTCTGTGATTCTTTCTCCTTTAAAACCGAATCGGAAAGTAGTGGCAAAAGAAGTCGACCCGGTTTGACCCCTCTCTACCTTGACCTCTCTCGGACCGTAGTGAAAACTAGCTGACCTCGACGACCCCATTACACTCCTCTCTTCCCTCTCCTCGAGCTCATACATACCCTTCTCTGGTGTACCATGTTCTAAAACCTTTATCTCCTTCTCAGACTCGAGCAACAGCTTCTCCATTAAGCATCTCTGCTTCTCAGACTTCTGCAATTGTTTTTTCATGCCAGCAAGCTCTTTCTCCAAGCTCTCTATACGCGAGTTAGTAGCCTCCATTTCCGCTTTGAGTTGGGTTGCTTCTATTGTGGCAGCGTCCCATTGGAGGAGTGAGCCTAGGGTCACGGAGGAGCCTCCTCCGAGTACGACGTTGTCATGATGATGATGGTTCCCGTCCTTATCATGGTTAGTGTTCGTCGCCGTTTTGATGATTGCCCGGCGGGTGTTTAGTTGCTCTATCAACATGGCTCGGACTACAAATCTTAGTGGCAATCTTGGATTTTGCACTGCGTGCATGAGAAGAGGTTGCGAGAGCTTGTCGCAATTTATCAAGTTGCATATCTCTACTCTTTGATCCTCGGTTATCTCGCCACTATGTTCCTGCACGTGAAAGCGAAAACAACCTACCTAATAAATTCACCTCTCGTTAACACTAAATAGTAAATGCTAATAATGTTTATAACTAAACTCTCACTATTTAATGTGCCAAATTATATTCTCTAATCATAAATAACATAATAAATAAAATTAAAGACCAAAATTAATTAATTAAATTTAAATAAATTAAAATTAAAATTATACTTAATTATGAAAAGACGATCTTAAAAATGTAAATTTTAATTTTATGAATATTATTAATATTAATCAAGTTTGACAAAGAATTACCTGACCTAATCTAATTTACCTTAACTCAAAAGAGTTAATCTGAGTTAAAAATTCTAAAATATTTAAATAAAATAATAAATTTTAAAATAAATAACATTATTTTATTTTTAAAATCTAAAATATATATATTTAATTAAGATTTGGGTCGTTTCTAATTTAATCGGACTTTGAAACAAGTTTGGGTCCAAACACAAATTTTTGGATCAGGATAAGCCCATTGCTAAACCTACAGGTTATTAAAGTTTATGTTCACAGGCCTTTGGCATTGGGAGGAAAAGAGCTTATGTTGTCCTTACCTTGATGTAAAGGTCAATAATCTTATAAAGCATATCGTGGCTAAAGAACCTGCACTGCATAGACTCGGCGACAATTTGAAATTCCTCGGCTGGCAAAGCGATAACCTGGACAAGACAAGCATCGAGATCCTCACTCTCATCCGACAAATCTAACGCTTCTAGGCATCTGCTAACGAGAAACGCCGTCGCTTCAGACTCAGGAAGCAGACGTAAACAGTAACGGAATGTGATCAACGCGAGCTCTCGGTTGACGGTGATAACCCGACGGAAGTACGTCTCCGTTAATTGTTTCAAGTTGTCGTCCCGCTTACCTTTACTCTGCGTCATCTCGAGCAAATCCGCCGCCGTCCGCAACGCCGCCACGTTAAACGGCGTTATGACGACGTGGTTACCGTAGCAGTAGTCAGCGATGAGGAAGAAGGTGTCGGCCGTTATATTTAACGGCAGCGTTATCTGGGAGAGCTCCGTTAGCTGACGCTTTAAATAGCGGCTCCTCGAGATCAGTGGCTCCTATACCCATAAAGAAAACAAAGTGAAAAATATTATAACTGGGCCTGAACTTTTTACTAATTACTGAATCTTCCAATCTTTAATATTCTTTTATTCAATTATACCCAATTGGGTCAAGCATAACTATACACCACATGACACTTTATTTTAAACTTCGAACTTAGCTGACCTTAGTCAAATAGGTCTCACTCACTCAAATGCTTTTCTATTTACATAAGATGATATATATAACTTGATAAAAAAATCATTTTGCAAGCAACGCTTCAAGTATTTTTTGTTCTTCAAGTATATATATATATTTGGGTCATTTTGATATAACATCTTTATTAGTTATGGATAAGACTGTATACTATTACACTTCTCCAAATTTTATGTATCTGCGAGATTTATACTGGGTGTTGTTAATATCACGGAAAGTTGAGTTTGCATTTTGCTTAAAAGTTTCAATAATTATTTAGATTGGATATATTGTTTGAATAAATTGTATATTTATTAAGCAATTTACTTAAATTATATAATATATAAATTATTATCTGCACTAAAAAATTTAATTAATTTCATAATTAAAAACAATGTATTAATATATGATAAATCAAAAAGTCCTCAATCATCAATAATTAAATATATAGTTAAGGGCAAATTTAGTTTTACTCTGTTTTCTATTATGATTTTTTAACGTTAGTTGCTATAAATAAAAATATATTTAATTGTTAATATTAATGTAGTTACACTTTTATTATGATTAACAATTAAGTGTTAAATCCAAAATTTTAAACGAATAAAATTTTATTGAATAATAAAAAAAAAGAATAAGGCCGCATCTACTACATGTAGTCACCTTTATGAGCATAGCAACCCCGCCGTACATACTGGCAATTTAGGGTTTCGCTTGTAAGTGGCCCTTCGTTTACTTCGAACACTGACTAGTTTTTTATGCCAACAATGTTGCTAAAACGTAACCCTTAAGCCATTCAAGTCGTCTGACTGTTTGATTACTTAAGAACAAAGAATAGAAATCATATAGAATAGACCCTTCTAAGTAGTTTACTGACATGTCTCTAACAAGAGAACAGCAATCATTACAAAGACCTTACAAAAACGAGATTCTTGTGATAAATGATATGGAAGAATTATGATCAGATCATACGATTCATGCCTACTTGTCATTGCAATTTAAGATCTCAACCTCTTCTACTTAGCAATCACACATGGCTATGGCTATGGTGGAAAAGTAGGAGAAAGAAAAGACATGAATATTTTTCCAAATAGTTGATCAAAAAATGCCTGTTCTATCACCAATACTCCAATCATCCCAGTGATGATGAGGCAAGGACGATATTCTAAGGTTTATGACGACCTATCAAACAACAAGACAAACAGACAATAACATAATATTACCCTGGAATAGTGAACTGACCTTGTGCAGATGAAAACATCTTCCTTGAACGTATATCCTGACGTCTGTTTTCTTCCCAGTAGTCAGAGACCTGTAACACTTAACAAGCACTCATTAAATTCCCAAAGAAAGCAGAGAAAGAGAGAGCTCATGGTCTGTAACCTCTACCATGACTGAACTCTGGAGTGGAGAGGTGTAGGAGGAGAGGAAGGAGATGGAGAAGAAGAAGAATATTCATATTCTTCCTCATAGATGGTGTCTACAACCCCTAGATGATCATTCCATCTGCTACTCATTCTTGGATTTTCTTCTGCTTTTTTTTTTTACGTTTAAAACTTCTGTTCTCTATGGTTGTTGAGAGAAATCACAGTTTTCAAAGCTTTCTGAAATTGAATGCCATTGTTACTGCCATTAGAGAGCTCTGAGAGAGAGTTGGAGAGGGACGAAATAGAAATTTATAGAATGGCTTATAAATGCTGCCATTTACTCCTCCCAACAAACCTTTTTGCTTGAATCATATATATTCTGGATTCTTACTCAAATTCTCTTGGTGGGATTGTTATGGAAATGTGATATACACTTGCCTTTCTAATTTGCATGTCAAGCAAAATCACGTAGATTCTACGACATCTTAAACTACTGACCTCGGATAGTTAGGTTAGAGTGTTGGATCATGTGTTCTTTACTTACCCTTGGACCGACCATCTTAATTTTAGCCATGGGAATCGAGTTAAGGTCAAATTGTGGGAAACACGGTGTGTATTACTTCACCTAATTTCCGGGATCATAATATCTCAGACACAATTACAAATGAGCCTAAGAGGTTCAAACTTCAAACTCAAGCTTCTTTATTAAAAAAATTAAAATATTGGTTATAAATATTATTTTGAAAATCATACTATCTTGGTTTTAAGATTCTTTTTTATTTCATTTTAATATATTATTTAATCGTGAGGTACACGTTAGTTTATTAAATAATTTATTTAAATAATATAGTTTGTGATTTATTATACGTATTTAAATATTTATTAAATACATACGAAAAATAATAAATTGCGAATGATCTTATTAAAAAATTCACGAAAATGAGATTATTGATATATTCAATTTTAAGTGTTTAATCCAATAGATTATTAGTGGTGTATTTATTTATGCAATTTTTAAAGTGCTTTATATAATATATTATTGGGTTAATTAAAAAAATTAAAACTTTATTCTACAGTACTAGCTTGAATTTTTTTAAAAAAAGTAACATTAAAATATAATAATTGTTAATTTTTTTAAAAATATTTTAACGTTAAATTCTCCATTAATTTAAGTGGCATGGTTTGTTCTGTTTATAAATTTTATTATTTCATAAATTAAAAATATTAAAAGCTTACAATTATTACAATATAACTTTTTTAAAGGGCTTCCTCAAAATGTGCAATCCATGAAAATGAGAACGAATGGGCTTTTTAAGGCCTGCGATACAATTATCCAACTTGGCCCAATTAAACTAATACAAAAACCCTAATCCTTTAACTTGCTATTTATAAGCTGAAAGGCTCCATTTCTCTGAAGGTGACCCTAGCAACTCACACGCACGCAGAGCCACCATGAAATACAATCCTAGGGTTTCATCTTCCCGCCGCAAGAACAGGAAGGCCCACTTCACGGCCCCTTCTTCTGTCCGCCGTATACTCATGAGCGCTCCGGTCTCCGCCGACCTCCGCCAGAAGCACAACGTCCGTTCCATGCCCGTTCGCAAGGACGACGAGGTTCTGGTGGTTCGCGGGACCTACAAGGGCCGCGAGGGCAAGGTTGTGCAAGTGTACCGCCGCAAGTGGGTCATCCACATCGAGCGTATTACGAGGGAAAAGGTTAATGGCTCTACTGTCAACGTGGGTGTCAACCCGTCCAAGGTAGTGATCACGAAGCTCCGCCTTGACAAGGACAGGAAATCTCTTCTCGAGCGTAAGGCCAGGGGACGAGCCGCCGCTGATAAGGACAAGGGCACTAAATTCACTGCTGAGGATATCATGCAGAATGTTGACTAAGTGAAGAGCTTTGGTGAAACAAGTTCTCATCTTGTTTAAGGCATTTATTGATAGGATGTTTTTCATTTTTCTGAGGATGATCCTTTTTCTGTGAAATTAATATTAACAGTATTAAGTTTTGGATGTGTGGATTATTTACGAAGCTTCTCATTTGAATTGAATTTTGTTACTGTTAAATATCCTGATTTTTGAAGTCTCCCCTAACAATTGTTTTGCTATTTGTTTGCATTGTCCTGTTTTTTGTTGTTAGATTGTGATAGACCAATTTATCATGATTTGTTTGATCTCCATACTTAATGGTGAATCTTTTTTGGGTGAAGTTTAGTTTTTGAAAAATTGTTACGAGAATACTCATTATTGAGTGTTGGTTTCTATATGCAGTACTCTTTAATCTATGCAGCTAAATGGTTTACTTTGCCCTTTTATCTCTGTTTAAAATTGTTGGATATAAGCTTCAGTCCAGTTGAGCGATACGTATTGTTCGGTATGTGGGCTATAAGTATTTCTCGTTCGATACAAGTATTGTGATTGCACAAGAAAGGTTATCTTGCTTACGTAGATACTCTTTTCATGCATGCTTTCTGGAGTCAAGTCATTTGCTTAGTGAAGATCTTGTAGGCATTTTTTTTATATTGATTTGATGTAAATATTATACATGATTAGAAGCTCTAGCAATGACTATCATCCCCGGTTTTCTCTCATCATCAATGTTGTTTTTGAACTACTTGTACCGAGTGTTCCTCCAAACCGGATGTAGTTTTCTTGTCTGCAATGTGTTTGTAAGCCCTCAGCTGGTCTTTCCGGGTTATTAATGAATCGCTGTAGATAAAGATGTGAATTTCATCTAGGATGTGGCTTCTGCCACCCTTTTTGATAATCTTCTCTGCATATGTTTTGGTTGGTGCTCAGAGAAAGCATCAAAGCTTCGACAATTCTCGTCTGTGATTACTATTTCGTTCATTTTCAGCCCTGTCCTCAACTTGTCAACAAGTATATGAAATCGATCTATTTTTGGAATTAACGCTGGTTTAGAGACCTCTTGTTGTGAGGAGGCTATGATTGCTCCATAATTGGTCGACATTCCTTGCTAATGATACCAATACTGGAATGGAACTGACCCAGAGTTGGTCAAAGATCAGTTCTCAACTGTCTGTCAGAGTTGCGTTTGATATTATTGCAGAAGAAATTATCAGGGTTATTAGAACATCAGACCATTATTCCTTGAATCGCAGTGACAATCTATTTATTGCTAGGGCAAACGTAAGACCACGGAAACTTTATTATCTGTGTTTTTGGGCATTAGTTGTGGGGTAAAGTACTAAATAAAAGCTGGAGTCATGGTCCTAAAGCTTTAGTCTATCACGGTTACTAAGAGCTTCAGCGATTCAATGTAAGGCACAAGAAACGCAGAACCAGTGGATGCCATGCCAATCTAAATTGAAAATTCTCCACACAAAAAGGAGAGTAGAATGACAATGCCTTGGTACCAAATACATGTCCATCTAGTCATTGCAAATCTATGGAGCATGCATTTGTGTGGAACTACTTATTGGCCTCTGAGGAGCAACCCAGAGCTGGGAAAAAAAATTACAACAATAATATCCGTAATCATCTCGAACAGTGCTTCAAAGAATCGGCAGATACCAATCAAGGCTTGAGAGCCATCGCTAAACCAAACCTGGGGTTTTTGTCCAAAGCTTTGGTGTCCACCTCACCAGAGATTGTCACTAGTGACTTTGGTATGAGCTCATGCTGTATCAATGCCCCAAGTTTTCCATGGTTACTGAGTTTTGCTTTCACCAATGTCAAATTATCGAATGCGTAGGAACCTCCCACGGTAAATGTATTCTCATTTGTTGAAAACCTTCTAGTGATCTCTGCCACAGCAGCACTTCTTTTCAACTGATCCAAATAATGAACATATGATGCCTTTATGGTGTCTCCTTTGTCACCCCTAAGGAAAAGGGAAACAATGTTGAAACCAATAAACACAGCCTACATTCTCTTGCGATTAGTTCAACTAACAGAGATGATTTATTAATGGGGTTAATGACTTACAGAATAACTGAAGCATAAGCATCTGGCTTTGTCACACTAATTCCAGCGGTGTACTTTGAGAGATTACCAGAAGAGGTATCATAGCCAGCCTCAGCACCAAAAGCTATTGTCGGAGTACCTAGAGTGGCAGTAAAATCAATTGCAGGTGATTGAGACAGTGCAGCAGCTGCGGTTAGTGTTGCATGGTCATGGAAATACTGAACCTCGAACTGCGATACCAATGGTAAAAAGGATTCTCAAAACTCAAAACCAAGATTCCCATCAATACATTGATCGCTTTTGCAGCTTAATATCAAAATTGTGGCTAAAGAAGGTGAAGCCAAAAGGTCCTGCCTTTACTTTAGCATGATTGGCATCGGCAAAGGAATAGTTATTCGTCAATTATCAAAATTAACATCTGTGATTTTAATTTTAGCCCAACTTCTATAAGTGCGAAATTACCTACCTTCCCTGAGTTATAATCAGGTATTTTGAAAGAGGTGATAGCATTTGTGGATGGAAGAATCTCCGTAAAAGTGAGGGTTGTTGAGATCTGCAGAAAACATATATGAATGTACAGTCTTAACAACTTATCACTAGTTATCATTCAGACAAAGAAAAGAAGCAGCCTACGTTAGATTCTGTGTCAACTTTGACATTGAATAAGTTTTTCTTGTAAACGTAAAGCGCTGCCACGTCCCCAGTGGAGAGCCCTCCTTGTTTCACAGCTGTTGATGTAAGGGCCTGAAAAATCATACAGAAAAGAGTTAAAATGAGAACCCATTTTGAAAAATTAAAACAGAGAATAAAAACCTAAACAGGTTGACCATATCTGAAAGCTACTTGTTCTTACAGATCAAAAACTCATCAGAAGGTTCAAAGGCAAACAACATCAGAATTCCAAAGACCATTAGCGAATCATCATAGTTCCCATAAGATGCTAACATGATTGTGACTTCGATGCTACCTCAAAGAAGCAATGAGTTCATTCGTGCTACAAGTGAATACACATTATCTTCATGCTACAAGTGAGTACACATTCTCCACGCACTTTTTAGCCTATTAGTGAGTCTCTAAATAAAATATCTACAGTTCCGATAGAACCGTCGAAAGCAAAGGATTAGAAGAAAGGGCCACCTATGTACATATTCCAACGCCTATCACGCTTGCCGATGTAAGAAAAATAAGTATATTTCCTTTGTGAGAAACAAAACCCAACAGTAGTATATATTCAGCAATATGGGGAGCAGCATTACAATCACGAAACTCGAACATTGACCCAATCGAGCAAATTCATCATATTATCCACACACAGACTAATCATTTTTGAACGTAAATCCTCTCCTGATAGGCAAAAATACTTGAATTTGAACTAATTGAAATGAGCGTGACGCGGTGACATATAGCGTTAGACATACCAAACCAGCAGCGCTGAAGGTGGAGACGCTGAATTTCTGATCTGAGCTATAGTCTCTGGTCAAGAGATCTACAAATAAAAAAATATTGGAACGTCGAGAGTCAAATTGATCGGAGCACATCAGAAAAGGTAGATACACAAGCATGAAGGAAGTAATAGAGATCGGCGATACCTTTGGGTTTCTTGCCGATATCGGAGAAGAGTTCCGGTCCCTTAGCCATGGTGGCACAGACAGAGAGAGAGTGAAGAGAAATGGCGATTGATGGACCACCACAGAATTTGGAGAATCTGAAGTTTCGACAATTTGCGGTTAGGTCTTGGCTTTCAGCCGTTGATCTGTTGCTTTCAGGTTCTATTCCACCACCAAAATAATCATTACTAATTTTTAATTGGAAAAATAAAATATTTACAAACATAAATTACTCTTCCCTTCCTAGAAAATTTCCTTACTTTGGTTTGGTTATCAAAAGGAAAATAAACTTAAACTTCTCAATTAACTTCACACTAGTCACTATCTTGGCCTCCCCACTCTCATACAATTATAGATATGAATGGGTCGAGTCGGGCTCGGGCTGCCCTCATCCCACCCTAGCTCGGCCTCATTCATGGTACCCTCCAAAGGGTCGGATTGCCCATAATCAGCCCGTGGCCAGGCGGGCCTCGAGTGGGCCTGATCAAACCCGGCTCATAAATATTTTTTTAAATTAAAAAATACAAAATAGTGTCGTTTTGGACAAAACGATTCCGTTTTATCGCACCGCAGGTTGGACCGGGCCAAAATTACCATTCCTACGTTCAACTAATGCAAATTGTATAATTCAAGCTATTTCGTAGTCAGTAACCTTAACTTTTCCATTAACTTCTCAAATAGTCACATAAGCATATACCCTCCGTCTAATATAGAAAGAGGCACTGAACCGAAGGCACATCTAATATAAAAAGGGGTTCTCGCATTACTCGTTCACTTCATCCTCTCCTACTTAAATCCTTAAAACCCTCTTAGTGACCAACATCCTCTCCTATTTAGACCTCTTAACGCACTTCTCATTGCTAGCATCCCACAAATTGGGCATCTCATCCTCCACCTCCTCTTCACTTTTGGACACCTTATCATTGACATCGTCTTCACTCAGAAAATATCAGAGGCACTATCATCATTCTCATAATAGACTTCAAAGTCATCCATTATAGCAGATATAGATGGTTTAAATTGTGATCTATATATGACAACTTCACATTTATCTAACCTATCCCTCAACTTATCACATCGATTTGTCCTCGTACTGTTTTCCATTAAATCTATGTCTACTCCTTAGTCTTTTCTCCTCACTTACTTTTTTGTTTTTGAACAAACTTTTGTTTTGGATTTGGGATAATCACCCAAATTAACTTTATCCAAATTTACCCAAATTCACTTTAGAAAATATGAAAAACCTAGTTACATTGTCTCTACACACTGGTTTGTCTTTGTTGGTCACACGTTTGGAAAACACGATCTTTGGTTTGTCCTCGTTTATATTAGATTGGATAGCACGTCCTCTCCTCTTGTCTTCATTGTTTCACAAGGTAGGTATGCCAAAATCCTGTTACACTTATTGTAGAGCACATTCAAGTTTTTGAACTTTAATTTGAAGTGCGTTCCTGATCATGATTATGTAACTAGCTAGCTAGTTATATAATTATAAGGCTATCTCTAAGTGAGTAGATCCATAATAGAGACATCAAATATTGAACCAAAGTTTCTTAGAAATGATATGATCCTTACATTATTGTACAATGCAACATCTTCAATGGCAATTTTTTATGATCTTGTGAAATAATTTCAAGAATATTAATACATTAGTTCAATAGTCTTCAAAGTTTGAATTGAATGGTTGTAAACTTTGATATTGTAATTTATATGTTTGTCCTGTAGATGAAAATGGTATGATATTTTCAACTGAACTTTAGAGATGATGAAAACTATAAGTTAGGCATATTGCATTATAAAGGGCTATTAAAAGACTATAAGATGTTGAATATGTTTGTCCTTTCCATTTGATTTTGTGTAGTAGGTTAAGATTGAGTATTATGAGCTAAAGAACATATACAAATTTGACGTCTAGGGTGGACAAAGAACTTTTTGTTTTTGTGGGCTGTGGCTATCATATGGACTTCATGGATGGAGAGAAATATTAAAAGACACTTTATTTATTGTGCTCAATATGGGGTAAATTATTTCTTTATTTTATAGTTTCGTTAGTTATCTAACTTTTTAATATTGACATTATTATTACTTTTTAATCTCGACATTGTTGTTAACTTTATACTATTTGATTAATTTTAGCATTGAAGTTGTCATTTTTTGAGTAAGTTGATCCTCCAAACTGTGAAAGAGCTTTGAGTATTATACTTGAATTGTTGAAGAAGATAAACAAGCTAGAAGAAGAAAAATAAATGCTGAAGATTAAAATTAAAATTTTAATTATTGTATTATCAGTATTTCTAATAAAAAATTGCTATGAGTAGATGTAAAATATTGAATATTGTATTATTAATGTTTTATAAATCACGCACAGGATTGTAGCTAATATTATTCAATGTATCCAAGCGACTTGAATATGCTTATGAACAAGATATTCAATAGTCCTTTATTAATCTATATTTAATATCCAATTGAGTGCAGAATTATGGCTTCCTTGATTTTAAACCATTTTTTATGTAATGAAAAGGGACTCAAACAAATAAGTCTGAAAGTGATAGCTTCAATATGCATAGATGATTACAATCATCGAATTCCTGAATTAATCTCATTATCATTGATCATATTTCCTTCATTAGTTTATGAAGCCATTCTCATGATCCCAATCATCAAGTTCCTAAATTAGTCTCATTAACACTTAACTAACTTATTAAAAGAAAATGAAATACAAATTAAAACATCCATATGTATTCATATAAGTATTTTGTTTTACAAAAGTATTTCTTTGTTCCCATATTGTATTTTCTAAAACATCTATATACAGTTGTATAATTATTTTGTTGTTCACATCAAATAGGATAAGGCACATTGGCATTGTATAATAAAAAATTATTTCTTTTTACAAAATCATAACTTTGTATAAATCTTATATGATAAGACGTATTAGTAAAATGTATCTCCACAAAAAACTTCGTGAAGCTTTTGATCTTATCTTCTTCGTCATTGCATTTGTTTCATCTTAAAAAAAAGGGCAATGTATAATCAAAGAACAACCCAATTGTCAAAATCGATTTAAGACATATAACTCAATAGCTGTAACTTTTGATGAGTTATAACTCTTCTTGTTACTCCTAGCTAAGGTTCTTTACCCTACGATGTCCTATATCTATGGATTTGTCTCTTTCTTTTATTTTGTTTTGAAATAGGCGGTCGACTTAAAAGGATTAATATTAGAATAGTGTTTTGGACATCATTTATAGACTGTATTGACAAAAATGAAAACAAATAATGTTTAAGAATTAAGACATATATAAAAAGAATAAAGAATGTGTTAACTTACATGCGTATATGTTGAAACTTGTTGTGACGCAACTTTTATAAGACATGGTTTTTTGTTGTGTCCTTACTTTTCATACCTCTTATTGACATTTTGTTATCCTTAGTTGTAGTCTCCAAATCCTCCTTTTTCCTATTCTTCTTTGGCCTACTAGACATTTTTCGAAATAGAAGTGGTATTGGTGGTTCATGTTTAGCTTTAAGCCATAATTTGTCTCCTCAAATTAGCTTCATCATATATTGATACACATTTAGGTACTTCTCCTTTATAACTAGAATATCACATTGTTTTCAAACTCCACATATGACAACTATACAAATAACCAACAACAAATTAGAACAAAATTAGTTCATGTAAATTTAAGATCATACATTTAAAGAGAAAATATAACATTTGATGGAAACATTGTGGCTCCTCCTTCAAAAATAATAAACGATTTAGATAAATAAGGGATGTATCTATAAGGCTTCACAAGTCACATTTTTTTCAATTAATTGTATGTACAATAAATAAGAAAGTTTCAAAATATTTTGTTAATAAGAAACTAAAGTTAGTGAAGGAAATTGTAACTTAACCAACAATTTTCATAAAGGAAGAGATACATGTGAAGGAAACTATAACTCAGCCAATAATATTCATTAGGACTCTTAGAAAATCTAAAGTTGGTTTATATGCTGCTTCAAACTAGTAACTTTGTAGCTAGAAAATTAGGTTGAGTTGAAGTACTTACATTGATTATTTCGTAAGGATTTGTTAATATCTTTTAAAATACAATTATTTACTTTTAAAAAAAGGGTTACAAGTTTAACCTAGTTCTGTACTCTAAAAACTTAAAAGAACACATCCACCAATATAGCCATTAGGGACCCTTTATGGCTATTAATTTGAAGATTCCATATGTATGGATCATGTGTCTTTTGATCCAAGCATAAAGTAACTAAGTATGAAAACAAAGTCTTCCTTCCCTATTTTTTGAGATTGATCTACTTTTTTTCAATGTCTCTATTAAGAGAGATGACACATGTATGACACAGTTGTACACCACTTGGTTAAAGAAACTCAAATATTGAATGGTATGCTCTCAATAAGCAAAAGAAGAACCTCCTCAAGTTCTAACTACAAGGAAAATAAAACAAGGGAAACCAAAAGCTATAAAGAAATACACTTTAAGAAACTTCAATTTTCTTAATTAAGAGCATGGGTACAAATGTTAAGATGGATTGCTACAAACCTACAAAAAGAAAGACACCTCAATAATCCTCAATCATCTTAAAGTCAAAAAGGGATGTATAAAATTTTTATATATGTAATAAAATTTCAATACTAGAAATTTAATCTTAAGCCTATAATTTTGCTAAAAAATTGAACCATCTAGATCACAAGCTCATATAAGCACATAAAAAGGTACAATAGTTTGTAAATGAAAAGAACTTTTTAATGGGTAAGAGAAGTCAATGATTATCTCAAAAGCTAGGAAAGGAACTACATCCTATCCTTTAACTTCAATATATTGACAAGAAGCAAAGGTATTAAAATAGGCATTCATTAGGACTATTTGGAATTTAAGGATTGGTCTACGTATTAGTTTAAACTAGCGACTTCTTAGCTAGAAAAATAGGTTGAATTGAATTACTTGCATTCATTATTCTTTGTAAGGATTTGTTAATATTTTTCAAATAAAATTATTTGCTTCCCAAAAAATAGGGTCACAAGTTTAACCCAATTGTGCACTTTATAAACTTAAAAAAATACATCCAACAACTTAGCCATTAAGTAAACTCGATCTAAATGTCAACTTTCCCAAACAATTTTGCGTAATTTAACAACCCTTTTAAGTTAGATCATATGCTAATTAAGGTGTATCCTAATGTCTACACAACTAGAAGAGATGATCTATTTAAGTTTAACAATAATATTTAAGTTGCAACCAAATGCTCGAAAGTAAGCGACATTCGATTTTTTTTCCTTTCCACAACTCATAAGGGGTCTTTTTCAGAATAGGTCTTGTAAGGCACCTGTTGAGCGTGTAACAGGTAGTTGACACAGTTTCAGCCTAGTAACCATGAGGTATACCACTTTCATATAGCATTGTTCTAGCCATATCAACAAGAGTCATGCTCTTTCTTTCAACAACTTCATTCTGCTGAGGAGTCTTTGGGAATAAAAATTGTTCGAAATCCCATTTTCATTACAAAAATCTTCGAATTTTCTGTTATCAAAATCTCCTCCATGAATGCTTCGAATAGATGTAATGCAATATTCTTTTTCAATTTGATTTTTTTTGCAAAACTTCTTAAATACTTCAAAAGTATCATCCTTATTTGATAGAAAATAAACCTATGTAAATCTAGAATAATCATCTACTATAACAAAGTCGTAATGTTTACCTTCGCTTTTCTTTCAATGTAGTTAAAATGTGATATTTCACTTGTCATATGTCTCGAATAGCTACTATCAACTATCTATTGATTTTTTCTTGTCTCCGTTTTGAAGCATATCTGCAAAAACTATTATCTTATTTTAGGTATCCACATTTTTCTAGGTCCTTTCAGGTTAGTAGCTTGACCTTTCGGTCTCTAAATATACATTTGAGATAATTTCTCCATTTTATGAAATTTGCAAGAATGACTAATGTGACCATGTCTACCACAGTAGAAGCATAAAACATATGAATGAGAATTGCTATAATTTCTACCATATATTAGGTTCTTGCTGTTTTGATTATAGCTACTACTGGATTTAACAAAGAATTCGTTCTTATATGGCCTAACATTATTATTTTCATTGTAACCTATTCCAGCTTTATCAAGAACGCGTTAACCACTATTAAGTAGTGTATCAAGGTTGTTCCTTCCATCAACGAACTTTGCAAGATCTTTTTCTAGAGATAAGATCTTTCTTGCACATTTCTCTTTCTCAAGTTTTAGGCTGAAAACCTTTTCTTCTAGCTGTCTTACTTTATCATAGTCATTCTCAAGCAAAGTATTTTCCAACTTGGCAAATCTTTCTTCCAGAGCTTCCTTTTCAAAAACCTTTTACTTATAATCATCCTTAAGAGACATATTCTTAGTTGTCATATTTTTATTTAAGGATTCTAATGATTTATTCTTACTCTCCAAGAATGCTTCATTGTTTTGGGACTTCTCAACTTATTTGAAATACTTCATTGTCAAATTTTTGTACTGATTATACAATTCATGATATGTATTTCTCAATTCATCAACTTCATTATCAGAGTCAGAATAATATACCTCATGGTCTCCTAATTCAACTATGAAGCAAACATTGCTAACTTCTTCTGACTCTTCTTCTTCAAAGTTTTCATAATCTTCATTTGACCAGATTGTAGTTATCACTTGCTTTCTGGGTTTTCTGTTCTCTGACTTACCTTTTAAAGAAAAAGACATTTAGGTCTTGCATGTTCAGGCTTCTTGCATTAATAACATATGAATTGATTGCTTTGTGTATTGTTATTGCTGCTGCTACCTTTTGATAGAAACACGTTGTTCCCAACTTTCTTGTTTCCTTCTCTTTTCTCCATCAACTTCTTTTTATAGAAGCAGATATATTTTTTTGACCATGAAGTTGAACCCGTCATCTCCATCTATTTGCAACTCAATGTCACTTTCATTACTGTTTGATTCATCAGTTGCTTTTAGTGCCATTCTTTTTCTATAAGAGGATCCTTCATCTCGCTTAAGCATGGTTTCATGGATCATTAGATTTTCTCGTAGCCAGTCAAGTGAAATAGTGTCTAGATCCTTTACAATTTCTAGAGTTATCACCTTAGGTCTTCATTCCTTTGGTGGTGATCGTAGAATCTTCATTACAAGCTCATCATTGGGATATATCTTTCCCAAGTTCTTTAAGACCGTGATGATATTGTTGAACCGTCCGAAGAATTTATCTATGGTTTCTCCTTATTTCATGCCAATAGTTTCGTATTGATGCACTAAAAGGCTTATTATATGTTTCTTTACCTCATTTATTCCTTCAAAGGTGACTTGTAGTTTATCCCACATTTCCTTTGTTGTATAGCAATAAGATATCTTCTCATATTCTTTTGGAGATAGTACATATATCAGATGATGTTTTGCTTTAGCGTTTAGCTGTATATTTCTTCTGTCAACATCATACCATACTTCTACGTTTTCTATAGCAGGAAGTGTAGCTTCAACTTTGATGGCTTGTCAGACTTCAATATCTACAGATTGGAGATAAATTGTCATTCTCTCTTTTCAGTATGAGTAGTTGTTTTCATTGAAGTAAGGAGGCTTTGAGACATATTGTCCTTCAAGGCTTCTCAAATTGTTTATCTTGATCTATCACGTATTGTAAAACACAATAAATGTGAAACTTCGCTCTGATACCAAATAATAAAGCAAACACACACAAGAAGGGGGTGAATTATGTGTATAAAAAATTTAAGGTATTTTCAAATTGATAAGATCCTGCTAAACAAAATAAATTTATACATAGAAAGGTCCTATAAACTTTTGAAAGGATCCTATTAACGTTGAAAAAGAAAGGAGTTTGTTAATGCTTAAATAGAAAGGAACTAATTAATCGAAAGGAGCATGCTGACGCTCAAAATGATAAGAGCCTGTTTACTTGAAAGGAGTCTGCTAGCGCTCAAAAAGAAAGGAGCTTGTTAATTGTTAGGAGCCTACTAACTTTCGAAAAAAACCTCTTATGATAAAAATAGAAGGAGCCTCTTGAAAATACAAACTTATAAAGCGAAAATTTAAAAGTAAGGAAGAGAGAGAAAATGACACAGTAGATTTATACTAGTTCGGCTTATAACAAAGCCTATGTCCAGTCCTTAAGTATCTAACTTGAGTATTTCATTATAAAAGCTAAG
>JANIIA010000190.1:54559856-54582323 GCA_027478495.1 Erythroxylum alaternifolium | reverse complement strand
TTGAGTCTTCAGATAAGGCCCTAGCTAGCACCTTAATGACTAAGTTATCATCAATGAAGCTCACAAGTGTTAGAGGTATGTGTGAGCACATCATGCGAATGAGGGACATTGCGGCTCAACTGAGGTCTATTGAGGTTGAAATATCTGAGTCTTTCCTTGTGCATTACATACTTAATTCTCTTCCACCTCAATATGGACCCTTTAAAATCTCTTACAACACAGATAAGGATAAATGGTCTATCAATGACCTTCTGACCATGTGTGTTCAAGAGGAAGAAAGGTTAGTAATGGAATTGGGTGAAAGTGCACATATGGCAACAGAAGGAAGGAATAGTGGGCAAGCCAAACAAAAAGGAAAGGGTACCAGTCCGTACTGAGATTAAAAAGGATTTTAATCTCAAGTGCCCCTTCTGTAAAAAGAACGTGCACATAAAGAAAGATTGTGTCAAATTTAAGGCTTGGCTTATAAAGAAAGGTATTTCAATCTCACTTACTTGTTATGAATCTAATATAGTTGATGTTTGTCATAACACTTGGTGGATTGATTCTAGTTCTACAATCCATATTTTCAATACATTGTAGAGTTTTCTAAACCACAGGAAGCCAGTAGATAGTGAACAATGCATCTATTCAGGCAATAATATGCGTTCACATGTGGAAGCTGTTGGGACATGCAAATTAGTTTTAAATTCTAGTTTTGTTTTGAATTTGGAAAGAACGTTTTATATTCCAAGTTTCTCAAGAAATTTGATTTTTGTTTCAAGACTTGTACCTATGGGATATTCTTTTAACTTTTCAAATACATCATTTGGTTTGTATCATGAATCTAATATTGGTGGCAATGGTACAATGATTGATGGTCTTTTTCGATTTAATTTGCACGAAAATGTTTTTCATAATACATTTCACGTCCAAAGTAATGCTGATATTAAAAGATGTGTTATGAATGAACAATCCTCTATGTTGTGGCACCAAAGATTGGGACATATTTCCCTTGAAAGAATTAAAAAAACTAATGAATGGTGGAGCACTTAATACTCTAGATTTTACTGATTTTGATATTTGCATAGACTGCATAAAGGGAAAGCAGACCAACATGAAAAAGAAAGGTGTTAAGAGGAGTTCAAACATATTAGAGATCATACATACAGACATTTATAATCTACAAATGGACTTGTGTGGTCAGAAGTACTTTATCTCATTTATAGATGATTACTCACGATATATGTATCTCTATTTGCTTCATAACAAAAATGAAGCATTAGATGCCTTTAAGATATTTAAAACGAAAGTAGACAAACAGTGTGGTAAGCAAATAAAGATCGTGTGATCATATAGAGGTGGAGAATTTTACGGTAGATACACTGACGTTGGACAAGCACCTGGTCCATTTGCGAAGTTTCTTCAAGAGCATAGGATAATAGCTCAATAAACTATGCCTGGGTCTCTGGACCGAAATGGTGTAGCAGAAAGAAGAAACCGAACATTATTAGACATGGTACGGAGCATGCTTAACAGCTTTAATCTTCCTAAATCTTTATGGATTGAAGCTCTTAAAACAACGGTGTATATATTAAATCAAGTTCCAACTAAGGCTATTCCTAAAACACCATTTGAGTTATGGAAAGGTTGGAAACTAAGTTTCCGACATATACGCGTTTGGGGATGCCCTTCTGAAGTAAGAGTTTATAATCTAGAAGAAAAGAAACTGGATCTAAGGACTATAAGTGGGTATTTCATTGGATATGCTGAAAGGTCCAAAAGGTACAGATTTTATTGTCCATCTCATAGTACTAGGTTTGTGGAATCAACAAATGCAAAGTTTATTGAGAATGAATTGATCAGTGGAAGCGACCAATCTGGGGACTTAGTTCTTAAGAAGGATCATTATGAAATACAAACTCCTACTTCAAGTAATTGATTGATTGTCATTCATAGCATCCCTCAAAGTCAAATGGGTGGTGAACAACCAATTATTGAAGTTCCACAAGCTGCTGATGACAATCTAATAGATCCGATTGTTCAATAATCACTAGAGGTTGTTGAGTAACATGTTGTACAAGCTCCTCCTCAGGAGGACGCTAATGCAACATTAAAAAGATCAACTAGAAAAAGGAAATCAGCAATAACTAGTGATTACATTGTGTATTTACAAGAAGCTGACTATAACATTGGAGCCAAAAATGACCCTGAAACGTTTTGACAAGCCATGAGTTGCAATGAATCTCAATTGTGGTATAATGCTATGGTAGATTAGATGAATTCTATGGCATCTAACAAAGTCTGGGATCTTGTCAATTTGCCTAATGGTGCAAAGGCCATTGGATGTAAATTGGTCTTTAAGACAAAAAAGGACTCATTAGGTAACGTTAAAAGATATAAACCTAGACTTGTTGCCAAAGGATTTACTCAACAAGAAGGAATCGATTACACAGAGACCTTTCTCCTATATCTAAAAAGGATTCCTTACGAGTGATTATGACATTGGTTGCCCATTTTGATCTGGAACTACATCAAATAGATGTGAAAACAATATTCCTAAATGGAGACCTAGAGGAAGAAGTTTATATGAAACAACCGGAAGGATTCTCCTCTAGTGATGGTAAGCATTTGGTGTGTAAGCTTAAGAGATCCATTCATGGATTGAAATAAGCCTCCCGTCAATGGTATTTGAACTTCCATGATATCATCTCTTCATATGGTTTTGTAGAAAATATCATAAATCAATGCATATATCTGAAAGTTAGTGAGAGTAAAATTTGTTTCCTTGTTCTATATGTGGATGATATTTTACTTGCCACAAATGACAAGGGTTTGCTATATAAGTGAAACAGTTTCTTTCTAAGAATTTGATATGAACGATGTGGGTGAGACATCTTATGTCATCGGCATTAAGATCCATAGGGACAGATCCTAATATATTTTAGGTCTATCCCAAGAAACCTATATTAATAAGGTCTTAGAAAGATTTCGGATGAAAGATTGTTCATCGAGTATAGCACCTATTGTGAAAGGTGATAGGTTCAATTTGAATCAGTGCCTGAAAAATGAGCTTGAAAGGGAACAAATGAAAAATATTCCATATGCTTCTGCAATATGGGAGCAAATCTGTTGTTCCCATTTTGTTGTGCCATGTTGTACCCCATGCATCCCAACCATCCAACTTATTGTGTTGGATGGCTAAGATATAAGGGGCACAGCAGGGTACAACATAATGGGAATAGCCCCCGCTGTGCCCCTACAATAGGGGGCCTAATGTATGCTCAGGTTTGTACAAGACCTGACATTGCATTTGTTGTTAGAATGTTGGGAAGATATCAAAGTAACCCAGGTATAGACCACTGGAGAGTTACCAAAAAGGTGATGAGATACCTTTAAAGGATCAAAGATTGCATGCTTATTATAAATGAATTGATAATCTCAAAGTAGTTGGCTACTTGGATTCAGACTTTGGTGGTTGTGTTGATTCACGAAAGTCAACATCTGGATATGTGTTTGTATTTCCCAGTGGAGCCGTATCCTGGAGGAGTTCAAAGCAGACTTTGACGGCTACTTTTGCCATGGAGGTTTAGTTTGTTTCTTGTTTTGAGGTTACATCGCATAGTGTATGGTTGAAGAGTTTGATATTTGGGCTTAGAATTATGGATACCATTTCTAAGCTATTACGAATGTACTGTGACAATTCAACTGCAATTTTCTTGGCCAAAAATAACATGAGTAGTAGTCAAAGTAAACACATCAACGGTAAGTATTTGGCAATTAGGTAACATGTCAAAGAGAACAAAGTGACCATTCAACATATTCACACTGAATTAATGATTGTCGATCCTTTAACAAAAGGCATGCCACCAAGAGTTTTAAGGATCATGTTGCTAGAATGAGACTTGGTTTCATTATGTGATTTATTGTATGTACTTTCACAAAACTCTTATTAATTTGTTGTTTTTCTCATTCTAGTGTACATATTTTATTTTGAGAATAACAACTATTATGGACCTAGAATAAACATAAAGGTTTATTCATTCAGTTAAAGTGAAATAAGAAATAAGATGCATCGTGATACGTGGAAGATAATACTCACCTTTAAAGGACATATCGCTGTGATTCGTGCGTTTAGTTTCTTTCATTGCGTAGAGATTTCATGACTTTTACCTTACATCTATGACTCAAGTAAGAGATTGTTGTTCGTTAGACCGTTGGGTTGCACCATTTACTATGGGTCGTGTTTGTTGATTTTGTTGAAACATCACGTCTGTTCACTACCAACTTCTGTTGTTTTGATGGAAGACAACAAGGAATATAAATTCTGTGAAAGGGGTATTGGGTCCCTAAGCTTGACATTTTTCTGATGCACCATCTTATTGAATTTGTTAAAAGCTTTGAAGAGCCCTCTCACATCTGTCTGAAATCTCTCAACATCAATAGCAGGAAGTATGTAATAACATTCCGCATTTGCATTTTTCTATAATAGACATGTATGTAGATTATTATCATGTCTAACAATATTAGCTTCATGATTGATAAAGAAAACTTCTGAAACTCAACTTTTTCTTGTTCCCAAACTTCAGGTGGCCAAGGCGAGTGCTGATGTTATAATTCTGGATGATGATTTCTCCACAGTTGTCAAGGGGGCCAAATGGGGACGTTTGATTGTCATGAATATTAAAAAGTTTATACAGTTCCAGTTGACTGTTAATGTGGTTGCATTAGTTCTCAACATTTCTTCAGCTTGGTTGACAGGTCAGAAGTTCAATTCTATCTGATGAATTATTTAAAGCTGTGTCTCAGCTACCCTGCAGCATCAATCTTGTAATTTTGCTTGAAATCAATCCACAGGAGGTGTTCCTTTCTCGGATGTTGAGCTTTTATGGGTTAGCCTGATCACAGACACATTGGGAGCATTTGCCCTGGCAGCTGAGGCTCCAGATGATGATCTTATGACGAATGCACCTAATGGAAGAAAAGGAAGTGTTATCAGCAGTGTCATGTATAGGAACATCTTTGGACAATTCCTATATCAGTTCACAATAATATGGTTTCTTCAGGCAAAAGGAAAAGAAATACTACATATTGATGATCCAGATTCCAATCTAATCCTTGACACATTCATATTCAACACGTTCATCTTTTGTCAGGTATGTGTATTGAAAATACCCGACAACTGTTACCGAAATGTCCAATGCTGTAAAAGCTCGAGGTTAATGACAGGAGGCTTGATTTTATTTGCAGGTCTCCAATCTGATAAGCTCCCGCAAACTGAACGAAAAGAATGCTTTTAGAGGCATACTCTGTAACAACGTTTTTATAGCTGTTCTAGGACTCATTGTTCTTTTCCAAATCACAATCATTGAGTTCCTGGACACTTTAGCCAATACATCACCTCTCACTATGTGGCAGTGGTTCCTTAGCATATTCATTGGACTCGTGGGGATTCTTGTTGCTGCAGGTGTGAAGATGATTCCAGTTTGAGTTACACCTTCAACATGGCAATTATACCTGTTTCTGAAGTCTTGGTGATGCCTTCTTTAATGGGTACTTCTAACTATAATGGCCAGAGAGGACATTCTGCTTTGGCTTCTGAGGAGCAGATGAGGATTTAACCAGTCTTGAATTTGTGTTTCCGTCTTTTGTTTTTGTTTGATATATAGTTTTGGCCCCATTATGTTGAGGAATGATACGGATTAGAACTTGTGAGGTGTGATAGAATGACAGATAAATGGAAAGACTACATGATACTCTGGTTCTTGTCTTCTTCTTCCCCAGTCCCTATGGCTTCCATTTGTTCTCAAACCGTCCTACAGGTGTCTTTGTATCTGTTCTCTTGAAGATGATATAAATTCAACCTTTTAAAAATCTAACCGAAAGTTAAACATTTAAGAAAAAAGTTTAAAGTTTAAAAGATTTAATTGGTATTAAACTATTAAAAACTTTGTTAAAAATTAAATAAAATTTAAAATATGATTAAAAGATATTGTTTTTATCTATAAAAATTTAAAGTTTAATTAAAAAAGACTGTTAAATAAAAATTAATTAATTAATTTTAGTTTATAATAACTTATTAATTTGTAAAAATTAACTGATTAATTAATAAACTAATCATATCTTTAGTTATATAAATATTTACTTATAAATACGCCTAATTTATATACAAATTAAAAGAAAACCAAATATTTTTGTATTTTTTATGTTTTATAACTTTTTAAATTACTATCCAATTAACACATTAATTAAATATTTATATTTCACCTTCTAATAAATTGTATTATAAATTTAATCCATGTAAGAAATCTTTTAAAACATAAAGAAAAGTTATGTCATTTAATTCAAAACAAATTTGATGGACCTAATAAGGGCGCCCTATATTAAAAATACCTATCTCTCTCACACATGATTAGGTTAATACTCACCATGCTTTCTTTATATGCTCAACTTTCATAGTCAAATAATCTGTATCAATTACATAATTCTTTATATTTGACAAATAATTTGTATGACCAATACATAGAATTTGAAAATAACTATAAAGTCTATAAGCATACATTATTATATAAATATTTTGAATTTTATATTGTTTTCTACGAAGAAAGTGAACCCTATTCTAATATATTTAAATCTAGACTCAAATTGATAATGATCTTTCCCTTTATTAATTCTTTAAATCAAATTAACCCATTTTTCGAAATTTTACATTAAATTGAATCATTCATGCTCTTCTAGCAATGTTCTAAGATAATGAGTATTAACTCAATTTTCTAGAATTTGACCATGACTAAAAAAGGTATAGAATTTTGGAGTTCATATAACCTCAAGGACCATCACACATTATAACTTGAGATTATCTTATGATATCACTAATAATTCCTTTCCATATAAAATTATATTTAAGCCTTGACATAGATAATAAAAATGGTTATTTATATTATTTGTTGATGATTACCCTCGAACTACTTGAAAATATTTTTTGAAACATTATTTTGAGTTACCATAGATTTATATTATATTTGCTAACATGATTAAAACTCAATTTTCTCGAATCATTACAATTACTCCCACATGCAATCCTGCATAGTATCGAGATTCTTCATGGCCAAAGGGAGCCCGTGATGGTCTCGGAATTGTTGCAAGCATCATGTTGGTTGTGTTTGTCACAGCAACTAGTGATTACCGTCAAATCACTGCAATTCAGGGATTTGGATAAAGAGGATAAGAAGATCGCCATTCAGGTCACAAGAAGCGGGTTTAGGCAGAAATTGTCGATATATGATCTAGTTCCCGGAGATATTGTACATCTAGGCATTGGAGATCAATTGCCTGCTGATGGACTTTTTGTTTCAGGATTTTCTGTGTCAATCGATGAGTCAAGTTTAACTGGGGAAAGTGAGCCTGTAATGGTGAATTCTGAAAATCCTTATATGCTTTCTGGAACTAAGGTTCAGGATGGATCGTGCAAGATGTTGGTTACTACTATAATTGACAAATTATAATTGAAAAGTTGGGAAAACATATTATAATTGATGAATTTGACGGAAGCAGAATAAATTTCTTTTCCTCCTATGTAATTACCGAAAACAGATAATAATATAATGCAGGAAATAAATCAGGAGACACCAAATTTTTAATATAAAAAAACCCAAATCATGAGACATAATTCAGTCATAAATTTCCACTAATCAGATTAATGGGTATGCCAAAGTCTTCCTACATAGTCCAGGGTTTATCAAATCAACAACACAATATAATACTACTAACAGGTATTCTTGCCCAGCCAAGAGAGAAGGAATTACAACAAATAAATTATATCAAAATGGTGCTCTCAGTACCACCAGGAAAAACATACTGAAATTTGATCAGAGCCCATTTGCCTGTCTGATCTTCTGGCAAGAGATCTTCCTTTTCTTTTCCTCTTCGACAATGGCGTACACCCTCCAACGTTACCATCTTTCACGTTATTCTTTTTTTTTCTTTTCTTATTCACGTCTCACATTCCTCTTGAGTTAGAATTCTTTTTCTTTAACTTGTTAACGTGGCCTCAGTTAGGAGGGACTACCTCACTATTAATCTTTTGTTGGCTTATAGTAGCTAACTTCTTCTTCAGCATAAGTGTCGGCAGGAAAAAAAAAAAAAAAAGGAAACAGAGTACAGAGATGTTGCAGGGGCGTTTTTGGACGGGTCTTCTCACTTTTCTCCTTGAACAGCACTCGTCTAATTTTGGATCAAGCTAAAAACGTAGTGTCCATTTAATTGGATGTTAATTAACAGAACAGAAAGGAACGGAATGTAATGAATATGAACGGTTTATAATATAATGAAATGTGATATAGTAAAAAGTTGTTTAGAAGGGACGGTAAAGTTTATAATTTAACGTAGTAAAATATTGTTTAAAAGATTGATGGAATATAATCTAATGTAATATAAATGACTATTATAGCCCTGATATTAAAATGGTTATTACAAAAGATTTAACGTTATGATTTTAAAACAGAAATTATATCCAATCAAAAAGTCACCCACAATTATGACAAATAAATTTTTATATAGTTTCTATTTTAAAATAATAAAAATTTTAAAATAATAAAAATTTTATTATTTTATTATTAATTATATACAATTTATTATTAATTATATAAAAATATTATTGTTAATTATTTAATAAATTTTATTCTATTATATGTGTTTTATATTTAAAAATTATTTATTTATATTTTTATTTATATAGAAATATATAAAAACAAATAAAGACTAATTTTTATATTTTTCATTAATAAAAATTTTATTAAAATTTATTATTTTATTATTAATTATATACAATTTTTATTAATAATATAAAAATATTATTATTAGGGAAAGGAGAAATAATATAAAAATATTATTTATTATATACAAGAGGTTAGGATTAGAACAAATAATTGGTATTAAGAAAAATTATTGAGGGTATATTAGGTAGTATGTATTTATTAGTTTACGTTCTATCCTAAATCTCCTAAATCGCAGATTTCACATTTTTACTGTTTATGATGGAATGGAACGCAACATGAAACCCTCTGCTTCCATTTCATTATGAAACCTTCATTCAAACGATAAAAGTGTGTTATGTTACATTCCGTTCCATTCCAAACCTTCCAACCAAACAGATCCTAAGTGTGTTTCTGAGTAATCTATATTCTAATTGGTTAATTTTTTATTTGGAGTTTTGGATGTTAAGATTGGAGCTTTGGAATAGTAACATATTTTTGGGTGATTTATCTCCTTTTATGTTCTTAATAACATTATCTTGTGTAGCAGCTTATTCCTCTAAATGATGCTATTTTTGTATCTTTGAGAAGAGTATATTTGTACACAATTTGATTTAGTGCAGCTAATTTTTGAACCATAGGTTCCGTAGTTTTTACCCTTAATTTGAAGGGTTTCTCACGTTAAAAATTACAATGTCTTTATTTGTGTTTGATTTGTTGTTATTGTTAGCAAATTGTTGCTAATATTTATTTTCTCCTATTATTCAAATAGAATTAGGAATTTTTAATATTATATTTACACTTATGTAGAATTTGGCAATATTGAGTTCTCCCCTATATAGTGGTATAAGAGCATTAGTTGATTTAATCCTTTTGGTTAATTGAATTATGGAGCTTAATACAAGTAAAATGGTTTGTTTGAATAGAGCCAATTACTACTAATGAAAGGGTAGAAATGCATTTGTCTCTGTTTGTCAATAATAATCCTAAGTCTATGTCTAATGAAGATTGAGATTTTGAACATCAGCAAGTATGTGGTTATATTAGACAAGAATTAGAAAATAACGTTAATCACATAGTTAATGATACACGTGTTAAAACTCTATAGGATAGGCTTGAGAAACTTGATGCATCGAAGACAAGAAATAACAAATTATTTTTACTCAAGCAGTTGATGAACTTGAAATCAAAGTTATGAATACCTTATTGGTCCTAGTACCAGATTGCGTTTTGGTACGATACTGTATCAATACCGATTAATACAGAATACTGTTTCGATAATTTTTAAATTTATGAAATAGTCCATAAATTTTTTTAAAAATTGCAAAATAGTTCATTGTCATATTGTACAGTAACATTATATTCTTTATAAATTTACATCTATTCTGTCTCTAAAAATCATCATAATAAATAATAACCACAATTAATATGAAATAATAATAATTTTTAGATATTTCACATATAAATAATAACTACAATTAATATGAAACAAGACAATCCTCGTACAAATATAAAATTTAAAATAATACAACGTATTTAAAATATTATAATTGCATCATATAATAAATAATAATAACTTCAAAACATCCAATAAAAAGAACAATAAATATCTTTAATTCATAAACTATTACAATTTACGATGAGAATTTCACGAGAAAATAATTAAATAGAAGTATAACTACGTAGCAACGCAATTGAGGTTCAAAAATTAATGTGGAAATGAAGTCAAAATTTTGAAACTCTTTCGAGAAACATAAGTGAGTCATCCCGTAAGATGCAGAAAATCAGTATGGTGGAAGCAAGTATCCACATTTCTTCCATAAAACCCACAAAGGTAGCTAAAACACCTAATCTGTAGCACATAAACTGAAGTTCACTTCCTCATTCAGCTTCCAGGATAAGCATATTTTTTTCCCTGGAAGTTTTTACTTTCCACCGTGACTGTATTAACATTGTTTGTCAACAGGAAAAGGAAAACAGAGGGAAAAGAAAAGCCGACACCACATACTGGTAAATTGTAGGAAAGGTTGACAGATGGACGCATGAAAATTTTGCTGGGCCAGACCTCAGCTTCTCCGAAAAGATATATGAGTCGATTGTCGTACCGTAGATGCTTAGTACCTAGAATTTGCTCAGATGTTACCATGAAACATTTATCGACAACTTGCCGGAGTGAGGTTCCCCGAGAAAATGTTCACAGTTGTTTTTATCTAGAAGCCATGTAGTCAAGTGAAAACATTTAGGTTCATTTTCAAAAGGTTGGACCTTTCAGCATTTTGGACAATCTAGAGGTCTTGTAGTTGTTGCTGATGCTCTTTTCAGCTGAATAATTGGACCTGTTATGGGTCCTTTTGTGGGACTAGTTCGAATGCAAATTCGTACTAAACAGTCCCCCAACATTTATATCCGTCTCTTTTCCAAAACAGGGCTAAAATATATAATAATCAAGCACACGTAGCAATACTGAATGTCAACACACCATATAGTACAAGTTTTCTTGTCTTTACATTTCGTGTTTTCTATTAAAAACTGGGCAATCTTTGATGTCATGAAGAGTTGATGTAATGGTTCCATTGTCCTGCTTAGGTCATTATTCCTGCTTGCAGCTTCCGTGAAAGCTCACGCTTGCAGCTTACTTGAAACCTCACGGTCAAGGAATTAGCTTACTCATTGTTAATATATTTATTATATATCTTATTATTTAATTTTGTTATTTTTGATTATCAGATCTTCAAAATAATGGAAGTCCTAAAATTCATATTAAGATGAAGTGTAACAAAGTGATACTTATTATTTGAATTGAATTTTTCGATAATTATTTAAGTGCGAAAGAAGTCCATTTTGAAAAGGATATGTGTGGATAACGTCGTTGTGCATTTGGAGGACATCATGAGACCGCTAATTTTTGTGCGTTTAATTTTTCTAGTTTTTGATTGTACTAGAAATGACTGTGGCAAAATCTGAAAGTTCGCGAAACTAATACACCCTTTAGATTTTTCACTCATCATTTCCTTGCTTGCAATTGGGTTTTGCTAGATTTTGTTATTCTCTTTCCAAGCTCTAAGATAGCTAGTAACGCGGGAGGAGCCCTCTTCTCTGTTGCATGTCACTATAGAGAAAGTGCCAGAGCTGGAATTGAGTAGAGGACATAGAGGCGTACTTGAACGAGAACTTCGAGGTGAAGCTCAAGCACTCATTTGAAGAGGATTTGCAGAAATGGAGGAAGTTGTGCGCGCTAGTGAAGAACCCAAAGCGAAGGTTCTGATACACTACAAAACTCGCAGAACGTCAGGAGGCTGCAAAAGTTCGCCGTAAACAACAGGTTTTGATTTTTGAGTCTACATGTGTGTTGTCAGCTTTCCTTACTCTCATATCAGGTAGTTTGGCCTTTATTTAGTTTGTTTTCTTCTATTTAACACATTTCTTAATCGGGAAATCCATAACAGATAGAATTTCAATGCAAACTTTATGTCTTTATTTCTTACTAAATTTTTTGTACCATAGGAAAAGTTGAGAATCGTCGTGCTACTTTCCAAGGCTTCATTCCTGTTTCTCCAGGCATCCGGTAATAAAACTTGTCATTTGAATAAAATGGAATTTTTTTAATAAAAACTTTCGATTTCTGACCATGTTTGGTAAACAAGCAAGCGCGGCTACATTGTTCCATACATTGCTTCCAAGGAAGTAGCAATTGCTGGTTTTGAAATTTGTGCTTCATAATTAGAATCAATTGTTAGATCCTGAAACCTGAAAAAGCTTAAAATTCATGGTGGAGAAGAAGGGATGGTGAAAAAGGTGCATTCATCAACTGAAGATGGGCTCACAGTCACAAATGGTCTTAGAGGGCTTCCCAAGCAAATCTCTAGAAACTTAAAGTTGCCCCATCCGAAATTTTGTTGCTTCCATAAATTGTGTATCTATCAAGAGAGTGCCAAAGCTGGAGCTGAGTAGAGGACATGGAGGCGTACTTGAACGAGAACTTCGAGGTGAAGCCCAAGCACTCATCTAAAGAGGATTTGCAGAAATGGAGGAAGTTGTGCGTGTTGGTGAAGAAAGCGAAGGTTCTGTTACATTGCAAAACTATCAAAATGTCAGGAGGCTGCAGAAGTTTGCCGTAAATAGCAGGTTTGGATTTTTGAGTCTACATATGTGTTGTTAGCTTTCCTTACTCTCATGTTAAGTAGTTTGGTTTCATTTAGTTTGTTTTCTTATATTTGGCACATTTCTTAACAGGGAAATCTCTAACAGATAAAAGATCAGTGCAAACTTTTTGTCCTTACTTCTTACTAAAGTTTATGTTACTCGTTTCAATAACAACTCAAGCTTCTTGTGTGCTTTGTACTATAGGAAAAGTTGAGGTTCATTGTGCTACTTTCCAAGGCTTCATTCCTATTTCTCTAGGCGACCGGTAATAAAACTCGTCAATTGAATAAAATGGAACTTTTTTTGCAGAAACTTTCTATTTTTGACCATGTTTGGTAAACAGGCAAACGCGGCTACATTGTTCCATACATCGCTCCAGAGGAAGTAGCAACTGCTAGTTTTCAGATTTATGCTTAAGAAATAGAATCAATTGTTGGATCCCGAAATGTGGAAAAGCTTAAAATTCATGGTGGTGTAGAAGGGATAGAAAAAAGGTGTGTTCATCGACTGAAGATGGGCTCACAATCACAAAAGGTCCTAGAGGGATTCTCAAGCAAATCTCTAGAAACTTGAAGTTACCCCATCCGGAATTTTGTTGCTTCTATAAATTGTTTCTGTGTAGAGAGAGTGCCAAAGCTGGAGCTAAGTAGAGGACATAGAGGTGTGCTTGAACAAAAACTTGAAGGTAAAGCTCAAACACTCATATGAAGAGGATTTGCAGAAATGGAGGAAGTTGTGCGCCCTGGTGAAGAGCCCAAAGCGAAGGTTCTGTTACACTGCAAAACTCACAGAGCATCAGGAGGCTGTAGAAGTTTGCCCTAAATAGCAGGTTTTGATTTTTAAGTCTACATGTGTGTTGTCAGCTTACCTTACTCTCGTATTAAGTAGTTTGGTCTTCACTTAGTTTGTTTTCTTCTATTTAGCACATTTCTTAACTGGGAAATCCCTAACAGATAGAAGTTCAGTGCAAACTTTCTGTCCTTACTTCTTACTAAAGTTTCTGTTACTCATTTCAATAACTCAAGCTTCTTGTGTGCTTTGTACTATAGGAAAAGTAGATGATCGTCGTGCTACTTTCCGAGGCTTCATTCCTGTTTCTCTAAGTGAACGGTAATAAAACTCGTCATTTGAATAAAACAAAATTTTTTCGCAGAAACATTCTATTTCTGACTATGTTTAGTAAACACACAAGCGTAGCTACATTTTTCCATGCATTGCTCCAGAGAAAGTAGCAACTGCTAGTTTTGAGATTTGTGCTTCATAATTAGAATCAATTGTTTGATCATGAAACATGAAAAAGCTTAAAATTCATGGTGGAGTAGAAGGGATAACGAAAAAGGTGCATTCATCCACTGAAAATGGGCTCACAGTCACAAATGGTCCAGGAGAGCTTCCAAAGCAAATCTCCAAAAACTTGAAGTTGCCCCATTCGGAATTTTTTTGCTTCCATAAATTGTTTCTCTGTAGAGAGAGTGCCAAAGCTAGAGTTGAGTAGAGGATATAGAGGTGTACTTGAATGAAAACTTCGAGGTGAAGCCCAAGCACTCATCTAAAGAGGATTTGTAGAAATGGAGGAAGTTGTGCATGCTAGTTAAGAACCCAAAGCGAAGGTTTCGTTACACTGCAAAACTCGCAAAACGTCAATAGGCTGCAGAAGTTCACCGTAAATAGTGGGTTTTGATCTTTGAGTCTACATATGCGTTGTCAGATTTCCTTACTCTCATATCAAGTAGTTTGGTCTTCACTTAGTTTATTTTCTTTTATTTGGCACATTTCTTAACCGGGAAATCCCTAACAGATAGAAGATCAGTGCAAACTTTCTGTCCTTACTTCTTACTAAAGTTTATGTTACTCGTTTTAATAACAACTCAAGCTTCTTGTGTGCTTTGTACTATAGGAAAAGTTGAGGATTGTCGTGCTACTTTCTGAGGCTTCATTCCTGTTTCTCTAGACAACCGGTAATAAAACTCGTCATTTGAATAAAATGGAAATTTTTTTGTAGAAAATTTCTATTTCTGACCATGTTTGGTAAACAGGCAAACGGGGCTATATTGTTCCATACATTGCTCCAGAGGAAGTAGCAACTGCTAGTTTTGAGGTTTGTGCTTAAGAAATAGAATCAATTGTTGGATCCCGAAACATAAAAATGCTTAAAATTCATAGTGGCGTAGAAGGGATAGAAAAAAAGGTGTGTTCATCCACTGAAGATGGGCTCACAGTCACAAAACGTCCTGGAGGGCTTCCCAAACAAATCTCTAGAAACTTTAAGTTACCCCATCCGGAATTTTGTTGCTTCTATAAATTGTGTCTGTGTAGAGAGAGTGCCAGAGTTGGAGCTAAGTAGAGGACATAGAGGCATGCTTGAACGAGAACTTCAAGGTAAAGCTCAAGCATTCATCTGAAGAGGATTTGCATAAATGGAGGAAGTTGTGCGCGTTGGTGAAGAACCCAAAGCGAAGGTTCCGTTACACTGCAAAGCTCGCAGAACATCAGGAGGCTACAGAAGTTTGCCCTAAATAGTAGGTTTTCATTTTTGAGTCTACATCTGTGTTGTCAGCTTTCCTTACTCTCATATTAAGTAGTTTGGTCTTTACTTAGTTTGTTTTCTTCTATTTGGCCCATTTCTTAACTGGGAAATCCCTAACAGATAGAAGTTCAGTGCAAACTTTCTATCCTTCTTACTAAAGTTTATGTTACTCATTTCAATAACAACTCAAGCTTCTTACGTGCTTTGTACAATAGGAAAAGTAGAGGATCGTCGTACTACTTTCCAAGGTTTCATTCCTATTTCTCTAAGTGAGCGGTAATAAAACTCGTCATTTGAATAAAATAGAAATTTTTGCGCAGAAACATTCTATTTCTGACAACGTTTAGTGAACATGCAAGCGCGGCTACATTGTTCCATACATTGCTCCAGAGAAAGTAGCAACTGCTGGTTTTGAGATTTGTGCTTCATAATTAGAATCAATTGTTGGATCCCAAAATGTGAAAAAGCTTAAAATTAATGGTGGAGTAGAAGGGATAGCGAAAAAGGTGCAGTCATCCACTGAAGATGGGCTCACAGTCACAAATGGTCCTAGAGGGATTCCAAAGCAAATCTCTAAAAACTTGAAGTTGCCCCATTCGGAATTTTTTTGCTTCCATAAATTGTTTCTCTATAGAGAGAGTGCCAAAGGTAGAGTTGAGTAGGGGATATGGAGGTGTACTTGAATGAAAACTTCGAGGTGACGCCCAAGCACTCATCTAAAGAGGATTTACAGAAATGGAGGAAGTTTTGCGTGCTGGTTAAGAACCCAAAGCGAAGGTTTCATTACACTGCAAAACTCGCAAAACGTCAATAGGCTGCAGAAGTTTGCCGTAAACAGTGGTTTTGATCTTTGAGTCTATATGTGCATTGTCAGCTTTCCTTACTCTCATATCAAGTAGTTTGGTCTTCACTTAGTTTTGTTTCTTCTATTTGGCACATTTCTTAACTGGGAAATCCCTAACAGATAGAAGATTAGTGCAAACTTTCTGTCCTTACTTCTTACTAAAGTTTATGTTACTTGTTTCAATAACAACTCAAACTTCTTGTGTGCTTTGTACTATAGGAAAAGTTGAGGATTATAATGCTACTTTCTAAGGCTTCATTCCTGTTTCTCTGAGCAACTGGTAAGAAAACTTTTCATTTGAATAAAATGGAACTTTTTTCACAGAAACGTTCTATTTCTGACCATGTTTCGTAAACATGCAAGCACTTCCATACATTGCTCCAGAGGAAGTAGCAACTGTTGGTTTTGAGGTTTGTGCTTCAGAATTAGAATCAATTGTTGGATCTCGAAAAGGGAAAAATCTTAAAATTCATGGAGGAGAAGGGATAGCAAACAAGGTGCATTCATCCACTAAAGATGGGCTTAAAGTCACAAAAGGTCCTGGAGGGCTTCCCAAGCAAATCTCCAGAAACTTAAAGTTGCCCCACCCATAATTTTGTTGCTTCCATAAATTGTGTCTTTGTAGCACTCTCTTTAAAGAGAAACAATTTATGAAAGTGACAAAATTCCAGATGGGGCAACTTCAAGTTTCTGGAGATTTGCTCGGACTGACTTTGATCATTGATGCAGTTTGTGCCTTTGTCTCATTGATCGTTGGCATAGAAATAGAAGGATGGGATAACCGAGCATATAATGCTTTGGTAATTGTTGCTAGCAGATTTGTTTGTCTTTGTTACTGCAACAAATGATTATTGGTAGTCTTTTACTAGAGATGGATTTAGGTAGAAATTGTTGTCATATGAATTACTGCCTAGTGATGTCAGCCCTATTTGGCAAACACGGATTGCATCAGCTGTTAGCTGATTTTATTAGTTGTTAGCTGATAGCTGATTCTATCAGCTGAGTTTGACCAGTAGATTTCATTAGCTATTTGTTAAAGATGTTTGGTAAAATTAGCTGTTTAGTATTAGTTGTTTTGTGTAAAATGACTTATGAGAACATGACATAAGAAAAATTATAAGAGTATGAATATTATATATCTTAGTATTTCGTTGAATATTCTTAGTAAAGAATGATAAATTATTTAATGAATTAATAAATTAGGATTAAATAAAAATTTTAATATAATCAAAATTTAATATTTTTTTGTTTATGATTTATACTATTTTAATTATTAAAATGAATAACAAAAGTTAAAATGTTTAAATTAATAAAGACATGGAAAGCAAATTTTGCAAATTAATTATTATTATTATTAATTGTTGGATGATGAATGTAGTGGGGTTTGAGTCTAAAGGAATAACATGCCTACATAACTTCAGAAACATAATTCGAATATTTCCCCTCATGTTCAACAATTAAAGTAGACCAGTTTGTAAAACTCTTTAACCAACCTTGCCTCATTCATTCTCCAATTAAAGCAGGAAACGGTATAACACGGACATCATAATCACTTGAATTTTTCTATCCATTTTATACTAAATGATTCACAGTATAATATGACTTCTTACAACTACCTAAACTTATTTTTTGACAACTAGTATTATCTGAATAAAAGTAGCGTAGAAGCTAAAATATTTTCAGAGTGCCACTTACTGATAATCGCCGAACTTGATGAACAACACATAAAAGGGCAAAAGGCTTTATTGTACTATAGGAAATATATGATAAAAGGACATATAAACTTGGTAAACTCGAAACAGACAGAAACATTTACAGTATTCTCGAACTGGTATTTCTCCCTAACTGGAGATTTATCAATCACATGCCAATAGTTAGCACACCTATATAGTCTATCACAAAGTTCTTACAAAAGGTTTCACCTTTAGCGTCCAAGCATGAATAACATAGACTTGTAGACCCAATTAGCAGTTGAATCCACCCAAAAGACCCGATTAGGAGTTGAATCCACCTAACATGAAGCATACCTTTCTTTCCAACATGAATCCTCTTCTTCATGCTCTCCCAATATGAAGCGTACCTTTCTTTCCAATCAATCATTCCCTGTGTTCCATTCCCAATACCAACTCTTCTGCAACTTTCTTCTTCTATAAATCATTATTTGAGGACAAGTTCCTCATCTTTGAACAAACACATCACATCTTAGAAATGTCAATACCAAGAAGTGACTTCAGTATCTTGAGCTTCAGCTCAGTTGGAAGGCGAATCAAACATGCTGGTAGATCCAAAGCAGCCTTCTCTCAAAGGTCTATCAACAATGGCAGAACAAGCCCATCCTTTACAATTTTCCAGAACTAAAAACCTTCACTTTCAGGGTATGTTTTGGACAATACATCACCGTGGTTGACCCTATCTTCAAAACAACTGACTTAGAAACATTGTTACCACCTAAATGTCTAGGAAGTGTATACCAAAGTGTCAATGTAGAAGCCCTAGATGGCCATTCCTCTAGCAAATGAAACCCCTCAACTTGCACACCAAATACTAGATCAAACGCAGCAAAACTAGATTCCAAAAACATAGCTTGAATTGCAATAAGCCAATAACCAAGAGCTTGTGGTCACCGCCATAATTACCTAATTCTTCTCTCAACACCCTCCTCAAGAAATATGGCTCATAGAATCTAAAACCAGACCCAGCATCAATATCCATGCTCTCTACATCATCCAATTCTAGGGTTTTCGGGGTTTCTTCAATCTGTTATTAGAAACCATATCAATAATTTCCAGGTCTTTACCTCCTATAAATGAATGCCCAATTGGGGTTTCGTTCTTTTGAACCATATTTTCATCTAAAGAATCAGACTTTTGAAAACCTATGGATTGATGTGAAATGGGTTCTCGGCAATTACCTTCTTGTGCTTGTGCTTGACCAAACAAATTAGAACTCAAACTCACCCCTTTAAGAGAGGACGAAGAAACACTATCAGCGATAAGAGAGACGTAGATAAGGTCAATGGAGGTGATACCAAGAGACTTCAACGATTCTTCAAGAGATGAAGCAATGAGTTCGTCCTTTCTATTGAGAGAGAAGCGAAGTGATGTTGATAAAGGAAGTGGAGAAGACGAAGCCAAGGCACAATCGTCAGCCAAACAAATATTTATCAGCTGATAACACAAAACGCTACTCCTCTTGAGTTTTTTTTTAAAAAATCAGCCAATCCAATCAGTTGATTAGCAAACACTAAAAATAGCTTATCAATAAAGTCAACCATCTAAATTTATTCAATCAGTCATTTTTTGGCTGATCAGCCCACAACCAAACAGGTCGTCATCCATCTTACAATTGGAGACCACGTCAGATGGTCTCTTTGTTTCTGGATTTCCTATCTCGGTTGATGAATCAAATGTAAGTAGAGATAGTAAGCCAATCGGTGGATACTGTAAATCCTTTTTTACTTTCTGGTTCTAAAGTCCTTGATGGATCATGCAAGATGATGGTTATAGCTGTTAGGATGAAAACTAGTTGGGGTAAAATCCTGGCAGCTGATGACGAAGTGGGGTATGTTGAGACGCCATTTCAGATGAAACTGAACGGATTAGTGGAGTTTATTGGGATGATAGGCAAGTACTTAGCCTTGGTGACCTTTTCAGTATTGATGAAGGGATTATTGACCCATAAACTACAAGAGGAGTCGATATGGAGCTGGTCAGGTTATGATGCATTGGAGATGTTTAAGTACTTCACTATTGTTTTTACAATATTTGGCATTGCAGTTCCAGAAGGACTACCATTGGCTTTGACATTAACTCTTGCTTTTTCCATGAATAACATGGTAAAAGATAATGCACTTTTCACACATATGGCAGGTTGTGAAACCTTGGGAACAGCAACCAATATTTGTAATGATAAGACAGGGATCATAACTAGTAACCAGATGAGTGTTCCAAAATTATGCTTTTGCATGAATCTCAAGGATGTGAGCAGACACAATAATGCTTCAAGCATTTTCTCTGAGATCCCAGACACTGCCCTAAGACTTCTATTACAATCAATATCTGTAAACAAAGACAGTCAAGTTGTCAATAAAGATGGCGAACCAGAGATTTGGGGAACACCAACTGAGACTGCATTGTTGGAGTTTGGATTGTCTCTTGGTGGAAATTTCTAGGAACAGGGAGGAAAACTGAAAATTGTTAAAGTAGAACATTTCCAATCCGTAAAGAAGAAGATGCAAGTTGTGGCAGAGTTGCCTGACGGAGGTTTTCGAGCCTACTGTAAAGGTGCTCTTGAGATAGTTTTAGCTCTCTGTGACAAGGTGATCAATTCCAATGGTAATGTTGCTTCCCTTGATGAAGCATAACTGAAATCTGCAATCAATCAGTTTGTTGGTGAGGGTCTTCGGACTCTGTGTCTTACCTATACTGAACTGGAAGATGGATTCTGCACAAGCGATCCCATTCCATCTTCTAGATATACTTGCTTTGCAATTTTGGGCATTAAAGATTTAATTCGTCCTGGGATCAAGGATTCCATCACTGATTGTCATGCTGTTGGTATCATTGTTAGAATGGTTACAGGTGATAATATTTGTAGCTTCTAGGTCTTGTACTAGCTTAAAGAAGTAGTTTAGGTTATTATCTAAGGAGACTGAAGTGTTCATCTTGTAGTTAGCAAGATTATGAAGAAGTGTCATTTTACTAAGAAGACACTTTTTGGTATACAACTTATCAAGTTTGACCTAAAGCTTCTGTGCAGTGTTACAATTCTGCACTTTTCTTATCACTGTTGGCGACAAGTGAAGCATTAACTTGCAATGTGCAAGTCTCTGCATTTTAAGCTTCTTTATAGGATCAGTTTCTAGGTCATATTGATCATCTATAGCACCATAGCAGTCATAGGATTCTAGAAGAGCTTGCATCTAGAGTTCCAGATGGTAAAGTCTTCTTACCAGAAAATACATCCATTTCTTTGCCTACCATGCCTACTGTAGAATAAAGAATCTAAAGACTTTCACTTACTGACTTTCTTGATGAATCTTGATGCTTGAAGTGTCCAAGAATTGCCCCAGGAGGTCTTGAATGCTCTGATACCACTTCTGTTAGGATTATGCTACTTTACTGTTAATCTTTCAAACCAAAAACTTGAAACAATGATAATTTTGTAGGTATGTAAAATGCAGGAAAAATAAAAGAACACAAGATTTACTTGGTTCGATAGTGTATCAATATCTACATCCAAGGTTCCCACTTATTAGTGGTGGAGAGATTCATTAATATGAAGAAACAAAGATACAGAGATGAGTCTATCCCCTACACTTACAAAGAGCCTTTGCCTAAAGTCTCTCTTAGTACCCACAGGTGTACTCTAGCACTCTCTAAATTTTTTTCTTACTCTCCTTCCACTCTCTCAACTACTGAATACAATGAGAATTGATCACTGAAGTTTCTGTTTTGTTGTGTTCTGTGTCTATTGCTTCTTTTATATTTTGAGGAAGAAGACCACTCTCGGATGAATCTACATGATCTGATGATTGACAAATGCCTCCCTCGTGAGTCATTAACTCTTCAGCCTTTGGTTTGCGTATTGTGCCTTTCTAGTTGCATTTTGTTCCTTATAACTTGCATTTTTGTATCTCACTTGCAATAACATGACAGTGTATTAATGACTTAAGCTATAAACGACTGTGCTTTATGTAATGCTTCAAACATGTATGATACGACTGTGTTTTGAGATAAATTCTTCAGACATGTAAGTGGACTTTTGTCTCCATGTGTTTTAAGCTTTAGTTTTAATCTTCAGCTCACAGATTCTTCGAGAAGTATTCTCCCCCTTCTCTCTTCGACAACTCTCAGACACAAACACATACTTCACCTCTGTTGTTCAATCTTTTATGTATTCTTGTTGAAATTGAGTGGAGATTGCTGGAGTAAGAGTGATTTTATCACAACTGTCTTCACCCATTTTCCTTCCGTCTTCGGAGGACAAAGACAAAAAATTTTTGTTTCTTCCAAGACTGTGGTACCATATTTCTTGTCCCGCGAACCGAAACAAAAGACATAAAGAAATTTCATAATTGCCCTCCCTCTACTAGAATATTTAACTTGTAGGATTTTTTTAACCAATTCATTAATTAAAATATTTTAATTAATTAATTAATTAAAATAATAATATTATTTATTTAATTACATTATATTTAATTAAAATATTATTATTAATTA
>JANIIA010000190.1:54517506-54537956 GCA_027478495.1 Erythroxylum alaternifolium | reverse complement strand
TTTATGTGTGTGTTTTGTTTCTGTCTCCGTCTCCGTTTTCTTGTCCTTTGGTTTTGGAAGGAACAAAAATTTTATGTCTTTGTCTTCGGAGTCGGGACAGAAATTAGTGGGGACAGCAAATAAACAGGTCGGGGACAGAATTTTTCTATCCCTGTCTTCTGTCCCCACTCAAAAGAACAGCAACCAAACGTAGGGTTGAAGAGGGTATAAGTATAACAAGGCCACCTCTTTGTTACCGTTGTTGTGTAGTTTAAGGAATGGGGAAGCAAATTTATGTACGAGAAAAAGCATATCACTAGTATGGGTGCCCTGTATTAAAAATACTTGTCTCTCTCACACATGATTAGGCTAATATTCTACATGCTTGATATTTTCAACTTTCATGGACAAATAATCTGTATGAACTACATAATTCTTTACATTTTCAGCTTTTATATTTGATAAATAATTTGTATGACCAATATACTCTAAGAAATCTTTGTATTTGTTAAGTATATATATATTCTCTCAATTGAAAAGTAGAGCCTTATGCTCCCCTACGTTGTTTTCTTGGTTGTGAGATAAAATACTAAAGGTATCGTTGTTGATCCTATTTCTAATAACTACGCATTTCTGGTCATGTTATGTTATGAGAAAATACCATATTCTCTTTAGTTTTCTAAATTTCTCCACTATTATCATTATTAAGTCTTTAATTTTACTAACTTGTCAATTTAGTTGTTTTCAAGTTCTAATTCAAGTAACTCTAATGCACTCAATATTAGGCCTAAGCCACCCGCTCCTACTGAATTTATAGCAATTGTTGATCCTACTCCTCTACTTACACATCTTGCCACTTCTCTTTATTGTTCCACTGGGGTAAGACAAACTCCTCATCAACGTACTAGTTTCCAATGTTATTCTGCTATTGTGACTCTCCATAAGCCTGAACTCATATCATGAGACAAGTACTAACCCTTTTGAACAGCAATTTATGACTAAAAAACTTTAGGCCTTAGAGAAAACTCATCTTAGGGACTTAGTTGATTAACTCATCTTAGGGACTTAGTTGATCTTCCTCCTAATATGACACTTGTTAGCTTCAAATAGGTTTACAAAATCAACAACTCATTATTATGGTTCTATTAAATGTTACAAAACTCATTTAGTAGCCAAAACGTACACTCAAAAGTATAGCATAAACTATGAAGAAACCTTTGATCTAATAGCTTGATTAACTTTTGTTTGCAATTTATCAGCTATTGGCATAGTTAAAAAATGACAACTTTTTTATATAGATGTCAAAAATAATTTTCTCCATGGTCATTTATCTAAAGGAGTTTATATGAATCCTCCTCTAAGTTATCATTCTTCTCGTAAGGATTATAGGCTTCGACAAGTCTTGTATGAATTAAAATAAGCTCTTAGGGCCTAGTTTGTCAAATTTAATTTTACCCTTGCTTAACTTGCCTTTATTTCTGGCCCCTATGATTTTGCACTATTTATTCATCGAACTGGCTGAGGTGTTGTCCTTCTACTTATGTCGATTATATGATAATAACAGGCGATGATGCATCTGGCACTTTTGAATTATAACATCATCTTATTCAACACTTTGAAATGAAGAATTTCGATTCTCTAAACTATTTTTTTTGGTCTTGAAGCTTCACATACTTCTAAAGACTATTATCTCTAAGTACGCATTTGACCTACTTTCTCATGTTGGTATCATTAATATTAAAATTGTATCAACTCCTTTGGAATTTAATTGCAAGCTTACTTTTGTGGATGGCACTCCTCTTGATGATCCCGCTTTACATCAATAACTTATTGGTAGTCTTGTTTATCTCACACTTAGTCAACTTAATATCTCGTATGTTATTCATTTGGTTAGCCAATTTATGTGTACCCCTCACTCATATCATTTTTCTGTCATGATTTGAATACTTCGTTATTAAATAAACTTTTTCCATGGATAACACTTCTCTACTAACTCCTCCTTGGTATTTAATTAATCTAGCTATTCGGGTACTGATTAGGTGGATCTAACAGATTGTTGTCCTACCCTTAGATATAATTTCTTCTTGTTAAACATGATTATAGGATATTAACTCAAATTGTATAATTGTTATCTTAGGAGATTGTCTCAATTCATAATTATCAACAGTTTCTTGTATATCTCATGTATAACTTCTCATGTATAAATATGTTGTATCATTTTACAATTAAATCAATTGGAAAAAAACCTTCTTTAATATTTTAATTTAACTTTCGAATATGATTGTATTGTGAAATTTAATTTACCATTATCTTGAAAATTGCTTTAAAACATAGCTTAACTTAAATAATTTTCACATTTTATGCTCATGGCCCTTCTAAAGGAAATTTATTGATTATTCCGTATAGATTTTTTCATTTAATTCTCCATTGAGAATGCACTATTTACATTCGTATGATATTATTCAAGATCCATTTCAACCAATAAAATTAGAATTAACAGACATAAATAAACCTCATAACAGCTAGAAAAGTCTCTCCATAATTAATTTTATCAGATTATGTGTTTCCTTTAGCTCTTAACATTCTTTTACATTATTACTATCAGCATTTCACTTAATTTTGACATTTCAATTTTTCTTGATAGTTTTACTTCCTTAAGAAAAATCAACCTAAGTCTCAGGTTTAGTTCAAGTTGATTGAATTTAATCCTCTCCATGTGGATAGAGTTTGGATACTCCTGGATGTCTTTGCGATTGTTACTAAAGATATCATGGACACTGACTTGGAACACAGATGGGATTTAATTTATAGCCTATTTTGGGGATACTGGTTACCTAAGGTAACAATATCTTTAGAGATTTGTTTTGAATATTTGTGGTTATCTTTGGCTATGTTTCACTTGATGTGTGGGCTGAAGTAGTGTCATTTTTATACGGAGGAACGATAGGCATATGATGACTTGGTAGCTGGGATTTTTGTGCTATCTTCGATGATATTTGCAACTAATTTTGTGGGGATATTATCCTTATGTGTTGCTGAATTTTCTGTCAAGTATAACGTGATTTTGGGGCTTGAAAAATTGTCGATTGCGTGTGACTTTGTGTTGTGTTCTCCGGTGCTTTTTGAACGACCATTGAAAGCTTATTTGGTATCTAGTGTGTGGACTTTGGCAACTAGTTTTTCTACGGTGTTTGCATGATTTTGTTAGGCTGTTCATTGTCGATGGAGTGTTGATTTTGTGGCTATTGTTTGTGATCTGTGATATGCGAAAACTCCAGATGCTTTTGTGATCTTTGTAGCTGCGTTTTTATGTGAAGTGAGTGATTTTCTGCCGTTGGGTATTCTTCAATTTTCTAACGACAATTGAGGGCTCTCTTAGTGGTTGAGTGTGTGTAATTTGGCAGCTTGATTTCTGGGAGAGTTTGAGTGATCTTTGCAAGCTGATTTTTTGTGATTTTTTCAAATTGAGGTGCTGTGTTTTCTATCTATTGTGAGGCAATTTTTGGGTTGTTGATGACAGTAGTTTTTGGGTGAAAAACTTCTAACAGCCTTGGTGTTTTTGCAGCTCTTCGTGTATGACGTTTCGGTGATGAAATGTTTGTCAATTTAAGACGTTTTGTGGCTGCTGTGTGTGAGATGCTCCAATGATGATATTGAAGCTCGATGGACAACTTCCTATTCTTTTATTGACGAAGCTATATTGTTAGAAAAATTGTTTTATTTATTAAGTGTCTTTGTTTGTGCTCTTCATTATTTAAATCACTTGAGTTATTTTATTATCATCTTTATTATCGAACATCGTTGAGAAAATCCTCCCTCGAGGTTAGCATGAGGTAATCGTGTTATTGAGTGTGAATTACTTTCATAAGTTGTAAGGACAAGGGACAGTGTTAAGGATAGGGTGAGTCGGCTCCGTAATATCTTGAGTAAAACTATTGTTGTTCTTTGGTGAAAGTGATTAAGCTAGGTAAGGGTCCCGTAGATATAAGTAAGGTATGTCAAACTGCGTTACCAAATCTCAAGTGTTGATTTGTTTATTTTGGATTTTATTTTTTTATTTTCGTTTATGCTAGAAAATTTTTAAATTGCTGATTTAGTGGCTTTACATCAAGCAACCACAGATGCAGTTCAAAACAATTGCGCCAAAACTAGAATTTTTGGGAAACTATATCCTTTTGTATTTTCAACAGCCATATGTACACAGGAGGAACGTACTGTCATCCTTCATTAAGCACCATTGGAGTTAACTGCGAAGCAAAACAAAATTGTTCCACTATGCCAGACTGGATTATCGTAGGACCCTTATGGAGGCATGTGGAAATGTGGAGCATCTGACAGCATTTTGCCACGAAACTCATACCCTATCTCTCCCCGTTCACCCAAAAACAAAGATCTGCAAATTCATGATGATGGATTGGATCCTACAACCACCATTGAAGGGAGCAAATATCAGCATTCACATGAATTGGTGAAAACAATGGCCGTATGGGACCTTCAGTGCCAACTTTGAGAAAGCATGGTCTCTGATGACGTGCTTTTCTTAGCAGCTTAATAACATTACACACTCCCCCAACTTTAAAAAGAATGGTTTGCTAATATTGATAACACATTAAAATTTACTGAATTGAATTTGTCGCTTGACTCTGGGTCGCTAACTCATCAAATAATCCAAGTAAAACACTTTAATGTACTTTCCAAAAATGCAAGATACCAGCAAACACTGTACTCGCGAACAGGAAAAGGAAACATCCCACTTACCATCAACATTCCAAACAAATCTAATCACATTTCAACTTTATTCACTTTTTTAATGGCCCAAATGCAGCACGAGTATGTCAAATCAAACAAAAACAATTCTTCATTCCTCGTGGCTTTCAGGCTTTCAGCCTTTTGAAAGACATAGGAAGCATCCCAAGTCCCCATCAAAAGGTAGGGAAAGATTTAACCGACATTCATAATTCTCTTCTCAACATACATCAAAAACTAATAAAGGGGGAGAAAAGGATCAAACAAACTAAAAAAGGTGTTCGTGACCAAGGACTCATGAAAATGGAAACAATACAAAGAATGCTATCAAACAGTCTTCAATGGCCTTCTGACACTCTCCCAGTCCGTCTTCCACCTTATTTGGCTTTCGGACTTGAATCAGCTTCTTACATCTTAAAGTATGATAAAAATGAATACTTTATACACACATCTTCCCTTTCCTATATCATTTTTTTGAGCTGTCAAATAATCAACGGAAAATTGAACTCCATCCTCTACTCCAAACCACACCATAAAGTGGTACATAACACTCACTTGCCTATAAAACCAACCGTTTGAGAATAATGACAAGCTGCTCTCTGGGAAATGCTCTTGTTGTAAGTTGTAACCCAATAATGAATCCAATTACTCCTTAAAAGGGTATCCATTAGACTCCCCATCACCGACAAATTTTGCTTGCAGGAGAATTTAGGTCCCAGTCGTCAAATGTCAATCTTCTTTTGATGCCAGCTCCAAAGGTGAGTGAAGAGTTCTCTTTAACGTCTACTGAGCTTGAAAGAATTGATGATGAAGTGGAAGAAATCACAAGTTTGGGAGTCTTCAGCTTTTCCATTTGCAGACACTGCATTGCAAGAAAACAGGAGAATATGTGTTCCTGTTGTCGAAAAAAGAGATGACAATAAATGCTGTGTTAGTTGACAAAAGGTCATTTGTTTAATACTGGCAAATGAAATTAAAAATTTGGACCTTAATCAGGCCAGATTTACATTTTCTTGCGAATCCCAGGGTGAAATCAGGCTCATCTTCAGCTCCACGTCTTTTCTTGTGAAATGGCTATTAGATGCAGCTAATACTGCTGCAGCTGCGACAACAGATGGTCGATGATCCAATGAATTGATATCTGAGAAGAAAAGGAGGTCCAAGTCCAGCTTAGCAAACAAACACACCATAGATACAGAGATCAAATTGGATTAGGAGTGTTCGACTTGAAAGATTCACCTTTCACCGTTGCCACGATGAGCTCTGCAGCTCTAGAGACGAGTCCTTTAGTTATACGTTCACCACAGATTTTGTTAAAGAAGTAAGGTAGATAAAGGAAAGGAGTGGTTGAAGCCATTTTCCACTCCAAAGTAGTTAATACCAATAACTCCATTCTCAGAATGACCTCATTCTCAAAGCAATAATCTTTAACTGTGAACTCTGATAAGGTTGGAACTGTACACTCCGCCATCTTCGCTGCTATTGACAAACACGCCACGGACAACAATTGAACAGCCCACAAATTCCCCTCCTGAAACCAACATCAACTCATCACCATTGCCATAGCAAAAAATGAAAACCATTAGGAAAAGGCAGGATTGGCCATTTACATCAATTGATCTCTTCGAAAGAAACCGGTCCAAGTAAGTCACAGAAAGATAAGCTGTAAGCAATTGCAATCCAAAAACTGCCCTAGTCTGTAAGCAAAACGGAACCAAGGATTTAGAACTCAATCTTGAAAGCAAGCAAGAGAAAATCAATTCACAGCAAAGAAGAAACATGGGAAAGTTCAAAAGGCAGAAACTCTTCACGAACATGGAAAATCCACTCAATGGCATTCAAGCGAGCAGATTTCAACGATCCACTGCTGGTTCTTGACCAACGATCAGAGGGAACACAACATTCAAATCCAAACGCGGTCTCTTTCTGAAGTAGCTTCTCTATGTACTCTATGTCTTCACTACCTAAAACAATACAATCATCTTGGTCGTCAAAGATACAAGTATCGCCATTTCCTTTGTCAATGACCCAAGAAGCTTCATTTTCCTCGCACAACAGACCAGACACAGACCCGATACTGTCAAAGTATCCCATTTTTGCTAGGATAACCTCAAGAGCTAAAAATGGAACATGGGTTTTTGTAATGATTAAACTGCCAAATCCACGGTGCCCAGATTGATAAAATCTAGAGAAAGAGGGCGTTAAGATAGAAAGATGAAGAGTAGTTTAAAGGTGAGTGAGGAAGTGGAGTGCAGCGGTTTTGGTGCCGCCAAATTTAGCGGAAGAGATATAAAAGTGGCGCTATTAAACGCTTGCTTCCAGCTTATGTACATACGTAACTGTCACCGAAGGTACAACGTAGTAGTAACATACGGTCTGGTCTTATACATGGCCTCAAACTGCCTCCGAATTCCAAATGTTTGGGAGATTCCGTTATTCCAAGAAATCTTTTATTTGTAAGACCAATCCTTTCTCATAGGACAAATATGTGCTACTAACTAAGTCATCAACTCGAGTTTGTTCTCAAAGGCTTAAATTAAGAAAAGCACATTGACTTATTACGTAAGTTAAGTTGCATGATCAAACTTAGATGAACGTAAAGAAATATATTAAGAAATAACAGCATTGTAATTAGAAATCATGTAATTATTTTCCCAACAAACCGTCGTGTTCTACAAGTTACGAAATCGACATTAGATAAGTAGTAGTGATTTTGCTGAGATTTTCGATTATCTCGAAGTCTAGATTTTAAATTTACATAAAGACTACGTAAATTTCTAATTGGTTGGATTAGATTTAAAATGATTAAATAGGATTCAACATTTTTAAATCTCATTTTAAGCACGTATATTTATTAATCGTCATATAATGTTAATATATATGCATTTTTTAAAAATAATACAGTATTAAAATGAAAACAAATATATACAATTTTTGAAGGTGTTTGGCAATCAGTTGATAAGTTGTTTTTTAGCTTATTGACAAAAAGTTAACTTTTTGACCATCTTAAAAAATTATTAATGTGTTTGACGAATGATTTATTGGTTAACTTATTTAACTCCAATAAGCTGATTTCTAAAAACTTCATAAGAAGAGTTTTTTTGATGATCAGCCAAAAATTAATAGATAAAAAACCAATCATACTCTCCTTTTATAATTTTCGAATTATGCTATACTATAGTGATATTGTGGATAATTCAGACTAAAAATCATGGATAAATAAAACTCATGCATGTATTCTACACTGATAAACTTTTTTACAATGAGGTAATTTTTTTAAATACAAAACTTGGGAGTTTTTTTTATTAATGAAATAAGATTTTTTGTTACAAAATAAAAAATATATTATGGGAACAAAAAATTAAAGAATGTTATATGTTTTTTATTAGAGTTAGAAATTTAAATTTTTATAAAATTAAATATCTAATCATGACTTTTTTTTCACCATGCTCTCATAAGTTATTTTACACTTAAAAAATTAATACTAAACTGCTAATTTTACCAAACATCTTTCATAAACAGCTAATGTTATTCGCTGGTCAAATCAATTAATATAATTAGTTGTTAGCTAACTGTTGATAGAATCAGCTAACAGCTAATGCAATCCGTTGATTGCCAAACAGAGCCTTTAAATCTAAAGGAGCAATAATTCAATATATGTTTTTTTAATGTGATAAACTGAAGTTAAACCTTATAATCACACTATTTATATGATGGTTTTCTTAAAACGTATAAAGTTTTAATGGACATGTAATAAATGGAAACAAAAGACCAAAAAAAATCCCATACATTTTTTCAATTTTGACATGAATAACAATTCAAATGGTTAATGTTTAGTGTATTCCCTATAAGGCCATAAGTTCCGAGTCTTAATATCATTTCCACCGATGTTTAAAAATTGAACTAATTCAATCCGTTGAATAGTGAAAATTTTAAACTGATAAATTTTGTAATTTGGTTTTTAATTTTTTAAATCGATTTTATTTAATAACCTTTGTTATTAGAAATTGATTATTTTATTAATTAATTGTCTATAAACTAATAAGTTTTTATAAACCGGTTAACTTTCATTTAACAGCCTTCTTTTTTAATTAAATTTTAAATTTTTATGGACAAGAATAATCTTTTTCAATCATTTTTAAAATTTTTTACTTTTATTTAATCTTTAATCTATTTTATGATAGTCCAATTCTGATTAAACTTTTTAAACCTTAAACTTCTTGTTTTATTTAATCTTTAATTAACGATTTAATACCGATTAAACTTTTAAATCTTAAATTTCTTATCTGATTTAGCTTTTAATATGATTTTTAAAATATTAATTTCTACCTTTTGGGTTGAGTAAATCTTTTTCTTGGTTGCTTACTCTTTGGTTGAGCCGATTAACCGGTTTTCTATTCAACGGCAAAATAATTTCTAAGTAGTTTTGGGACTGGACCAATGAGGTCAAACCGTAAGCACCGGTCTGATTTTCTAAACATGGAAAGCAAAAGAGGACCCTACAACTTTGATCAGAGATTTGGAGGGACTGAAAGTTATAGGCTCAACCGGTGGGGTCTAATCTAAGGGTTATAACATATAAGCCTAAGAAAGAATTGATGATGACTTGCAAATTATAGAATTTGCAGAGCAGGAGCGTCTTCACGTGTGAAAAAGCTGGACCACATATGCCATTGTTGCATTGAATATGCATTGGATTTCAAAGAGGAAACAAACAAAGAAGACGCTCCCCCTCTATCCAACAAGGCTTCAAATTTTCTGTTCCTCAGTCGCCTCTCCTCGAAAGAAGCTTGTCAACGACACTTTCCTTCCCTCAAAATAATATCATGTTCTTCGCCAATCTTTTTTTTTTTATGGGCAACACAGCAATGAGTAGTTTGCTCCAGGACTTCATTCCCTCGAGAGCAAGATGCCAGCCGAAATGGAGCTGGGAGCCAACCTAGACTTTGATTTGTGGGGCTTGCCCCAACACCTAAATCAAAGGCAGGCGTCTATGCTCACGAATTGGATTTGAACCAATATTTTCAGGCGACTTTCCTTTTAGTAGATCGTGAGTGGTCTGCCGTCCTCCTCGTTATAGTTCTTCTAAAAAATTGTTGAACTCTAATGTTAGGAGCCTCCACCTCCCATGCCTTCGGGATTGGTGGAGGATTTAAATTGTATAATGTACCTCAACTGACCAGAAATTTAGGCTTACCCACTAATCTCATCATACAAAGAGCTCAAATCTTAAAAGTTGCACCCAATATTCGAATCCACATCCTGCATGTCTCTAGCATGGTAGACACTACACCACCCAAACTTTTGCTAGTTGAGCTATGCTCAGGAGCCATTATAGTTAAAAAATATGTGACTTTTTACCTTGATAGTCCTATGCATAATCAGTACTATAGCCCTAATCATGACACTAATTAAATAAGATTAAGAACCAAAAATTTGACAAAATAGTATGGATAAAATAAAATTTCCAATATTTCCAAATTAATTAAACTTCGTACATTTTCAACATAAACCGCATTTTTCAAAGTGGTCGTCTTAAATTTCTCTCCCTCAATTATTATATGATTTGATGTTGCTTAGAAGATAGGGTACAGGAACAAAGGAGTAGAAGATTTGAAGTCATCCAACACAATCTTTACAATAATCATGCAATTCTATCAAAAGTATAACTAATTTTTTAATTTTTTTAATAATCATATAACTATTATCAATTTGATGCATATTAGATAAATTATAAAAGAATAATAATCCATCAACTATGTAGTACAAATAATTTAGTCTTCAAATCAAGTCACAATAATAACCAGGCACGTCAACATTGTCCCTTCTTGGGTTATACGGTGCCAGTAGCGACCTTTAACTCCTGCAAATTCCCAAGACCGAGATGGTCAGCGACTTTGACTCTCTGTGTGAGAGTGTGGACATGTGTGATGGCGTAATAGTATTACATCTCCATGCTAGTAGGTGTACCAGATCATGGGTTCCATTTCCTGATTTCACAATGTGGGTAGTACGTGAATGCCGGGGTCTTCCTATTTCACCTTTCCTATTAAGTAGTTCCTGACACTTTTGTTGGCAGCTTACCTGTCTTCTTTTAGTTTCTGCAACTTCTCCAGAATCATAATTGGATTAGTCAGGACTTTGCTTATAGTATGAAGGTTAAAAAAAAAAAGGAAGTATATTTATGAAGAGTTAGATGTTAGTATGTGAATACAACAGAGAGATATTTATACATAGAATGATTCTTGAGGCCCTCACATAAAATGTTTGCTGTAAACGAGTTAAAGCATCTATTGAATTAGGTAGCTGTAAATCTGAGAAGATGTAGTAGTTCTGTAAAAAAATTTATTCGACACAGTTGTTTCTAATACAAACGAAAACAGAAAAAATTAAATGTAAAATAAACAAATCAACACTTGAGATTTAGTAATGTAGTTCAACATACCTTATCTATCTCTGCAAGACCCTCACTCAACTTAATTACTTTCACCTATAATATAACAATAATTTTACTCAAAGATATTATAGAGTCGACTCATCCAACCTTTGATACTATCTTTCGCCCTCACTACTCTTGAAAGTAAATTGCACCCAATAGTACGACCGTCTCGTACTAATCTCAAAAGAGGTTTTCTCAATAGTATTTGATAATAACCAAAAAAATAAAATAACTCAAGTCATTGAAATAATAACGAACACAGATAAAGACACTTGAGAAAGAAAACTACTTCCCTAACAATGTAACTTCGTCAATGAAAGAATGAGAAGTTGTCCACCAAAAGAATCTGCTATGAAGCTTCAGTATTATCAGTGGAACATCCCACAGACAACAGCTGAAAAGTCACCAACGAAACAAGCGTCTTTCCACAAAAAACATCATACACGAAGAGCTGTAAAAACAACAAGGTTGCTGAAGTTTTTCGCATGAAAACTACTATCATCGACAGCCCAAAAAATCCCTCACAATGAACAACAAACGTAGCTACCCAATCTAAAAAATCACCAACAAAATAAACGTTTTTATTCATATTGGATATCACAACTTGAGCACTGTGTGCCATTGTCATTCCATCTGTTGTAGTCACTATTAGGTGATAAGTACTTCAACCGATCATCCATACACACAAAACTAAGTGAAGGTCTTTTCTTAACATTTATTCATTCAGATAATGACTCCATTAGTGGAGGATTCGTTGTATATGAGTAGATATGACCAACCCCACCTAATGCAACTAATGTCACCTTATATATAAATCTAGCAGCTTCTTACGTTTCAGAATTCAAAGTGTCCACTCCAAGACAAACTGTATCAGGATCAACCAAACAAAACGTAGCACCAAAATGGTTTAACCCAGGTGACGTGATTCTTAGAAAAGTTTGCGACAGATAGATGTCTATCTACACACAATTAGCTTGTAGAACATATAAAACACAACAAAGCTTCAGCTACAAAATAGTCAATGATATCTCCAAAAATCAAACTACCTTATATAGCCATTATCCCTAAAATAGACTATCAAGAAAAGTCCAAAAATCACCAAAACTCTATACCTTATCATAGTTAAGATATTTGATTTCAACTAAATCCTATCATAATTAGAATTTTTATCCCAAACAAACCTCATCTTCAAAAAGTCCCTCATAAGATAGAATATTCATCATAATGATATTCCTCGAATAATTAAATATGTTCAACTACAAATAATGCCCAAAATATCATAACACATAACTTAACAATCTCCCCCTTTTTAGTATTATTTGTCACATATCAAAACTCCCCCTTAAGAGGATAATTGGACACATAACATCAAGTCATAACTCCCCCTTAATCGAACATCGAGTTCCAAATAACTTCCCAATATGCATTTGACAAATATCCGAATAAACAATAATTCATTCTCCCTTTTGAGACAAAAAGATGCCAAAAAGTAAGATTAATAGTTACGGAGATACCTTGAAATCTCTTCCTAAATTGAATAGTCATATCAGATGAAAATGAACAATGCCAAAATGAAGAATGTCTTCAATGCGATCAATATCGGTGAATAAAGAAGCATAAAAATTAGCAGTAGGTGTAGCAAAAGAATAATAAGCACGCCAAGATGACAATTTACTACTATTCAAAACACTAGCCAACATGTCATTACTTACATCAAAGCCATCCGCATACGACTCATCAAATTCAGAAACCCCAAAAATGCATTCAACGAATCATAATGAGCGCATATTACACCAAACTCATACAGCCCATGATATAGAGAAACCAAGATAAAACTTGAAAAATTAAATCATGGGAAACCTGAATCTTCTTACAGGGCTCCAACTAAGCATTAACATTTTTTCGACATAATTTTGTAAATCAAAGTACAAAAGCAAAACTTTCAAAACATCAAACAGAGTCTCGTTTTCACATATAATAAAAATTCAAACACATACCAATCATTTGAACCTTAGAAAACCCATAAATCAAAAACTCAAAAAAGTCTAGAAGTTAACTCCTTCAATTCTCCCTTTTTTTTAAGAGACAACATAAAAAATACTTTAAAATATAAATCACACAGTTTCTGTGCCCCTCAAAGAAATTCAAACCTGACCTTATTCATCGTCTCATCATCTCTGTCTTCAGATGTCTGGTTAATTCTTTTCTAATAATAGCTAATTGTGGATCTGAACAATTTCAATATTAACTCCCTTACGTGTCTGTTCTGATGTGTGAGGCTGATTTTTTCTAACCCAAGTTTACTTTGGTAATGTTGGCTGCTGCTGAAAGTTCAACCAAAAATGTCTAGTTTTTTTGTTTTGACCCCTTTGAAATATCATTTGTAGCAACTTGTAACAATTCCGCCTTATGTGCTTGATAACCCTACAAAAGTTTCTCCTTGTTTCTTCCTCGAAGTTTCTCCTTTTTTAGATATAGTCACACTATTTTTCTCATCATTCGACTTAGAATATTCATCTTGATAATTAATTCCTTTAAAGTCTCCTTTAATCTTACCAATTTCTAGTAACTTTTCTAACTTTTTGATAACTCCATTTAACATTCTCATCCCTTTTTCCATACTGACTAGCTTCAATTTCATTTCATCAAGCTCACTTATTATAGATAACAATTTCTTCTCTAAATCTTGAATAATGTTCTTCATAGAGGAGTTTTTCTTCTTTAGTTTTTCATTTTTCTTGGACATTTGCACCTATTTAGAATACATTAATTCATAAGCTTTGCAAATATACTCCCTCTTGTAATTTGAATCACTGTCATTACTGCCATAATTTGAAATTGAACTTTGTACTGATTCATTTACATTTTTTTCAAAATTTTGGATTGATTACAGTTTCATCATTAGTTTCTTCCTTCTTGATTGTTGTTAAGTAAGCAAAAACTGGATTTCTGTTGTATAAAGCAACTAACGTAACATTATTTCTTACAAATTCCTCTTCACTATTTTACTCACTTCCAAACTTATCCTCACTCCAAGTACTCGTATAAGACTTTCCTTTTCTCGTCTTCAAGGGGTTAGCGCATTCTGCTTGCACATGTCCGAAGCCTTGACATTCATGACATTGAAATTTTTTCATTTTTCTTTCACTCTTTTGAGTTCTAGCTTATTGTTTAAAATTGTTTTTCAATGAACTCCCACCAATCTATATAAACTCAGGTCTGTACTTTTTCATTTTCTTCAACCACTTACTGAAATTTCTTGTCAACAATACCAGATCCTCATTCTTGTCTGATTCATCTTCTACGTCATTCACAACTTTACTGATTTCAGCTTGCAGTGCTAATCCTTTACTTTTCTCTCATTTATCTCTCAACAAGTTCATCTCAAAATTGGTAAGAAACCTAATTATCTTATCCAACGACAATTCATTGATATCATGAGCTTCCTCAATTGCTGTAATTTTCAGTATGAACCTCGGAGATAGCAATCTCAATGTCTTCTTTTAACCAGTTTCAAGTTGGAGTACTTCTTCCCAAGTTGATTTGCTTGGTTTGCTATGTTACGCAGTCTCTCATGGAGGTCTCCAATAATTTCAATTTCATCCATCCTCAACTCTTTAAATCTTATAGCCAACATCTGAAGTTTCGAGGTTATCACAGATTTTGATCCTTTATGTATTGTTTGCAAAGTATCTCACGCTTTTTTCGCCCATTCACAGATATCATAGCAAAACAACCTTCATGAACAACACTAAAGATAGCATGTATGGCTTGAGAATTTTCAAGCGCTCTCTCTTCTTCAGCCCTTGTCTACGCAGATGCATCTTTAAGCACTGCTTCTCCCTTTTCATCAATCATCATTAGATGTGTCCAGCCATTTAAAACTGAGTTCCAAGTTTTTATTCCTTGTGCCTGAATAAAGACTCTCATATGTGATTTCCACACAGGATAATTGGACCCATTCAATAGCGGCGACCAATTGATGCTCTTTCTCTTGTATCCATATTTGCGAAATGTGGATTTGCACCAACTTGTTGTACTAAGTTTTGATTTGATGTCCCGCTCTAATACTAAGTATAAATAAAAAAGGATGTAGTAGTTTCGTAAAATTTCTAATTCAGCCGCAGTTGTTTTTAACATAAACGAAAACAAAAAAATTAAATGTAAAATAAATAAATCAACACCCAAGATTTGGTAACGCAGTTTGACACACCTTACCTACATTTATGGGGTCCTCACCTAGCTTAATTACTTTCACATGTGATACAACAATGGTTTTGCTCAAGGCATTACAGAGCCGACTTACTCAACTCTTGACACTATCTCTCGTCCTCGCTACTGGTGAAAGTAAATCACACTCAATAGTACGACCGCCTCGTACTAACCTTAATAGAGGATTTTCTCAACAACATTTTATAATAAACGATGAAAATAAAATAACTCAAGTGATTAAAATAACAACGAACATAAATAAAGACTCTTGATAAAGAAAACAACTTCCCTAACAATGTAGCCTCGTCAACAAAAGAATGAGAAGTTGTTCATCAAAAGAATCTGTTGTGAAGCTTCAATATTGTCATTGGAACATCCCACGTACAGCAGCTGAAAAGTCACCAACGAAACAAACATCTTTCCACCAAAAATGTCATACACGTAGAGCTGCAAAAATACCAAGGCTGCTGGAAGTTTTTCACATGAAAACCACTATCATCGACAACCCAAAAAATCCCTCGCAATGGACAGAAAATTCAGCTACCCAATCTGAAAAATCACCAATAAAAAAAATGTTTCCATTCATATTGGATATCAAAACTTGAGCTCTATGTGCCATTGTTATTCCATCTGCTGTAGCCACTGTTTAGGTGATAAGTACTTCAACCAATCATCCATACACACAAAACTAAGTAAATGTCTTTTCTTAACGCTTATTCATTCAGATAATGACTCCATTGGTGGAGGATTCGTTGTAGATGAGTAGATATGACCAGCCCCACCTAATGTAACTAATGTCACCTTAGATATGAATCTAACAACCTCTTACGTTTCAAAATTCAAAGTGTCCACTCTAAGTCAAGTTGTATCAGGACCATCCAAAGAAAACGCAGCACTAAAACGGTTCAGCCCAGGTGACGTGATTCTCAAAAAAGTTTGCAACAGATAAATGTCTATCTACACACAATTGGCTTGTAGAATATATAAAACACAACAAAGCTGCGGCTATAAAATAGTCAATGATATCTCCAAAAATCAAGCTACCTTAGATAATCATCATCTCCCAAAATATGCTATCAAAAAGAGCCCAAAAATCACCAAAATATTTGATTTCAATTAAATCCTATCATGACTAGCATTTTTATCTCAAATAAAACTCATCTTCAAAGAGTCCGACATAAGATAGAATATTCATCATAATGATAGTCCTCAAATAATTAAATACGTCCAACTACAAATAATGCCTAAAATATCTTAACACATATCTTAACAGTAACAAATAATTTAATTTACATGATATTATGTCTATTAAAAAATGTATCAAATGCATTCAAAATATAGTAATTATATATAGATTTGTTGATCCTTCTATAATTAAGAGTTAACAAACATAAATTAGTTTTAGAATTTCACAACATGGGAAAGACAATCTTTTTTTATATGAGTTTTCATTAGAAATTCCAAAGGAGTTATTTTTGGAGGATAATTTTCATATTTGCATTCTCCTTAGTTGGAATTTTTGAGGCATCAAAACTATCTAAACTTGAGTACTTAGATTAGTTGGAATTTTTGAGGCATCAAAACTATCTAAACTTGGGTACTTAGATCATGCATGAGAAAATGTTATTCAACTCTTAAAAACTTCAACATTAATTGAAGAATTTCGAAAGACTCCATAAAGCCTCCTATGAATAGAGGAGCAGAGGTGTGTCTCGTAAGTTCTTTACAAGTAAAAGATAAATTATTTAGAATGAAGAAGTTTGAGAAGTTATTTGAGCGTATTTTTCACAAAATTTTATGTGAAAGATTCTTGTTGTAATCCGACTTTAATATAGTAGAAGTCTTATTGGCCCTATAGTCTCGTAGTTTTTCCTTATGTTTTGAGAGATTTTCAGTAAGAATTATAATCTTCTATTTCCCTACTTTCTTTTCTTATTATTTTAAGTGTCTACTTTAATCATATAAAGAGGGAACACAACAACTTTCATATTATTATATTTTGTGCTAAAAGTGGTATTAGAGCCTTGGTTTAGAGGAGTCATTTTCTTGTGTAATTCAAGATGGAGGATTCAGTCCCTCATGACAGTAACATGTTTAAGTTAACAATATAAAATTATTCATATTAGAAGCTAATAATGGTGGAATATTTGTATTGTAAATATTTATATGAACCAATTACTAATTGCGAAAAGACACAGGAAAAAATGATAATGAACGGACATTATTGAATCAAAAAGTCATGGATATGATCTGGAAACACGTAGATCAAAGTTTGTTTAAATATATGTCGAATTATACAAATGCATATAAATTATGAAGTTATACAATAAAGCACATCTTCTTAGACGATTGGTGAAATTAGAATACAAAGATGCCTAAAATATGATTAAGCTTTTGAATAGTTTCGAGGGACTTGTGTTGCACAGAAGTGAGTAGGGTGAGAGAGAATGACGGGAAAGGGGTGAAAACTTTGGGGATAAATTGTCTTACTCCCTTTCAAATTTTCACTGTTCTATTTATATTGGAAATTCATACATTTGTAACAACAATACGTTCTGCTAATGTTCGTATAGTACTATGAATATTCTTTTTTCTACGATCATTCTATTGCAACGGTATTATAGCTCATAATCTTGATATCTGTGCCTTTGTCTTTTTGCGTGTGTTGTGCCTTCTGCCATTTTGTGGAAATTGTTTCTTAGGTTCAGTTGGGTCTGCAAGTGTTCTTGAGCTGGTTGTTCCTCCTAGGTCTGGTTCAACTTGTCAATAAGTTATTAAAGTTAGAAATGACACTGCCGATGAATTGCACTACTTGGTTCAACTTGTCAATAAGTTATTAAAGCTAGAAATGACATTGCCGATGAATTACACTACTTTTTAATTCATTACCTAAGAGTTGGGATACACTTCTCGTCACTCTCAATAACTTTACTCCTATGGAATGCTTACAATTGATGTTTTAAGTGATATAGTCTTCTGGATGGAGATGCTAGGGAAAAAAAAGAAGAAGAAAGAACACAGTTCCACAGAGCATCCATAGGCAAATGTCATTAAAGATCGAGAAGAAGTGAGAAACAAGAAATTAAGAAACAACGCACAAGATCAATCAAGAGGAAGATTAAAATCCCCTGCCATACTTGTTTTCTACTATCACGATAAGCCATGCCAAAAAAATTATAAGTGTTGAATCTATAAGATAGACAAAAAGTTCAGAAAAGTTATGTTAGATAATATTGAACATAGGAAAGAAGAAGAAAAAAAATACCGTAGTTATTCTGTCTACAACGGAAGATATTGTCTTTATTTATATTAAAAATTGACTTAATCGACTTATAACAATGATTCATGGATTATTGAATATAGTGCTTCCATTCATGTCAACCCATATAAAAGTTTCTTCTCATCTTATAGACGTGGAGATTGGTATTATCAAGATGGAGAATAAAGAAAAATGTCAGATCGTTGCCATGGACGATGTCACCTTAACAAGAAGTTTGGGTTGTGAGTTTATACTAAAGTATGTGAGACGTGTGTTTAGGCATTTGTCTCAATATTATATCAGTAGAAAAACTTGACGATGATGGTTTTGAGAGTCATCATAGCAATGGCAAATGGAAGCTCACTAAAAGTAATTTGATTATGGCTAGCGGAAGAAAAGAAGGATCCTTACAAGTGATGCAAAAAAAATTACACATAAAGAATGTAAATGTTGTTATTGATTATAAAGACTTTTCAGTTATGGAATATAAAACTTGGACATATATATATGTGACAAATGGTTATAAATCCTTGCTTAAAAGCATCATCTTTATAATGATAGAGGTAAAAGTACTCTTGACCCTTGCATAACACAGAGTTTCATTTTGTAAACTTGTATATACCTCTGTGGGAAAACGTTTTTTTGATTTGGTTCATATTGATGTTTGTTCAATAATAGAAAAATTATTATGTAGTGCACTATAATTTATTGTTTTTATTGATGACTTCTCAAAGAAAAGTGTGGATATTATTGTTGGAATCAAAGAACCAGTTAAAAGCATTTAAGGAGTTTCATGTTAAGGTAAAATGAGAAACTAATCAGAAATTAAAATATATACAACCAGATAATAGTGGAGAATAATACGGTCCCTTTGAAGAATATTACAGATCATATGGTATTAGACTTGAGAAGAGACCAGCCAACATACCATAATTGAATGGAATTGTTGAGAGAATAAATCATACTATTGAAGAAATAGTTTGATGTATGCTTTTTCAAGCCAAGCTACCTAAGTCATCATAAGGTGAGGCCCTGAAGACCATGGTCGATGTTATCACTCTTTCACCATTAGTCCCCTTAGATGGAAATATCTTACAGAAAGCTTGAGAAGGTTCTTACAACCATTCAAAAATACTTGGGTGTCAAGCATTAGTTCACATTTCTAAAGATGAATGAGCTAAACTTGATGTAAAAACTGTTGAATGCATTTACCTTGGGACACCAAAGAATGAATTTAGCTATCAATTGTGAAACCCTATCAACAAAAAGATTTTTGAATTTAAAGATGATATTTTTTCGAGGACTAAACCATTGAAGGCATAAAGAAGTCAAAGAAGCTTAGATCCAAAATTGTTAATAATTTTGATCCTAGCTAGTCCATTCCCTATAATACAAAACGATATTATTAGTATTGATGATCTTTTCTCTTTATCAACATTAAATAGAGATCAATAGAGAAATAAAAGTGAGGATATGGAAGAAGAGATTGGTAGTATTAAACTCATAAAGCCTCATCTAAAACGATTCAATGGGGAGAGATGATCTTCTGCTAGATAATTTATACATTAGGAGATAATTTTCACTAAGGGGGAAGCCTCAAAATTATAAAGAAGTTATAGACGAAAACCATAAGGCAAAATGAGAGAGCCATGTAAAAAGAAATGCAATATTTACAAGAGAATCACACATATGATCTAATAGAATTACTTAGAGGAATAAAAGACTTGAAATTTGCATATAGGCTTAAATATAAGAAAATAGTCTAAGATTAAGGTATAATGTTAGAATAGTTTAAAGGATTTTGTCAAAAAATAG
>JANIIA010000190.1:54495156-54510505 GCA_027478495.1 Erythroxylum alaternifolium | reverse complement strand
ATGAAAATGTTTGTTATACCTTTAAATGGAATAAAATTCATAAATTTATTATTTGAGGGTCAATCAAAATAACTTTTATAATATAAATGAATTATTTGAACTTAATAAAATATTAAAATTAAACTTAAAATTTAAAATTTCAAAATGTGATTTTTTATCTCTACCTTTTTACATTCATCTCATAATAAAACATAATTTTTGGTTAATTTCTATGCTTTTTTAATCAAAAGAAATGCAACTTCTACATAAATAAATAAAAGAAACGCAGATACTTTCTTTTTTTTCTTTTCATTGGATTATGTTCATTTGTCAAATAGGAGAGAGTGGGTATCATAAAACTTAGCAGTTGAAGTCCGTGTCAACCTCTTTAATGTGATAACGTGGGCATATCCATGTGCTTTGGACAAATTAGGTGACTCTTTCGATGACTCATCCATCACATATTAAATAATTTTTTTGAAAAATTAAACATCATATATTAAATATTGGTAGTTATATAAATAGCAAATTATAATTGAACCCTTTCCTTTTAGTTAGTTGAGGCTCTCAAGTTCTTTTGAGGTTAAATGATATACACATTTTTTATATTTTTGAATTAGTGTTATAAAAATGCTTCCGTTTAGTTTTATTAGTCCTTACATCTCCTTCTATTAACTATTTTATCAAAATTTTATATAAATATGACATGTGATGTAATTTTAAATATAAATTCTATTAAAGTTTTTAATAGAAAAATTAGTGAAAAAATTAAGAAAATTATAAAATTACTTATGAATTTTTTTAAAAAATATTAAATCATTAAAACTTTTTAAAATTGAGAAAATTTTAAGAAGATGCTAATCTTTTATCCACACATTTTGCATGAAATTTAGTCACCAAATATCGTCGATGGAAGGACAATATATTAAATAGTACAAAACACATTGGACCATATGTGCAGAGTTACAACTGTTTATTCATCCACGTGAATGGTTCATGTACATTTTCATTGACTGCTAAGTTCCACCGAACATTTTTCATTATTACTATTATTATTATCAATACCAGGCGGGTCTACCGTCAAAAAGTACCAGCCGGGTCTGGACGGAGACGACAAAGTTTCGGCTGCCTTGTCTTCTTACTGTTTTGATCGGAACTCCGCTCTTTGGAGTGGTAACAGTACTTGTTACTTAGGTTTTTTTAGACACCACATCTATACCACAAATTTCGTTTATTCTTTTGCACTACAATTTTACTTAAGTTCATTTAAGCAAAGTTTAGTCTTCTTACGTGATAGTTGATAAACTAATTTATTTTTTAACGTCTCACAACCCTCGAATGTTTGACTCTCACACTTTAAAAGGTTATTAAGAAAGTACTAAACTAACAAAAACAACAATAGAAACACGAAAGTAATACAACAAATATTAACAAATGAGTTATTTATAGACACATCAAATTTGATGAAATCATCTGAACTAGATAACATCTTATCTAAATTAGATTATATCATATTGTTCAATAAGATCTTCATAGGACTTTAGAATTTATCTACATCACAACTAACAAGATAACATATATTACAATGATACATCCACAAGCTCTCACTCCAATCTCTATCTTTTATATCTGATATTTATCTGCTGTAATTTTATCCACTACATATATTCTCATGATCTCTATCTATTGATGACGAGTTATCCAAATTCAAAACTATTCATAACACACTTTTCCGACCCAATTCTTTCCTTATCAAGTTCATTAGTCATCGACCATTCATTTTAACATATACTAATTTCTTACTCCATCAAAACTTAACCAAGTTTGAAACTTTAACAAAATTTGCATTATGCTTACTCTAACTTGATAAGTTACCTTCACTTTCGCCTGCTACCGTTATACGTGTGATACAGCTGACTTCATGTGTTAATAGGCTAAAAGTGCCACTTTAATTAATGTTATTTGAATAACTTTTCCAGTGTTGTTTTACTGTTCCAATAAAAATAAGCAATTTGTAAGTCAAGTTTAAACTCACTTCTTTCAGGCGGATCCACCTATGCAAAAAGATACGCCGTAGAGGGTACACGATTGTTTAAATTTGATTCAAGAATCAAGTCCAATACTAAGAACCCAATGTCCAAACGATCCAGTAACTCCACACACCCCGCACTAAAAATATTCCAAGGACAGAAACTTCCAATTTGCAATGGCAGATCATCTCCTCGACTGTTATGTTTAAAGGGACGAGAAAGGCTGAACTCAACCGTGGAGCTGTGACTAAGCCTGGCACTTCCACTTTGTTGGTTTTTATGATACGACGCAAGCAAAGCCTGATATCTTCCAGGGTTTACTTTCAGAATAGCCATTATAAAACCTACAGAAACAGCACGTCATCTTTTCTTTCTTTACTCTTTAGTTTCCGATCGTCACTTCATACACTGCCACTAAATTGGTACGTATAATGTCTCTCCTATTCTTTCCATCAACATATCTTCCGACTTGATGTTTTCGTGTTATTAGAATTGAGTTTGAGTCCATTATTTTTAAAATAATTCGAATCAATCATTTAGATAATTAATTTTTATTATTTATAAATTTTTGAATATTTTTATGTTTAATCAATATAGGATATTCCAATACTTCCCCTCAAGTACAATTAGGACTGGACATTTAGTTGTCACTTGAAATAAACACAGTGATAACCGGACCAAACTATAAACTCTGATACTATATTAAAATTAGACTTGGATTAACTATTACTAAAATAACTAGAAACTTAAGTCCAATTCTTGTTAATAGATTCTACACTCTACTCATATTAAAAAATCTAATATGGTATTAGAGCAGGTTTGGTTCAAATTATTAATTTCTCGATTATTTGTCTGGATGTCTAATCTAAGCGATTCGGTCCAGTTACCACTACTTTATTTCAAATAATAACTAAATGTCAAACTTCAGTTGCATTTGAAGGAATATATTAGAATATTTCATATTGACTAAATACAAACATTTTAAAAAAATTATAAATAATAAGAATCAATTATCTAAACGACTACTTCTAATTATTTTAACAATATATAATTGTAAGTCTAATTCTTATTACTCGAATTTGCTTTATGCCCATGTTAAAAATTCTAGCTCGTCACTTTGAAGACGAGCTATGATGGGTGATTTGTACGTTGATTAGAACCAACTAGGGGTCATGACTCAAGATTCTTGGTTGGTTCTTGCCAGTTGAAAAATAAATAAATAAATGCTTCCGAAGGATCGTACAAAAGCCCAACTCTCTGGGAATGGACCACTTAGTTTAGCGGCTGAAAATTAAGTTGAAGAGCATATGATTATTAGGTTACATGCACCAGTCGTGTCAAGAGAGTCAAGTATGAGAAGATAATATTGATCATGATCAGACCCAATGACAGTAACGTACATATACGCAGTTACAGAATATTTCTAATAACTAATGAACAACGAAGAACTTCTGTTTATGAAACAGTACTGTAGCTTATTTTATCTAATGGAGGAAGTGAGTGTCCCTTCATGTAGGTTTAGGGTTGCTTAATGAGTCCTTAAGCAGCAGTATTATGGATAATGAACTGTTAACTATAACAGAGAACTAGTAAAAGTCAAAACCTAAAACTAGAATTTCACCGAACCAATACAAGATATAAAGGTGACAGCATCGGAAGGGGAAAACTTCCACCGTCCCTAATTCATTTGCGAGACAAGGAATCACATTCTTAAGTTGGCATTCCAAAATGTTGACTGTCATGATTAGTTCATGATCCATCACGTTTAAAATTTTCTGCTCAAATTCCCAACGCAATTATCTACAGCATCAGAATCTCAAGCCATGTGCACTGCTATAATTACCTCGGCTTTAGTAACATAAAGCTTCTTCTAATTTCTCCGAAATTTGTCGTTAGATCAATGCTTTTGTTGAGTTATGTAAATACATCCTTTTCACGAGTGATGAGTGATAACTCATAGCTAGTATATGCTTCTAGGACTCTACCAAAAAAAAAAGTATATACTTCAAGGAATGGGGTATCAAGTTCACATAGGATACTTAATGGTCCCATACTTGAGGGAGGATTTCGTACTGAGCTGGAAAGATGGACTATCAAGAAAGAAAACTAATAGATAATGTTAAGCAAAAGACCCTTAAAACTAGCAGAGTCACATGGTATGGGTCAAAGTCAGTGTAGGCCAAACACAAGTGACATTCACATTGTGCTTCGTTCTGTTCAAATGGTGACATCTAAAACCTAGGCTTATGTTGGATAAATCCCCCTTGAATTACACTACAACAGAATACTCTCTTCGTCTATATGACATTAGAGGTTAAGACCCTACTAAGGAAGAAATGTCGAACATTCGGTGTGGATTGACCTCCCTCAAAACAAAATGTAGGACCTTGATTCTTCCAAAAGTTCCATTTAAAAACCTTCAAACACGTGAAAGTACTTGGAAAATCTTCTTCTGTCACTTGGATTACTTACTCTTTTGTCACTAGTTTTGGTTGTGTAATAATTAAATCTTAAACAACTACCACCAAACCAATAAGACTTTGAATAACTTATAATTAGAGTATTTCATATTGACTAAATATGAAAATTTTAAAGATTTTATAAGTAGTAAGGGCTAACTGTCTAAATGATTAGGTCTAATCATTTTGACAATTATTGACCCAAGCTCAATTCTTGTTAATGGACTCTATATTCTACTCATATTAAAAATTATAATATAGTATCGGAGTAGATTTGTTCAGTATTATTAATTTCTCAATTGTTTATCTGAATATCTAGTCCGACATCACTGCATTTATTTCACGTGATAACTAAATGTCCAGTCTCAGTTACACTTGAAGGAGAGTGTTAGAATATCTCGTATTAATTAAATATAAGTAGCAAGGATCAACTATCTAAATAATTAGTTATAGTCATTTTGATAATGGTTGACTTAAGCTCAATTCTTGACCCTGTAAATATTAAAAATTCTAATGCTTACCCCAATCGACTCGTGCTCGTGAAGTGGATCTTTCAAAAGATTTTAAAGGTCCCGACATTTGTTCAAGAATCAATCACCTAAATTGCCTAGATTAGATTCATTCTTTTAATCTAGAAGGTGTGGTTCAAGGGTTTACACATCGAGCGTCAGCAGGGCAGAAGTTGTGAAAGACTAAAATAATCAGTGTGCCTTTGGTAAGATTCTTGATGCAAAATAATGATAATAAGTAATAATATTAATAAAGCTAAAAGCATTATTTGTGTTTCAATGCTTAAACAAGGAGTAGATGATCAAACGAACCCCAAGTACTTGCATATGACTTTGGAATGGTTCTTGGGTGGCAATTGCATTGGGATAGCAGTAGATTAGAGCAATTGCATGTGATGTGAAAGGAATATAACGATTGGGTAAGGGAAAAAGGTTGTGGTCACGAGTTCTCCACTAGCCCAAGGCTAAAAATGGCCTCTTCTCTTCTTTCCTTCATCCCTCACTTTATGTAACATCACAAGCTTACTTTTTATCAAAATAATATACTTCTTTTATATTTATATATATAATATAATTTTTAATTTTTTGGGATGCAAACTGATTAAAAAAAGAATAAAATATACTTCTGGCTTAACTATAATACTATTTTAACTCTTTTCTCTGCACATTTTTATATTTTTGTTAATAAAATATTATTACGTGATCTATATCTAAAAATGAAATGGAAACAAAGAAGATGTTTATCCATTTAAAACATAGTTTTGTGTAAGAGTACGATAATTTTATTTATTTGACACCTAAAATACATTTTTGAGTGTATATTGTACATCAAATTAGTTTTTCTCTTTTTATGTGCTTATGGCAGCAGTAAAAAAGATCAATATTGAAAATTAAAACTTAGAATGGATATCAATTTACTTATATAAATAAATTTCACATTCTTTCTTAATTTGGCATTTAAAAATTAGCGGTTCACTTTGTCACTTTTTCAGGTCTCAAAATTGGATTTTTTCTCCATTACAAAGACCATTGGTTCATGAGGCTTAGCAGGATATCATATTATAAAGTAAAGTATTACATGAGTAGATAACATAAATTTAAATATGTCGAATCAATCATATTTTACTCTTCAACGTTCTAAGTCTTTTTGTTGCTTCGTTGCACTACTTAACTTTCAATTCGCTGATGACCATCAACTAAAATATAAATAACCTGTCTTTATTTTGGAGTTTATTGAGTACAATTTTTTGTTTTTTATTTATAATGACTTTTTTCAAAATCCGTCTTTTACAAATTTGATCATATTCAAAAATTTTAAAATTTTATTTGAATGTTTTTTTTAATCACAGACTTCCATATTTTGTTATTGTTCTAAAAGAAATGAAACAACAAATATGATAAAGTTAGGACGATTATTATATAGGTCTACTTAATACTAGATGCAGAAGCGCATAATAGATCGGTATTAACATAATAAGTTGCCCGGTAATAAACCTTGTTATTTAGGAAAACCCTTTCTAAAGAACTTGGTAACATATTCTCGTAACTTCGAGCGAAGGGTTGCTCCTTGCAAATGGAGTCAAAGTGACGAAGCTCGGGCAACTATTTACCAAAAGCATTTAAGATATTGCTTTATCAACTAGCTAATCAGATGTGAGCCCCTCCTTATGCATTAGAAGTGGTTTCTAACTTTTGTTTTCGTAATTATATTAATAAATTAAGAATTGGTAAGATCAATGAATGAATTATATTTGTTCTTCAGTTCACTATTCTTTTCTATTTTTTTAAGTAATCTCTTTTGTTTGTTTCATCTCACAAATCACTATTTTTTTCAATGTTTTGAAGCTTTTATTGAAGTCAATATTATGAGTGGCGTCCACAATGAAATTAAAGATTGATTTGAAAATTTTTAAATAACTTGAAAACTTTTATTAAACTCTGAATCTCTTTTGAAAAATTGAAATTTAATCAAATTTTAAGTTAAATTGAATTGAATTTACTGCTCAAAAAAAAGTTCAATTAATCGGCTAAAATTCTAATTCTAATTACCAAAACATAATTATTATAAGATATTAATTTTTATTTTTTAATTACAAGTGAAATATCTCACAATAGCACGAAAATAAAATATAGAATTACTTCAAAATTTTCTTCTTTTTTCTTTTTTATTATATTTTATTACAAATACAATTTAATATTTCTAAAATGATATAATTACGGGTAGATGTTTAAATTATTCTAGTTGTAAGTAAATCTAAAATTTAAATATTAGCTATTGTTGACTTGGTTTAATATGTTTTTTCAAAGAATTTAGCACACTCGATTAACCTGTTTGATTTCAATTAACACAAACTGTTCTTTTAGTGGTCTTCTTAATCATTATAATTAATATTATCATTATATAAAAATAATTTACACAATATTAATTATAAAAGTCATGACTAAAATAATAGTTTCTCTTAACTTTTCTATATTAAAATATCTTTACAAATAAATACATTACAGAAAATAAATTACATTTTGGGTTATTATTTTATTGATTTATATAACAATGATTATTAATTTTATTTCAAAATTTTCATATTTATTAAATTATAATATATAGATATATAAAAATGCTATCAACTTATCCGAAAATTTTCATCTGAACAGATGCATGCTTTTTCTTAATTAATGAAGTTCGGACATTACAAGATAAAGAAAAGAAGGGGAAGAAATGAAATAGTGCACATTTATTATCAAAGCAGGGGTCCAGGGGAGGAGAAGGGATGGAAGAATCGTTTTCTAAACTCTCCAACTCTATAAAAAAAAAAGGTGAAGTCTTTGATTCTAGTCAGTTTTATTTGATAAGGGCAACACCAATTTTGTGCATGTCAGATTGGCGTGCAATTAGATTGCTAGACAGAGGGAGAGCCTTTTGCGAGATCAAAGTAGTGGTGAGGACTGTGGGGCCTCACGGTTTTTGGGTTCTCTCAGTTGAAAGAAACCTGGCGACCTTTACTTTCTAACAACGAAAGTAAAGTTGTTTTGTATTGTTGCTGTCAAAGCGAAACATAAAAGGACCGTCTTTGTTGAGACGCTGTTCCAAAGTTTAATCTTTTCGGGTTAATAGTTAAAAGGAATGAGGGAGTAGGTGGTGGGGGTGGTGCTGATTCAAAGGAGTTGAATTAGGGAGTTAATGAGAGTTAAGAGTGAGGGAACATTCTGAGATTTGGCTTTTTGTTGGTAGAGGCATTGGTGGCTGTCAAAGATGAGAACCAGCTCACCCTTTGATGTGAAGTTTTTTTTTGGGGATTTGTTGGGTGGTTTTTGTGATATGTGGGGTTACTTCTTTTTGGGTTTTGTCCTGCAGGTAATAGTGCCTCTCATGCACTGAACGTTGTGTTTGTGTTGCATTCTGTTGTCTTGTGTTCTTGTCTGTTGCTGCGAGTAACCTCTTGCCATGCTTATATGATTCCCCTTTTCTACTTCAAAGTGATAAGAGGAAAAGGTGCTTGCTCTGTGACATTCTTCGGTGGATTCTAGATTGGAGGTGGAAGTATCGGAATTTCGATCCTCTTGTTTCCAACGCTGCCTTTCCGTAATAGATTTGACGAGCTTTTCATTCAAATATCGTCAGTTGATATGTTCTGCTTCATTTGAGCTGGTTTTCATTTCTCTTTTCCTTTTGCTTGTAGTTTATTTTTTGTTTATTCTGTTTTTGTTATCGGAAGGCAAGACTCTTCACGGAATACTCTCTGTTATTGTGATAGCATTCCTTTTTCCTTTTTCATGTTTCCTTGATAAGTTTATGATACCCGTTCTTATATTGGACGCGTTTCAATTCCTGAAATTGGTGCTAGGAATAACAAATGGTGTGTGTTTCGTTCTCAAGCAGGTTATGAGTACTTGTTAAGAGGTGTTTCTTCTTTTGGTTGTTGAAGAGCAAAGACTGTTATGTACTGATTTCTACCTCATATTCTCGACTTCGATTAAAACTCCAATTTCCTTTTCATTTCTGTTCTTTTAGAAAATATAAAAGTTCATCTGTAATTCACATCCACTTATGGAACAAACTTGTCGGTAGTGCTGCTCTTTGTACAATCTTCCTTTTGGAAACCTTCAAAATTGATGCTTCTTGTCCACGCTTTTGGTGGTTCTGAACTAATGGTAAGATATGCTGTTGTTTCGTTGTAGGTGTTGCAGCTTACATCTGAAGGGAGAATAGCTTTTGTAAAAGGAAATTGGATTCTGGGGTTTGGTTATTGACATTTTCTGTACCTGAAAAGAGTTTCTTGTTGGTGTGTTTCTATGCGATCCATTGGAAATAGAAAAGCCAGGGAATGATAAATAATTAAATAAATGAATTAAGACGGTGGTGTCAGTTCTCAGCAAGTGGGGGGCTTCTTCTCTCTTCACATTTAATATAAAATGTTTTGACAGAGTTTTATGGAATGTCTCCATAGTTAACCTTCTCTCACCGGTCCTTGGACTCTGTTTACCAACATTGGAAGCAACAACGTCACTATGGTTTAGAAATCACACTACCGTCATTTACTCTCTTCCTCTACTCCGGCCTTGTTTTGTGGACAAGATTCGATCATATTAAGAAAATCATCGTAGTATTCTTCCTTCATTCTTTTTCTGCTTGAGTCAAAGACAGTTCATAGTTGGTTGAACTTAGAAGTTGGATTGCTTTCTGGATATGCCTATATCTTCCTGGATATATTAGTTTATAGAAGTTTTGGAGTCAGGGTCTTGAACCAGGACCTGAAGGAGCTTACTTCTACTGGGCAAAATGAAGTTCATGAAACTTGGATCTAAGCCTGATTCGTTTCAGACTGATGGGGACAATATTAGGTGAGTCGAGATCTATTCTCTGCTGGCTAGTGATTACATATAACTGTAAAATATATGATCGAATTAGATAGTCTTTTCCACAATTTTCCTTTTACTAGTTTTCTTTTTAAATTCTGTTCCTGATTTTTGTATTTCTAGATGTGTTCCTTTTCCATGTGTTAATGATGACTAACGACATTTCTGTTAATGGTGACAGATTCTTTTTAAAAAAATTTCGATTGGCCTGTTCTTGTTAACTCTTATACCTCATTGTTATTTTTGTTGGAAGTGCTTTTTTCCGTCATATCTTGTGAACAGAGAATAGTATCAGATTTGGACATGACCTTTTGTCTCCTGGCTGTTTTTATTCTCTTTGAAGTGTTTGAGGAATTGATTTGAGACTCTATTGCAACCAACATTTTAAAGTGTTGTTGTAGTGATTCTTTGCAGGAATATGGATTTGTTTGTGTAAAGGGTCTACTCTTCATTGGCAGTTTATTCTTTTGGGTACATTATATTTTTTTATGAAGGGACAATCTGTATTCAGAAAACTCCTTTCATCATAGCATTGATAATTGATGGCACCTATCCAAGGTCCTGTACTGTCGGTTGCTGAATTTTTGCTCATCTTGCTGCCATTTGAGATTATAATCAGAAGTCTTACTTTTGTTGAATCTGGCATTACCGTGAAGAGTTTTACCAATTACCCTTGCTCAGGTCTCTTTATGGGGAATAAACCTCCTTTGGATTTTTTTTTTACCTTTTTCAAATGATATTCACATTTTATGACCCCCAGTGATATACCTTGTTGTACCTATTCCCTGGGGGGCAGTTTGATATTTACTTATGGCTATTTGGTGTTTGCTTGAAATGTTATTGATTAGCTGTGAATAGACCTTGAATAGGGTAGTCTGTTAACGTCTAGTAAAATTTGCTGATTCTCCTGAAGTAAATCAACAGTTGTTCTTAGCTTATCTGAGAAAGTTAACAAATAAAAAAATGATGCATTTCTGGAACATTTAACTTAATTAAATAATCAACATTTTGATCTATTAATTGTATCTCAATTTTTTCTTTCTGTTTCCTTACCTTAAAAGTGAACTGAACTATACTAGCTTCAACGGAAATATAATTTGTGGCTTTTTTCAGGTATGTGGCAACTGAGTTGGCAACTGACATGGTTGTTAATGTTGGTGATGTGAAGTTCTGTCTGCATAAGGTATGAAGTCGATGCTTATACCTGATGCAGTAATGCTGACTAATAGCATAGTTCACACAGATTGTATGAGGAAAGTAAATGGTTTATATCCTATTGGTGTTTTAGTTAAGTACCCTTGGTTTCAGAATTCGGTTACTTGGTTTGAAGTCAGTGAGTTGGTTTGGTGATAAATTCTAGGAAACCACTTATAGTACTAAGAATTTTAATGTTGCCTTCTATTTTTTCTTGATGAGTACTCTAATACCTACTTTACTATTCAAATTAACCTTGTTATTTAAGTACTTTGTCAGATGTGTGTTTATTAAATTTAACACTGATAATCTAATTTGAGAATCATTTTGTAGTTTCCGCTGTTGTCCAAAAGTTCACGTTTTCAGAAGCTGGTAGCAACTAAAACTGATGAGAACAATGATGAAATTAACATCCAGGATATTCCTGGTGGACCTTCTGCTTTTGAGATATGTGCAAAATTTTGTTATGGGATGACGGTTACTCTCAATGCATATAATGTGGTCGCGGCACGTTGTGCAGCAGAATATCTTGAAATGTATGAAACTATTGAGAAAGGAAACCTAATCTACAAGATTGAAGTATTCCTCAATTCTAGCATTCTCCATGGTTGGAAAGATTCAATTATTGTCCTTCAGACCACAAAGTCCCTTCTTCCATGGTCAGAAGAATTAAAACTGATCAGTCGCTGCCTTGATTCCATAGCCTCAAAGGCTTGCATTGATGCTTCCATGGTTGAGTGGTCATACACCTATAACAGGAAAAAGTTGCCATCAGAGAATGGAAACGATCCCCTTTGGAGTGGTGTACGGAAATCTCAAATGGTTCCCAAAGACTGGTGGGTAGAAGATCTCTGTGAGCTGCAGGTAGATTTATATAAGAGAGTGATTACAACAATAAAAGCAAAAGAAAGACTTTCTGGTGATGTAATCGGAGAAGCATTGAATGCATACGCGTTGAGAAGATTGCCAGGTTTTAGCAAGGGTATTGTACAGAGTGGTGATATCCTTAAGTATAGATCACTATTAGAAACCATTTTGTGGCTACTGCCTGCCGAGAAAGTCAGTGTTCGTTGCAGTTTTATGCTTAAGTTGTTAAAGGCCTCGATGTTGTTAGAATGTGGTGAAAGGGAAAGATTTGAACTCATGAGAAGAATTGGCCAACAGCTTGAGGAGGCTACAGTTTCTGATCTTTTGATTCGGGCTCCAGCCGGGGAGATGACAATTTATGATGTTAATATAGTGCAAAATCTGGTCAAGGAGTTTGTGACACATGAACGGAGTGGTCAGACTGCCCTTCCGTCAGAAAATGAATTTCTTGAGAGTAAAAACCCAAAATTTGGATCCTGTTCTCCAAAGGTCAAGGTTGCTAAGCTGGTAGAGGGCTATCTTACTGAAATTGCACGAGATGCAAATTTATCTGTCTCGAAATTTGTGAGTCTTGCTGAGATGATTTCAAGTTTCCAAAGACCTTCACATGATGGACTTTACCGTGCCATTGATATGTATCTTAAGGTGAGGTCTTTTAACATCATGATTTTGTGAAATCTTGACTTTAGGCATTGCATGATGTTGTTTACTCGGAGAAACTAGTTGTATCTTGAATTTTTAGATTAAGACCTGTATCCTTCAATCCTATGGTGCTTTCGTTAAAGTTTGACTACATTGCCATCCTCTGTTCCTGATGCGATTATACTTATAAAGTTGGAGATGCATTGAATTGTTCTTACCTAAGTAATATAATTTCTTTGTTTTCATTTATGGTCCTGTTGACTTTTACAAATTATGATTCAAGTTCACAACTGATTTAGGTCTGGAGTTGTCACTTCTGTTTTTTGGTCTCTATACTATATCTAACTGAATGTTATTTTTGGTACAGGAACATGCTGAGATAAGCAAGAGCGATAGGAAGAGAATATGCAGATTGATGGACTGCCGGAAATTGTCAGCGGATGCCTGCATGCATGCAGTGCAAAACGAGAGACTACCTTTGCGTGTGGTTGTGCAAATCCTCTTCTTTGAGCAAGTTAGGCAAGCAACATCATCTGTTAGCAACAGCATGCCAGAAGTACCTGGATCAATTAGGACCTTGCTTCCCGGTGGGTCTCATGGAAGCTCAAGGTCCACCACAACAAACACAGAAGAGGATTGGGATGCAGTGCCAACCGCCGAAGATATCAAGGCTTTGAAAGAGGAACTTGCAACTTTACGTGTAGGGAGAAATGGGAATGATGGAGCTAGAACCGAAGCTGAAAGAGTTGTTGCCACTAACATGAAAGGTTTATTTATGTCAAAGCTATTTTCAAAGTCCTGGTTGAGCAAAGAGAGAACTGGTGAGATTAGTAGCTCTGATACATCGGAGAGTCCGAGTCGCGGCTCTGCTGCTGCTGAGGAGACGAAATCTACCCCGTCGAGAGGCAGAAGACATTCTGTATCTTAAGTCATAAGCATGGTTGGGCATGCTCTTTGGAATTTGTAATATGATACCACGAAATTGGCATTAGAATAGTAGAAGTCGCTGACTTGTTCCTAGCTGATCATCTACTGTTAGTTTTTCACGCAGAAGAGTGGCATGGAGACTGATCTCTTTGGAATGTTCATGTCAAGTTTTGGCTCCATGCAAAAGTGGAATGCTTAACATGGCATTGTTAATGTTTCTGTTGAAAGTTGAAGGTAATTTTCATTCATAATTTGTGTATATAGGAACTAGGGTTTATATATAAAATTCCTAAGACTATTTAGGAAGTAATTTAGCTATTAACAATATGAAATCTCTCAATTATCGGAGAGATTATAGGTGTAATTATAACAATATCAATGCTAATTATCTCTGGTCAACACTTCTCCTCAAGTTGGTGCATAGATATCGCACATGCTTAATTTGCAAACGAGGTTACGAAATTGTTTGTTGTAGAGTCCTTTGGTAAAGACTGTCAGTTATTCATTTGACCACACAGAATAATTGCAGAGAGCCATTCACAAGTTTCTCCTTCACAAAGTGGCAGTCAATTTCTATGTGTTTTGCTCTATCATGCTGAACAAGATTGTAAGCTATACTAAATGCAACTTTGTTATCACAGTAGGGAGTTGAACTTCCTTTATCCGTCAGTTGTAATTCATTCATCAGCTTCTTTACTCATAACAGCTCGAACACACCTTGGGTCATAGCTCTATATTCGGCTTCTGCACTGGATGTAACAACTACATTATATTTCTTGCTTCTCCAAGTGACTAGATTTTCTCCTAAGAGCGTAAAATAACCAGTGGTTGACCTCCTATCATCTAGAGATTCAGTGCAATCAGAATCTGTAAATGCTTCTATATTAAAATAACCATTTTTAGTGAACAGAAGGCCTTTTCTTGGAGTAGACTTTAGCTAGCGCAAAATGTGGAATACAACCTGTAAGTGTGGTTCTCGTGGATCATGCATGTACTGACTTACCAGACTAACTACAAATGCTATGTCTGGCCTAGTGTGAGAAAGATGAGTATCCCAACTATCCTATGATATCTTCTCATGTCCACTGATGTACCTATTTTTGCTTGCAATTATGGTTGCTCTCGATAGGAGATTCAGATGGTTTACAACCCATCATACCGGTTTTTTCTAATAAGTCTAGGACATATTTTCTCTGGGAGATACAGATTCCGCTTCTTGATCTAGCGACTTCAACTCCCAAGAAATATTGCAATTTTCCTAGGTCCTTAATTTCAAATTCTTGAGTAAGTAGTTTCTTCAGCCTACCCATCTCTTCTGTATTACTTCCAGTTACAATAATGTCATCAATATAGACAATAAGAAGCATGATCTTACCTTAGGAGTGCTTGATAAATAGAGTATGATCCACATTACTCTTGATAACCAAAGGAGATCATAGCCCGATTGAACTTTTCAAACCATGTTCGTGGTAATTATTTTAGCCCGTATAAGACCTTTTTTAACCTACAAACCTTCTCTTGTGTTTTCTCATCCTCAAACCCCGAAGGAATCTCCATATACACCTCCTCCTCCAGATCCCTATGAAGAAATTCATTTTTAACATCAAACTGCTGTAAGTCCCAATCCAAGTTAGCCGCACATGAAAGTAAAACTCGGATTATATTCATCTTAGCAACAGGAGCAAAGGTTTCATGATAGTCCACTCCATATGTTTGAGTAAAGCCTTTAGCCACCAATCTCGCCTTGTATCTCTCAATGGATCCATCTGGTTTATGTTTCACTGTGAATACTCATTTGCAACCAACCGTCTGTGTTCCTTCTAGAGTAGTGACAAGTTTCCAAGTCTCATTTTTTGCTAGGGCCTTCATTTCTTCAATCACAGCTTCT
>JANIIA010000190.1:54476834-54495056 GCA_027478495.1 Erythroxylum alaternifolium | reverse complement strand
ACTGTTTGGAATAAATCTATAAATATTAGAATTGAATTCAATTACATTGTTTGGAACACAATAAAAATGAATTCAACTACCTTATATGACTTTTTTATCCTTAACTAAAAATAGTATGTAATTAATGTGTGTGTGTTTTGTAGTAATTTGTATATTTATGATGTGTATATTTGGAAAATTAATTTTTAATGTTTTGCAAAGAATTGACTCTTCAATTCAGAATTCAATTTACACCATTTGAGATGTGAATTAAATTCATAATGAAAATAAGATTCAATTATGTAGTTGAATTCAAGTCATCTCTTTTTTAGCATTCCAAACGCATGAATTGAATTCAATTACATAAAAGTAATAAATTGAATTCAATTCACTGGTTTCCCAAAAAAATGTTTTGATCAATCAAAGTTTAATGTTGGCTCTTAAAAGATAAAATGTTAGCGACTTAAACAATAAAAATTATTTTCAAGTTAAACACAAGGTAAAGATAAATTACTAGTTAAAGGAGAAATATTAATATATTAAATTTTATAAAAACTCATAAATTATTCCTTTACATATAAAAATTAAGTAATGCATTTCTAAATTTTTTATAATATAAATAATTTTTATAAAAAGATTAATTCTAATAATTTGAACAGATGGAATTATCTTATAAACATCCAAATATTACGAATTTATTTATATTTTTACGAAAAAAATTAAATTAGACCCTTAATTCTAATTTTTTGTATTTTACTTGAAGTTATAAACATATTGTTTTGTTAGGCAATCTAGTCATTCATATCTGCTAAGGCCCATCTGATGATCTGAACACTATCCACTCTATAAATGGATAAGCCCAATAAAAAGCACCGTTGCCTCAACAGTTTTGTGGATTCGATCATCAAAAACAACCCAAAGCCATGAATCAAGTGAAGACCTTTCTCTCATAAATCAGAACTCCCGGTTGGCTCCAAGAAACGTGTCAGGTTCCTGATTCTCTAAGCAAACGACAACTCCTAGTTTAATATATTTTGCTAACTAACTTGATAATTTTGTCGCTAATTCATGAAATTAATAAATAACACGCGCATGAAGCTAAAGTTGACCCAACACCTCTGAATCAGATTTGACTCGATAGGTTTCAGTTCATGTTAGTTAAATGATTATATTAAAATCTATTTCAGATACATCGAAGTGGAGGACATGGTGGTAGACTTAGCAGAATTTTAGGTGTTCAAGTCATACAAGATATTAAGTTAGAGTGCAAAGGAAGGTGAAGAACCACCTTCTCTTGACCTAACCCCATGAAAGAATAAGGAAGACCTCAGATTTGACCCATTTTAATATTTAACTTGGATAGATATGCTTCTGATTTGGTTGTAAAGTGTATTAGTCAATGTGGGTTGCTCTCTTTTTCTTCTAACTTCAGAAGATTAGAAAAGCAGCAGATAGGGAATAATCAAAGTAAAGCTACCTAACGTCATTAATACTTACACCATATTCACAATATCTCGACATAGGGAATGAAATTTAATCTCAAAACGATTAGTAGATCCAACATTGGAATCAAATTTGGGTTACTAAAGTCATGGTGTTGAAAGAGTTGGTGATCAAGACCTTAAGAAGTAGGCTATACATACAATTATTGATGCATGTACACTTAAAACATAAGAGATTGAAATTCTAATAAAACTATAAATCAGATATTCTAAAACGATTGTTTAATAAATTAAAGTCAAGTTTTCAAATATCGGTGATTGACTTCCAAAGAAGATGCCGACCATACTTGACTGTACTTTACAAAATCATATATCTCTTCCACCATTTCCTTTACCTAAACCACTGCCATTCATAGTTTGAGTTGAGAATAAAGAACTACGAGAACAAAAGGTGATCAAGATAAGCTTTGTTCTTGACCTTTTCTGGTCTGAAGCACCTCTTTTTAGGAGACATCTTTTCCTTACTTTGGAGACTGAACTTCCATTGCCCCAAATTTATTAAATAAATCTTTGTTTGACATGAATAGTCGCAGTCACTTGGTCAAATCATGCCTAATATTTCTCTGCTCCTAAGTCCTAACTTAGTCAAATACTTTCTAGAGCCCTTAAAAAGTGTTACAATTATTACTCCAATCCATTATATTTTTAGTTAGATTCGTGGTCGATACTTAAGACATGTTAGGAATGCGATATGTTTATAAATAGACAAAAAGTGGGTCAAGTCCTAGTTTCAATTTACCGACCACATTATCTTAGATGACCATACTCAAAATTCTTGTCTATTAATGAACTGCATGCACTGTTAGGAATCGTATAGTGAACTTCAATCATTGTTAAGTTGGCCGTCGATAGCCTTTGATTTTCACAAAACTATACAATTAATTGGATATATATATATATATAAGATTTAAAAGATTAATTAATATTAAATTGTAATAAAATTGAATAAAATTAAAAATTTTAAAATAATTGAAGAAATTATCTTTATTCATAAAAAATTGAAAAAAATTATTAAGTAAAAATTACTTAATTCATAAAAATTGATAAATTAATTAATAAATTGATTAATTTTTAAAAATAAAAATTATAAAATTAAATCTAATCAAAATATTAAAAATCAAAGTTAGCAGTTTAAACAAACTTCAAACACACACAATAGTACAAAATTCTGGTGAGATTGACTTTTAGAGGTGAAAGAGAAACAGCTGGTTATCACTGAGTGAAAATTACTTGTCAGAAGTCAGAATCTCCGGAGCAGAGCATTCACAAACCAAATCCATATCACTCATGACTCCTATGATCTTTCACCACTGCAAAAAATCCCCGTGAAGGATTGCATGTCAATTCATACATATTTGATCTCCTTTTGTGCGAATTGAACTATGACTAACCCAAGTAACCATACCATAAGCTCTGGTAACTAATGGCTAAGGGTTGGTTCTAAACCCACGTGTCTTAAAAAATAAACACCAAGTAGGCTACGCCAATTTGGCTTTATTGTATAATGCGTTTTGAAAGATGTCACTATCTCAGGACCTCAAAGTATGGTCCATAGGTTCCAAACTAAAGCGACCAAAACTAAGGATATAAAAAGAAGATTGAGACCCTGTGGAGGAAAAGGACAGGAGCACTTTCTAAAGAGTTTGTAAACCCACGGCCAAATCTCCAGTCAATTTCTGTCATTATTATTAAATCCATGCCCACAAATAAAGAATCCTCCAACTTGATCCACATAAAGCTACTACTTTCATCCTCTTTCTAAGATGAAAATATGATTCCAACTTGAAAGACTTCCTTGAAATCTTCTCGAGGACATTTGTGGTCCAATAATCCTTTCTTTTTTTTTTCACTGTAAAATTATATATTATTAGATTTTCTTAAATCTCGCTTTCTATATTTCCAAATTTCACATATTTCTTGTATTATCCCGTCACCTATTATTATTGTTAATTATTCGGAACGAAATTTTCTGTACCCACTACTCTATGCTAATTCTATTTTATACGTTCTTACCCACTATTAATTAATAAGATAAGTCTTATTTCTTCACAAGTCCATTCAACTCTTATTTAAGTAGGCAAGCAAATATCTTTTCTTATCAAAGATGTTAAATATATAAACGATATGCATATAAATAAATTTCAAAGGAGAGGATATTCTGATTCACCACATGATTTTCTCATCTCATCCATACGAACCGTTTAAGAGAGTTTGGAATATAAGTAAAAAGTTATGCTAAAAACAGGGATGAAGACCTTGCCCACATTGAAAACTAAGGCTATGTTTGGGTAAGAAAGGATCTAAAAAGCCACATCCATTTACAAAAAGTTGGAGAAATGAAATCAAAGTGGGGGGATATTCTCATAAGTGACAAAAGCCCATATCTTCTCATTCCCTCTCTTTTCCTATCCCCAAAATCCTCCATTAGTTAACAATTAAAACCCAAAATAGAACAGGATAGGCACCTTTCTTTCTTTTACTTTATACCGTTATAGTCTTTCTTCTCTTCTTATGGCTATTTTTGCTAGTAACTACTAGTACAAGAATATTAAAACTCTCTAGGGTCGACAAAAATGGACGAGTCCGGGGGTGATTTGGTCCAGTCACCGACAGACCCGTCACTGTAGTCCTCCCCCAGCCTCTTGATGCACCATAGGTCCTCCGCGCACGATAGCATTTTCCAGTGGGGAATTGCTAACCTCAGCGGTTCGCGACTTGACACCTCCGTAGCAACCACCCCACAGCCACGTTCCTTGGCCAAGTTATGCGCGTGCGCACACAATGCCCTCATCATTTTCACCGCTTGTGGTCCTTCGCCTCCCAAACCGTACATAAAATGAAGCCCAAACGGTTTGAATACATCGGGCACCGACGGTAACCTCAGAAACGGCAGCGCCTTGTCGACCATTCTCGTCGTTTTGACGAAAATCCGCTTCATGCGCGACGCGCCACGTACCTCGAGCATAAACACGTCCTTACAGTTCCACACACTAAGTACGGCCCACGACTCTGGCGGGTTGGCCAAGAACCTAGTGGACCCGGGCCAAGACCCGGGCCCATACCTGCCACGTGGCACAGCCAGAAATGTCCCCAAGCTGAGCTTGTTATTGAGAACCGAGTCAATGTCGCGCGGAAAGAACTCGGTGGTGGCGAAGCGACGACGATACAGTAGCACGGCGTCGTGCGGGGCAAGTTCGATGATCGTTACCCGGTTTGAAACGGCGACTCTGTGAGCAAAAACCGGGTTGACCAGGATTGAAGGAGTACGGAACTTGGAGTACCCGCATTTGTCGGTGAATAGCTTAACGGAAGCTTGGTTGTCGTTTTCAGTTGCCAGGTAGGAATATTCAGCGCCGTTTTGGCAAAACCACTCCTCGATCTCTCTTACTAGCTTCAGGCCTATTCCCATTCTCCTGATTACAAAAGATAACAGATTTAATAAACGGTAAAAAATCCGAATTATATATTAAAAAATGGTACAAAGTAACAATATTAAATATGGTTGTAATGAGTTTAGAAAGGTTTAATGATTATTCTTATGATTACAACTCGCCAATGATTGCGAAAGAGTGGCAAGTACTCACCGGTGAGAAGGGGAGACACGAAGGCCTAAGATGTAAGCGGCTTTGGTGTAAACAGGAAGAGGGGCTTTGAGATAGTTGGAAGTGTTGGCTTTCACATTGCGAGAGAGCTTTTTCCCGCATGTAACGGTTTTGATGCAACCTCTTACCATACCCACTATTTCTCCACCCAACTCAGCCACCTATATTCAATACCAATCACACATATGAAACTTGGGTCAAGCTCCGACATGTATGTTTTCTTAGATTTTAATGTAAATGAAGAACAAAACAAGTGATAAGAAAAAGAAAAGATTAAAAGGGGTGGTGTAGAAATTTATATACAGAGGACAAAAGAGATGACAAGTTAGTGTGTTTGAGGGTCTGTACCAGCATGAGAAAAGCAGGAGAGTGGCGGACCCTGCAAATTGGGTCACCCAAGAGGTCGGTGAAGAGAGAGAGCTTCCCACTGGGACCGACTTCACACCTTCTCTCCACTTCTTCCACACCCACTCGGTCTTTTCTTGGATCAAACTCTCGCACCACTATCAGTCCTCCTGTTGTTGATGACGACGACGACGATGATGACGACGAAGACGACGATGACGATGAAGTTGATGATGATCGCTCTACCGCCATATTATTACCGCTATTTTTAACAATATATGCTGAACAGTTATATAAGAACCACCTCCAGCAACACAAATGTAGCCAGATGATTCAAGTTCCCTAATAAAGATCAAAACTTTAAGCAGGTTTTGAGATAGCCCACGTAGCAGGAAGACGGTAAAAAGATGTCTTAAGTCTTAACGTGCGAAAGAAGAAAAGAAGCCAATAGATGGCCTATATAGGAAAACTTTGGAATTAGAGAAACCAGAGTAAAAAGACAAGATCTTTGATCAGTTCTTCTCACATAATCATCATTATAACTCTATAACAGACGCCTAATATACGTGTATATCAAGAACAAGAAGGAACAAAAACCCAGAAGAAGAGAAGAGAAGAAATAGGGTAATAGCGACGTCTACGAAGCTAAAGAGTTGCCTCTGTACTCAGTTCTGTATATGAAGGAATTGATTTTGATGCTTTGCTCAGTTAGCGAGTGATTCATCATTGCAGAGGTACAAGTGCTCTTGTGGTGCCGCTATATATATATATAGTTGCAGACTTGGTGACTTTTCTCTTTTAATATACATTTTTCTTGTTTCAATTTCATCTCTCTATCTTTCTTTTTTTTAAATTCTGTGCCTTTTGAAGTCCCAATCTCTTCTTCTGTCTCTTTACACTTACTTTTTCTCTCTCTAAAGGCTAGTAGTAACTAATACTGTAACTGTACGTTCTAATACTAATAATAGACCACTTAATCAGTTATGGTAAATGATTACTATATTAAAATGGGAATACATAAGGAGTTGGAGAAAATTAAAGAGGTAAACGAACAAACAACGGAAAAACTTAACAGAGGATATTAAAAGGATCCTAAAAGAGAAAATGGCGGCTGCGGCTGCGCAGTGTTGTGGATGTCGTTTCTCTATCTCTAAGTTTTAATCATTAATTTCTGTGAAAGGAGGCGTTGCCATCATATGACCCCATTCGTAATCATTACCTTTTTACTTCCTCTCTCCGTTTTTTTTTTTCCCAATTCGCATCCATTCATCGCTATAATCATCCCCATTATCATAACTCCATCATTCATGATCATCACCACTGTTTTTACATTGTTGACACTACTGCTCCACCAACTCTTACAAGCATTCCTAAGTACAAGGAGGCGTATCTCCAATGCTCATTGAATAAGCAATTAAATGAAGAGATCTTAGATCACAATAGTGTACAAGCTGATCAAGCCCCTCAAATCAGAAAAAAACAAAAAACAGAAAGACGCCTCGTTGAATTTTTAATAAAGAATAAAGTCTCGTATAAATGGACCAACCTTTTTCTGACTTTTCAAATATGTCAAGAACTATATTATAAAAATGTTGAACTCCAATATGAGGAATCCCTATTTTCCGTGCCTTTAGGATTGGTGGAGGATGTAGATCGCGAGATGTGCCTTAACTGACCAGAGACTTAGGCTTACCCACTGATCTCACCATACAAGGAACCCAAATTTTAAAGATTACCTTCAAGATTCGAACTTCCACCCTGTAAGTCGCCAGCATGACAGGTACTACACCACTTCAACCTTTGCCAATTAAGCTATGTCCTGAGAGCGTCAAGAACTATATTATAATTATGGTGGATGGTTGGTAACGAAACCAACCAGCAAAAAAACATTAAGGCAATAATTATCGTACAATACAGTTATAATTCACCAGTTACTCAAAATGCTCTCCACATACGAGAAAACCATACGTTGTTTGTATTATTCAAAAACCCTGTCCATATCACCGTTGAAGATTTATGGGTTGACCAATAGCCAAACCGCCAGGTCGTAAGGGCAGGCTAGGAATTAGCCTAGAGTCTACTTTCATATAAAATAAAATAAGGTTTATTTTACCTCCTCTTGTTCTTTGCAAGAGTTCGTTTTTTAACTTCCATAAATAACAAAAATGGCAAATTATGAGTCTTTTTTTATTTTACCCAAGATCTATAAAATATGAAGAATAGACTTGTAAATCACTTAAGCATCTGGTCTAATATAAATTGGATCATTTAACCATACTACGTAATTGGACAAATGAGCATTGCAGAAATACATATCAGATTCAAGACAACAATAGAGCAATTTTTGAGTTTTTTTTATTTAAGATCTTGTCTACTTAACTAAATTTCTATCTATCCATAATAGAGAGAGTAAGTATTCGCCCATGAAATGTTATCGGATTACTAAACTTTAAGTAATATTGTACCATTAAGTAAGATTATAACATTTCAATAATCATATCATAAAATAAATAATAGTAAATAAAGTAAATAAAAAATTATGATAACATTATGTTTTGACAAAGAATGAGTGACTAAAAATAATTAGATCTAAATATAAATATATAATAAACATCTAATTATCTCTAATTATATGCTATCTAATTATATTCTATCTAAATATATATAAATATTATAAGATTAATTACAAAAAACCTCAAATTTTGTTCAATTTTGTAATTATAACTCAAACTTTAAAACGTTACAATTAAATATTCAATTTTTCAATTTTTTTCAATTCTATCCCGACGTAAGTATCCCTATTAAATTTACTAACGTGACTTGCCACATGTTTTAGAAACCCTAGACACTTATACACGTCAGACCAAATTAACCTAATTAATGAAAATTTACAAAATTATGTCATTTAATAACATCACTAAAACTACATTATTTTGGGGAATGAAATCCCTGAATCAAATAAGTTGCTCTTTGCTCTCGCATAGCCCTTCATTCTCACATTGCACCAAGCTACTTTGTTCACTCTAGCATCACACCATGGTCTTCAGTTCATTAATTATGTTAATTTAGTTTGACGTGTATAAATGTTTAAGGTTTCTAGAATAAATGACAAGTTATGTCAGTAAACTTAACAGAGGCACTAACTTCAGGCTACAATTAAAAAAATTGAAAAATTGAATATTTAATTATCACTTTTAAAAGTTTGGATTATAATTGCAAACTTGAGTAAAGTTTCAGATTTTTTTTTATTAATCCAATATCATATCTATTCATAATGTTATATCAAAGATTAGTAAACAAATGAGCTTATTTATCTGTGCTTTTTCCAAAGATTTGGAGAAACTTGTAATCAATAGGATTTTCCTAAACCTTCCTTCTTGAAAAGAAGAACTTGAAATTCTTTTTCTTCTTCGCAGGGACCTTCAGTTAATCAATGCTGCTGTTAATTTAAATATAGTATGCCTAGACCAAATCAACGCATTTTTAATAAAATATCTAAAAAATAAGAAATGTTCCATTGACATAGATATACGTTGTATATATAAATCCTATATTTTTAATTGAAAATATGCAAAATTTATCTATGAAAAAAATAAAAATAGACTATATTGGTCCTATTAAGCTATCTTGATCTTATCAATATAGTAAATGAACTCCTCTTTGCATAAATAAAAGAAAAAGAAATATGATTGTTTTCTTTGGGGAAGGGTTCAGAAATACTTATGGTAACTATTTGAGCAGATGAGATTAGTAATATTATTCATGAATATATTAAGTAATATAATAGGGAGGTAAAAATTGTAAATACCAGTATCGTACCTTCAAGTAAGCGATGGAATTGTTCAAAACGACATTCCTTTTTCTTCTTTTTCCTTTTTTTTATATTTATTATTTATCATTAATAGTATAAATTTAAATATAGTATGCTCAGATCGAGCATTTTTTTTTACGTCCTGTAACTCTTCCTTAGCCAAACTTGTGTAGAATAAGAAAGCAAGTACAAGTATTAGTAGCATAATAAACATGTGTTCTTTATCATTAATATGTTTGCCTGAAGTAATTGTGACCTCTTGGAAGAATCGATGACTGTATCTTTGATGCACTTGCTAGTATGAAAACATCTGAAAATTCTTAATTGGCTAGTTCCAAATAGCCCCGCCCAAACTATGAAATAGAGAATTATACCGAACCTACCTACACTGAGTCATTGATTATATCGTTTCTATATTGGCAATTCAATGCGGATCAATTCTTTTCTAAATTTTTTATATTCATATCTCATTTCTAAATTGATGTTAATCATTAATATTCATAATTGATAATTTTATTCATTAATATTTATTTATTTTAAGTAATACTTCCAAAAATATATACTCAAAATTATAATGGAAGTGTGTTGAATCGAGAGTTGACATTAAGCGCCTTTATCATGGACTACTTATTCTATCTCCACTTATGAAAGGTCAAGCCGACCCAATCAGCATTGCAATACGAAGAACTTTGCTTGCAGAAGTAGAAGGAACATTTACTATTTAGAAATTTCTCTCCACTATTTCTGTGAACTTGGTCACTCATCCAATTTTTTTCCAAAAGATCTAATATTTTGACAAAACATAATTATTTCATTTTGAAATCCTAATTTAAAGTTTGAAAGTAGTTGTTTCAGCTTCAGCCACTCAAAATTTTGATATTCCTTTTCATTTTTCGTTAAATAAATGACATCTTCTTCCAAAAGTCTTAGTTGTTATATAATAACAACAGTAACACCCAGTAAAAATTCCATCGAGACTTGGTGTCTGGAGAAGTCTAATAGTACATAGCCTTACTGCTAATTAATAAAGAGACTATTTCTAAGTGACTCATATGAATAAACAATCCTAGTAGTTCTAAGCATGATGATGAGGAATTTCATTCTTATTACTCAAACAAGCATGAAACGTATGCTTGAATATTCGTCCATAGGTTAGTCGAGTTGGATTTGAACCAGTATAGACATATTGGCAATGAATTTATAGTTCGTTGCCATTAATCACTCTGGGATCGACGAAGATTCAATTCCATTGAGACTAAATGACTCTATGAAATTACATTGTTACTTCTACATATTAGGGGTAATGTAGGAGACATCTCTATTTTTATTTTTCCCTTGAGGAATCTTTACAATTTCAACTTCTTAGCTTTCAATTCACCTATGACCATCAAATATAAAAATATATGTAGTGTACTTTCTAATTACCTTATTTCCTCCATGAGAGAAAGAAAATAAAGGAACAGTGAATATCGATAAAATTGCAAATATTGTTAACCAAGGAAGATATTTCGCAATAAAGATAAGATAGACTTGGTCTAGAAAAACACGTACTCAAACACATAATAAATGTATTCTTTATATTTTATTTATATATATATATTTCTTAATTTCTTTTCTTTTTGGAGTAAGGAATTTTTTCAATAAACAAAAAAGCAAATAGATTAAGTGAGGTTTTTAATTCGTTCTGAAAAAATAGAATTTCGTGTAATAAGTTTTTGATATTCATCAATGCTTATTAAAAAATAGTTACAAAAATCCAAACATTTATCTATCCAACTATGAGGTAAATTAACAGCTCCCGACTTGATATTTTGGCATTATAAACAGAAGGAGAACTTTGCAGATTTTTCTTTTCTGTATCTTCAGAAAAGATTTTTAATCATATGATTAAAAATTTTATATTACAAACAAATCCGTTATAACTAGTTTTTTTTTCTATTTGAACTATTACGAGCAAACTCTTAAAGTGGTAAAAGCTAACAAAACCTTCCATTTTTTGTTATCTTTGGACATCTAACCTGTAATCGTAACAACCCAATTACAAGAGCAAAGTTGTACCACCTGACCCCCTAGTCAATTGGAGCATATATGAAGACCCCAATTAATCAGCCTGTTTGTCGAGCATAGTTTCTCGAAATCTTCCCTCTTTGCCTTCAATTACATCTGAAAATGATTTGTACACCATATTATGACCATCCTTCATTGGTTGTCTGCGGATTCCATTGTCAAGAATTTGTCCACAAATTCTTGTACCAATTTCTCTTGATACATTACTAATTCCCCTAACCTAGATCAACTTGTTGTTTTACAACCATGGTCGATTCAGCTATATAAAAAAATAGTAGAATAGAAATTATCTTTTGAAGAGATGGTCGATTGGTTGATAGCTCTGGTCTTGAAAACTAGTATAATGCGTAAGGAACTATCGAGGATTTGAATCCTCCTATCTCCTTTTGCACTCTTCTTTTTAATAATTTTATGTCTTTATTAGTTTTGACTTGATCAGTATCCTAAAGGTGAATGATTCAATTATCCAACCTAGTTGAGCTAAAAAAGTGAATTAGATTGTTGAAACAAAAAGAAAGGAAAAGAAAAAGGAGAGAATATATTGCCCAAATTGTTACTTTTGTATCCAAATAATTCTGTAAATTGCTATGAACTTTTAAGAAACTTTACCTTGTCGGATCACTAAGGCCGAATTTCATCCCTGCTTGACGAGTGAGTTTTGCAATCAAGCTCTCCTTTCCTTTACGCTTGAGGACCGATCTCTGTCCGGTCTAGTGAAACCTTTAATTGTATCAAATATCTTACATTCGTTTAAATTGAATTGTTCTTTTAACTTGTTCAATTTAAAATTGCATGATCAGTGAGCATGGACTATTTTTAAAATTTTGTCAATATTAAAATAAAAATTGCAAATTGTCTCATTATTAATTAAAAAAAGTTCTCTTCCCCCTCATCGGTGAGGCATGTGTCATACAATTGAGCACATTGTATCTCAAAATGTTTGTTTTCTTTACATTAATGTATATTTTTAATAAATATTAGAAAGTGAACAATTATTTAAATTTAATCGTTATTTAACTTTTTCAATCTTGCAAAAATAAAAGATTAGTGAGCATGGTCAATTTTAAAATTTTCATTTAATATTAAAGTAACAATCCTTCTTGTTAGAAAAGGAAACGTTGTATTTCTTCATCCCTCGTGGGTATGCATGTGTCATACAATTACTATTTTGAGCATATAGTCATTTAAAAGTTTTTTTTCTCCATATTAATGTATTGTTTTCTTAAATACTAAGAGATATAGTCGAAGATTCTAACAGTTATTTAAATTTAATTGTTACTTAACATTTGATTTAAAATTAATTATAGATAACAATTGTATATATAATTTTTAAAATCTTAATATAAAAAGAACTACAAATTCTCTAGACATTAGAAAACAATAATTTTTATTTCTTCTCCTCCCATAGATCATGAATGTGTCATACAATTATTTCTTTGAGCATGTTGTATTTTAAAGGTTTATTTTCTTAATATTTAATGCATATTTTTTCGTAAATGTTAAAATATAGTCAAAGATAGTAACAATTATTTCAATTAAACTTTTATTCAATTTAAAAGGGTAATATGTATCGATTAAAGACACAAAGCCTTTATTCAATTTAAAATCCTAAAAATGTATATTTACTTTTTAATAAAATTTAAAATTGTTCCTTTCTACGCAAAGATATAAATATTTATAAATTCCAACGATTGCATACTACTATTAAGATTTTAAAATAAATTGTTTCCTTCTCCTTAACCCTCAAAAATAAATTAAATATGATTATGGTTTAACATTTTCTCGTAACATTTTACTACTAGTTAGAGATAAAGTTATATATTGTAGAGCTCTTCAAATCTTGCGTTTAGCGAAATTTTTATTGAATTGTTATTATTGTTGTTGTTGTATTTTCTTGTGACGCTTTACTTTTCTAGTTAAGGGTGTGTTCAATATTTATGTCGGAAACATAAAGCATAAAAATTGGTTAATAAATTCGAATTTCGAATGTTTTAAAAATCGGATCATAAATTAAACTGGTAAGATAAGAAGTTCAATGTTTAAAAGATTTAATTGGTATTAGATCGTCATAAAACTGGTTAATGATTAATAATATTAAAGAATTTAAAATATGATTGAAACAGATTGGTCTTATTAATATAAAGTTTAATTAAAAATATTATAAAATAAAAATAAATTAATTTATTTTAGTTTATAAAATTTTATTAATTTACATCAATTGACTATTGATTAATAAATTGATAAAATTTTAACAATAAAATTATTAAAATAAATATAATAAAAAATAATTTAAAAATTTTTATAAGTAAAGTGATGGAAAATTTGAATTATTGCTTTTTTGAAACAATCTATAGAAACAGATAAACCACAAAATGGGGCAGCTCCCAGAAATTTCGGCCATTGATTTGACAGTGGCCGAGAAGAAAAGACCTCCCCACCAAAGCGTAATAATAAATTAATAAATCTGCCCTCCTTCTTTCACTCGACTCTTGGCCTCCTTTTTCTTCGAAAATGAACACTGAACACGGATACTAAATGCAACAGAAAACAATCAATCACTTACTGCATCGACTTTTCTGATCATCATCACCATCATGATTATCCAAATCTATACATTTAAGGCTTGCGATGGTCCTAAGTCCTGACTAGCCAAGACTTTGCGAGTCTGCAACTCCTTTGCCATCTTTTCACTTTATTATGTATTTGACACAAAGATCTTCACTGTGTCTGACGCATCCCTAGCTGTGGCGGGCAATGTAGCTGAATCTACATAACCTTTTCTGAGGCCTACACTTGTCAGTATCATTCGACAGTGTTAAAGAATAACAACATCAAAATTATATTTATTTAACTCTATAGAATTAGTCCAATCTAAGGTTGATTGCCACATTTCCATTGGTCCTTCAAGTACACAAAATAAAAACAACCGGGAAGTAATTAGTTCACATGAAATAGTTACGAATCAAATGAAAATAAATATGGTAAAAAGATAATAATAAATATAATTATTATAATTATTATAGTTGATTAAAATAAAAAATAATAATTATTATTATTGATAATAATTAATTTGTTCAAATTTTAAGAAATAAAAAATTTGTTAAATTATTATTTTACATCAAATTTTAATATATTTTAATTAATTATATTTAATTTATTCATTCACTTACGATGACAGAATATTTGAAATAGACTATATTATGGTATTTTCTTTTCAATAGCTATTAAAAAAATGCTTTAATATTTGCTTGCTTCAACATAGTATAAGTCAAATAATGTCTTCAAAACAATATGATCCTAAACCGATTAACCAGGGACTCTGTAAGAGTAATGTGATTATCATATATAGTTCCAATTAGTCGGGGAAATTATCATATATGATTGAATTATTGAATTCTTGTCATAGATTGAAATGTAATTTTATTATATTTATTCTTTAAATTTGAGTTATTAAATTAAGAAAAATTTTAATTAAAATTTGTAAATTATCACATATAATAAACAGTTATACGATATGGCATTGACATCATGACGATTATATGTTCTTTAATATAAAAAAAATATTTCCCTTATTTGGAAGGATAGTTGAAATATAATAATTAGTAATAATGTACTCACTATCAAGAGGCTGACATAACTAGTTATTTATTTAATTAAACGATAATTTTGCTCTCTCTCTTTGAAGTTTTATTTTAAAAAAACACTGACAGAATAATATAGAAAAAGGATCATAGTCGGTCCAAATTGTACATGATGGATTGCAAACTAAACAATAATTAATGTGACTTGGCAATGATGGGGAGAGTTCAATTGCATGCTAACAGAAAAGAGGAGGAATGATTGGTCTTGAACAGCAAGCATAACACGACAACTTCAACTCAAGTTCTTGTTGTTGATTAATAGTTTCATCATTCTCCCATTAACTATTTATTTATTGGGTCAGATCATCGAGTTGGTCCCACTTGGAATGATCAACAACATAATTACCGCTAATATATCTTTCCCAATACGAATTATTGCTGTTTTATATAAAGTGGAGTGTTTAGGAAAATGAAAGGAAGCCAATGACAAATGATGAGAAGTTAATACTAAAGTCTCGAAGTCTGGCTTTTGTTGATATTATATAATATATCCTAAAACGTACGTATAGTATACTTCTTTTGGAGGTAGAAGACATGGATTATTTTAAGAGTGGATCTAACAAATATATATATTCTATGATTGTTGCACTAATTAAGAATGAAAGATAGATAGATATGTTATGATTAAGTTATGCGACTAAGAACATAATCGTGACCCTACATTTGAAGGGTACTTGTGTTGAAAAAATCTATCTTAGTTAGTCTTTTTGTGGTTGTTATGTGATTATAGAGTTTGATTTGGACTGCTCTCCAATTAGAAAGTTGCAATAATTGTCATTAGAAAACTTCTGTCTTGAATGTGGGCAACTTTCTTCTATCCTTAATTCTTCATTAAAAGAGAAGTGAAATTCAGCTCTAAATGTTCCAAAAAAATATTTTAAAAAATTATTTATCTGCCTCCAATCATAATTATCCATGTTGCATAATTTTATGGTAAATTTTATAAATAAAAATTAACTAAAAAGAAAGAATATCATAACCAATATCAAGTCTCGTATTAGGGTTTAAACAGTTAGAAACATAATTAAGCTAGATTCCAATTTTAGTTGCCTCTCTATTAGTTAAAGGTAAGGCTGTGTATTATTAAACCTTCCCGAAATTTCCATATCAATTAGATATATATTGGATGTTGTCGTTGTTGTAGAATTTTGGCAGAGAATTTTGTTAATTTTGTATATATTGCTTTAAGATTTTGATGTTCTTTGATGTTCCAGTATATATAGTTTCCTTATACCAATTTAGAAACGAATAGAACGAAAATGTAATCATACCTTCTATGACGCACGAATGGAATTGCCTTATTCATCTAGTGCAAAAAGATTCGACAAAAAGTATTGAATAAATGAATTATTGGCAAATGTATAAACTGGTTCAAATTAATTAATTAATTATCCTATGACGTCTATTGCAATTATTTGATTTACTTTAATCTGCATTGATTATGAAAAGCTCGACATCTTCTATTCTCTCTTTGTTTTAAACTATTATTCTTGAATATATTTGCTTTCAATGTCTAGTTTTATAAGAAATTAATTGATGTAATTAAGTATCAAACAATTAATATTTAAAATTTCAAAATATTAGGGAAGTTGTTGAACATCATATGTATTTCTGTTATATCCTTCAACTCTTTTCAGTATTGGAGAGTATCCAAGCATATTTGGGAGGACTTTGATACGTCCATCTCTTCAAGTTGATTAAAGACAAAAAGGGTTCATGCTTTGGCATTTGGTACTTTTTCTACATCATCCTCCGCCCTTCATGCACCTTCTTTTATAATTTCCTTTCCATTTTACCCCAGGCATCTTCGTGTAATTTTGTATGTTCTAACGAAAAGGTTAGCCAAACACATATATAATTATTCCCTAGTGATCGGGACGAAATATTTTATAATTTATGTTGCTATTTACATGTTGGAGTCTCGAATACAAACATTAGGCAAGTAGATAGTTTAACATCTATTGTCTCTTACATTAGATGATAGCACGCATTACGTGCCAAAAAAATTTATGTATACAATAACAGACAGTTTTTTCAAGTAGAATGCACCTTTGCAAATGACGATGAAGACTGTGACAACCACAACATTCTTTTTTTTTTTATATATAACTCAAGTTTTGAGTTTTGCCAAACTAATTTTGAGACTTCTGAGTCACACATTCGAACTGATAAATAAGTAAATTTAGGTCTGATCCTAAATAGTAATAGAGGTACTTGCTCAAAGCATGGGTCACCACCAAAAGGATCATATCATCTTAGACAAAGGCTGCTCCTCCTCATGCTTGAATCCACAACCTCCACACAATCCTCTCCCTGTTTCTACCACTAAGCTAACCCACAACCTCCACACAATCTACTGCCATTACCTCCACACAATCATCGTATGACGATGATTGTAATGTCAAAACAACCATAGCAATGGCAGTGACGACGAGGAAGACGGTGACTTTGACTAATTCGTTGCTACATTAATTTAATGGATTACAATTTAATGCTTCAGAGCTTTGAGCATGACATGATCTGGAGTTTCGATCGGGTGAAGAAATCATCACCACTATGTTAGTTTTGCCAAATGATTTTGTATTTATATATTGTATGTTTACAATAAATTAAAAAATTCAGTTTGAAGAGGAGAAAAAATAAGGAAAAAACATAAATCAAGGTTTTAAATTAAAAATTAAAAATTATATTATGATTTTAAGTTACTATAATAACTTTCAATTAAGTAAATGTGGATACGATTGTACTATACTAATTGTAATTACATTCTTAAGTTTCTTCAATTTAAAATTCTTATAAACATATCTTCCAAATGATTGTGAGTCAAAGACTCAAAATTAGAAAGAATATGTTGTAACCATGAAAATAATGGGATCAGAATAAAGTAACAATGTAATAGAAAAGTGACTGAGATTCTTACTCATCATTAAACAAATCCTTATATATACATTTCCGTAAATTATAATAAGAATCCACCAACGCTTTATGATCATATTATTCTTTGTCTAGGTGATTGTCGAGGGGCCATTACATTTGGAATCAAAGATATTTGGTGTCGATATCGATTTGCTCTAGCCAAAAAGTGAGGGACCAGATTTATTTGACCAACTTCAACTAATCATAATTCTTGTTGATGAGCTAATATGTCCCCTGTTCCAATTTTGGCTCAGAATCTTTCTTAATTGTGGACTAATTATACTTAACGAGGCTTTGATCGAATCCAAAAAAAGGTGATTTGATGACGGAAGAGATGATGGGGGGTGATAATCCTAAGT
>JANIIA010000190.1:54447058-54469392 GCA_027478495.1 Erythroxylum alaternifolium | reverse complement strand
TTTGGGCTTTCATGTATTTTAAGCCCAAGTCTTTTAGCATTAAGCCTAGGTATAAATACTTATGTTTTAGGGTTTTCAAACAACTTTTTGATCATATTGTCTTTTGTGAGCCGTCGGCCATATTAAGAGAAGAAACCCCTCTTGTTCTTTTCAACTTAGGAATTAAACATCACTTGTCAACTGAATCAGATTGTGGCGTGATTTTGATCCTAAACAACTTTCTTGGTTTGTTCTTTACCTGTTATCTAGGTTGCTCTAGACAAGTTCTTCGTGAGGTCTAGTAGGTAAATTTGAAACCCTGCATATCAAATTTAATTTAGTTAATTCGAATCTATCATCTTCTTCTTTCCTTGGATTCGAACAATCATTCAATTTTGTGGTGCGTATTAGTTGGTATCAGAGTGTTGGTGTAGAGGAGAATTCTTATTCAACTCCATTGGACTTCAAGAATTTGCTGCCCGTCACTATCCAATTATTGTCAGTTCATCAACTCAGGTATGAATTAACTTTCAGCCTAGTTTTTCTTATTTTTCTTATTTTATCTTCTATTAATATTTGACTTAGATTAAAAAAAGAGTCAGAAAAAAGTCCTAAAAAATGAAAAAAGTCTGAAAAATCCAAAAAAGAAAATTCAGAAAAAAAAAAGTGCAGGAAAAAATGAAAAGAAAAAAATCAGAGAAAACAAAATCTGAAAAAAATTGGGAAAAAACCAAAAAAAAGTTTTGTTTCGCTATACTTGTACTTGCTAGGAGGGCGGACTTGGTTTTTGAGTGCCACAATTTTTTTGAAGATAAAAAGGTAAAGCTAGCTACTGTTGAATTTACAGATTATGCACTAATATGGTGGGATCAGTTGGTGACATCCAAGAGGAGAAATGGAGAGATGCCAATTACTACTTGTGACGATGTAAAGGCATGCATGAGAAAGCAGTCTATGCCTTCTTACTATTACAGGGAGATGCACCAGAAACTTCAGAGACTCACTCAGGGGTCTAAATCAGCGAAGGATTACTACAAGGAGATGGAGATGGCTATGATTTGAGCCATCATAGAGGAGGACCCAGAAGCTACAATGGCCAGATTTTTTAGTGGACTCAATAGGGAGATAGCCAATGTTGTGGAGTTGCAGCACTACTTAGAGATTTAAGACATGGTGAACATAGCCATGAAGGTGGAGAAACAAATCAAATTTAGAGTGGCAGCAAGGAGTGGGATGAATTCTAGGCAATCATGGAGTTCAGAATGGCCCAAGAGAGAGGAGAAGATGAAAGACAAGGGGGTGGACTTCAAGGAGACACCCAAAAAGTTGAATGTAGGGTTTGACCCTAAAGGTACACCTAACACCCAAGCTTCTTCTAGTAAGCATTCTAGCATTAAACGTTTTAAGTGTTTGGGTACTGGCCATATTGCATCTTAATGCCCAAATAAGAAAGTCATGATTATGAGGGATAATGGTATGATTGATTCGGAGGATAGTGGTAGTGAATCTGAGCTTATTGTTGATAATGATTTTGAGGATGATAGTTGCTTTGAGAGAGATGTTAATGGAGAAGCATTATTAGTTAAGAGGGTACTGAGTGCTAGGGTCATAGATGAGGTTGTAGATCAAAGAGAGAATATTTTCCATACGAGATGTTTAGTTGGTGGAAAAGTATGCAATGTGATTATTGATGGGGGTAGTTGCACTAATGCAGTTAGTTGGATTATGGTACAAAAATTGGGTTTGACATGCAGGAAACATCCAAAGCCATACAATTCATAGTGGTTCAGTGATAGTGCTGGTGTGAAGGTGACTAAGCAGGTTGTAGTGCCATTTTCAGTAGGAAGAAATGAGGATGAGGTGTTGTGTAACTAATGGAGGCTAGTCATATGTTACTTGGGAGACCTTGGCAGTTTGATAGGAGGGTAGCACATGATGGGTATACCAATAGGTACTCCTTTAAGTTTAAGGGTAGGAATTTCATTCTACTACCTTTGTCACCTCATGAATTGTACTTGGACCAGATAAAAACAAGTAAAAGTGAGGAGGGTTCGAGTGGTGAGAACAAAAGAAGTGAAGAGAGAAAAGAGGCCCAAAAGAAAAATGAGTTTGGCCCAATGGTGAGTGACTGCACAAGTGAGGAAAAGGAAGTGGGATATGCAGGAGAGAAGAGCTTAGGAAGAGAAAAAAGGAAAGAAAAGAAAAAGAGAAAAGTGAGCTTGTTTGATAAAGGAAAAGACTTGAGGAGAGTAACTGGAGAGAAGAGAGTCTAGTGGTGAGATATAGAGAGTGTTTAGTTTCTGACACTAACCCTCTTGAGGCTTTGCCTAGTGTTTTTGCTTTTCTTTGGCAAGATTATACTGATGTCTTTCTTGAGAAGATGCCTAAGGGACTGCCACCTTTGAGAGGCATAGAGCACCAGATTGATTTTATGCCTAGAGCTCAGATTCCAAACCACCCAGCTTATAGAAGTAATCCTGAGGAGAAAAAGGAGTGGAGTTTCAAAAGTAGGCGGGTGAGTTACTGGAGAAAGTGCATGTGAGGGAGAGCTTGAGCCCTTGTGTAGTGTTGTGTTGCTGGTGTCGATGAAAGATGGGACCTGGAGGTTGTGTGTAGATTGTAAAGCTGTCAACAAAATCACTGTAAAGTATCACTATCCTATTCCTAGATTAGATGATATGCTTGATGAATTGCATGGTGCATGTATATTTACAAAAATTGATTTGAAAAGTGGATACCACCATATTAGAATGAAACCAAAAGATGAATGGAAAACTACTTTCAAAACTAAATATATGTTGTATGAGTGGTTAGTTATTCCATTTGGTTTAACTAATGCACCCAGCACTTTTATAAGGTTAATGAATCATGTGTTGCGTTCATTTCTTGGAAAATTTGTGGTTGTTTACTTTAATGACACTTGATATATATCACTAATCTTGATGAGCATGTCATACATGTCATATGTGTTTTAGATGTATTGAGATAGGAGAAACGTTATGTGAACCTTAAAAAGTGTACTTTTGTATTGTTAGGATTGTCTTCTTGGGGTTTGTAGTCAGTTTTAGGGGAGTTAAGGTTGATGAAGAGAAGGTGAAGGCTATCTAGGAATGGCCGACAACTAAGAGTGCTAGTGAGGTGAGGAGTTTTCATGGACTTGCTAGTTTCTAGAGGAGGTTTATGAAAGATTTCTCTACCATTGCTGCTCCTTTGACTGAAATAGTCAAGAAGGAGAAAGGGTTCACATGGGGTGAGGAACAAGAGCATGCGTTTATTTGTTGAAAACAAAATTGTGTTCTACTCTTATTCTGTGTTTACCTGACTTTGAGAAAGCTTTTGAGGTTGAATACGATGCTTCTAGTATTGGTATAGGTGTTGTGCTTTCGTAGGAAAACAAACCAGTAGCTTGTTTCAGTGAAAAACTGAGTGGTGCATAACTCAATTATCCGACCTATGACAAGGAGCTTTATGTTATGGTGAGAGCATTGGAGGTGTGGCAACATTACCTTCAACCCAGAGAGTTTGTCAGTCGGACGGATCATGAGTCCTTAAACCACTTGAAGGGACAAGGCAAGCTGACCAAGAGATATGCCATTTGGGTGGACTTTCTGGAGACATTTTCATATGTACCACATTACATGCAAGGGAAGGAAAATATGGTAGTTGATGCTTTATCTAGGAGGTATTCCTTAATTTCTACTCTTAGTTCTAAATTATTAGGATTTGAGCAGCTTAAGGACATTTGTACTTTTGATGATGATTTTGCTATTGTGTATGTTGCTTGTGAGCATGTTGCATTCCAAAAATTTTATAGGCATGATAGATATTTATATCGTGGTAATCAGTTATGTGTGCCTAATTGATCTTTTCATGCTTTATTTGTGCATGAGGCCCTTAGTGGTAGTTTAATGGGTCATTTTGGGGTTACTAAAACCTTAGATATTTTGCATGAACATTTTATTAGCCTGGTATGTGCAAGGATGTTGAGTGTGTATGTGCCAAATGCATTGCATGTAGACAAGCAAAATCTACCGTTAAACCTTATGGATTGTATACCCCTTTACCTATGCCTATTGAACCTTAGGTTCATATTTCTATGGATTTTGTTTTAGGATTGCCTAGAAAAAAGAAGGTGTATGATAGCATCTTTATTGTTGTTGCTAGATTTAGTAAGATGGCGCATTTCATTCCATGCCATAAGACTGATGATGCTGTGCTTGTTGCTGATTTATTCTTTAAGGATATTATTAGATTGCATGGTATTCCTAGGTTTATTGTTTCGGATAGAGATGCTAAATTTTTGAGCCATTTTTGGCATGTTCTGTAGGGAAAGTTGGGTACTAAATTGTTTTATTCTACTACTTGTCATCCACAGACAAATGGACAGACTGAAGTTGTTAATAGAACCTTAGGTATCTTGTTGCGTGCTGTAGTTGGTAAAAATTTGAAACCTTGGAGTGATTGTTTATCATTTATTGAGTTTGCATATAATAGATATGTGCATTCCACTACAGGTTATTCACCTTTTGAGCTTGTATATGGTTTTAATCTTTTGACTGTCTTGGATTTGGTACCTTTACCCTTGCATGAGTTGTCTAGTACAGATGGCAAGAGAAAAGCCGAGATGGTTAGGGACTTGCAAGTGAAGGCAAGACAGCACATTGAGCATAAAAATAGGGTGTATACGAAGCAAGCCAACATGGGGCGAAAGTTGGTGACTTTTAAACCTGAAGATTGAGTTTGGGTGCATCTGAGGAAGGAGATGTTTCCTACTCAGCGAAAATCCAAGTTGGATCTTACGGATGATGGTCCGTTCCAAGTGTTGGAGAAGATAAATAACAACGCCTATAAGATTGACCTGCCAGGTGAGTATTCTGTTTCTGCAACTTTTAATATTACTGATCTTTCTCTTTTTGATATGGATTCAGATTCGAGGACGAATTTTTTTGAGGAGAGAGGGATTGATGTGAGCAGGAGTAAGGATCACCATAGAGATGACGTGCGTGACGGAGGCGAGCTTGTCATTCCAGTTAGACCTATGTCCAAAGCTAGGACCGAGAGACTCAAGGAGGCTCTCTATACGCATGTGGGCCAATTTGTGAAGATGATGGAGTGCACCAAGCTTATTGGAGGAGAGTTATCTGAATCACACCCCAAATTGATTCATTTATCTCAAATCTTTGGATTAGACTCACTTGGGACTTGAAGACCATTGTATTGGGCTGCGCATTATCACTTAAACCTAAGAGGAGAGGCTTTTTTATTCTAATTTGGACTTGTTTTAAGTTATTTATATTTTGGGCTTCCATGTATTTTAAGTCCAAGTCTTTTAGTATTAAACTTAGGTATAAATACCTTATGTTTTAGGGTTTTTAAACAACTTTTGATTAGATTATCTTCTGTAAACCACCGGCCATATTGAGAGAAGAAACCTCTCTTGTTCTTTTCAACTTAAGAATTAAACTTCACTTATTAACTGAATCAGATTGTGGCGTGATTTTGATCCTAAACAACTTTCTTAGTTTGTTCTTTACCCGTTATTTAGGTTGCTCGAGACAAGTTATTCGTGAGATCTTCTAGATAAATTTGAAACCCTGCGTATCAGATTTAATTTATTTAATTCGAATCTACCCTCTTCTTCTTTCTTTAGATTCGAACAATCTTTCAATTCCGTAGTATGCGTTACTCTAAACTTCATATGTGAAGTGGAAAAAGAAAATCAAAGTCACTTCAAAGACTAATTATTGAATGCTCATGTATAGAATTCTAAAAGCAAGATGCATATAATTGTCAGATAAACTGGAATTAGGCAACTGGATAATGGGCATACAGAAGATTCTACTCTACTAACTCCTGAATCATGTAACGAGGCCTATGTTGTTTTCTCTTTCAGTACGTAGTTATTGTTGGGCCTCGACGAGCTTGTCAGTCCAATTACACCTTGCTGTCGCCTCACCATCGGTTACTCACTATGAACCCTTCTTTCCTGAGGGGCTTCAACGCGCAAACGATATTGTACCATGAAGATGAAGCTCATTTTCATGAGTAATTATGTATGAAACACCAATGGACCAACCTGCAAGGGTAAATGTTTCTGGAGACCGGGATCCATTCATCCACCATCAACAAGCACTTGATACAATCTTAATATTTTCGTCTTATTTGAAATTTCTCCCTCAAGTCTCATGTACATTTCTCTCTTATTTCTTTTTATTTTGTAAAAGATAACGATTGAAATTGCCTGAAATCATTTCACAGGTTCTTAGTACCTTTCGATTTGCAATAAAAAGATTTAGAGATGAAATTGACATACTCACTTAGAATGATATGGAAATAAAGAAGCAGTATGAAAAAGTCGTGGATGAACTAAATATGAAGCATACTAGGAAGGTTTACGAGATGAATAAGCACATCGAAACCTTTAATACTAAACTTTGGAGTCCGATTACATACTAGGAGAAGCTGGAGCTAAATGTTCACAATCAAAAGGAGTATTTTACTAGAAAGGAGTATAAGATAGACGTATACTGCGAATTTTAAACAAGTTTTGATACTTAAGAAGTATATCAAACTATAAGTAAGTTGACCAAATCCAAATACTTAAATCTAGTGATTGGAGTGTTTACACTAATTTCTTTAGAAAATACATCCTTTTATTTTGCTCATTATTTGCTTACACCTTGTAGATGTTTAGATACACTGTAATCCACATAGAATGTTTCTGTCGTAGTAAAAAGCTTTGGTATTTGCAAAGAAAAGATCCTCTTCTTCTTCGGAATTTTTGTATTTCAAACACTGATACCATGCTGAGGGAAACAGATCTTCTATTCCCAATAATTCAATTCCCCATGTTTTCCTAACATCTCAACCATCAAATGCAATAAATTAGATGGTTGAGATATATTGAGTATAGAGAGAAAACAGATTATTGAGTACAGAGCATCTGTTCCGAGGGCACTATTTTGTACTCCTGCAGCTTCCAAAATAACATACATTGGTTGAAATGATAACATCGATGATGTAAAATGTCGCATAAGTCATCATATCTTTGATAACGACTTGGAGTTAACGAGTTAGGTCTAATTTGAGCAAACTTCGGTCAAGTTTAAGTTTCACAATCTGGCACAACCTGAAGCCCCATTTATATATCAATCAACCCTAAGCTTCTCATCCTTCATGTTGTTCTTTCATCCTTCTCCTCCTTTTTTTTCTCTTTTACAAATTTGTGCAATCGACGATATTATAGAGAAGGAGAAAGTCACAGTTAGAGAACCTCTTCAACTCATCCTCAAATGCCAAGTTAGGATCTTCGAAATTTGCATCCTTCAAATCTCAGTTCCTTGAGGTCACAAGCTGCTCTTTTTAAGGCGAGTTTTAACTCTATACTAAAATTATCCTATAAATGCCAACATGTCCCTAAAAACTAACATGCTCCATCCTCCCTGATTCTCGGAGATAAGCTGCAGTAATTCTAGTGCAAGAATGTTGGAGTATGAATGTGGAAACCCATATACTGCTATGTTATCAAGAAAAGAAACCCATTGTAGTTTTTGATATTTAAAGGTAGAAAATTTTGATTTTTGGCGATGGAAAGAGGTCAATAATGATAAGCATATCGGTTGGGAACTAGCAGTTAAGTCTAAAGTCCGATGACATAGCCAGGCCTGAGGGCTTCAGATTAGGCCTAGACATCCTCGTACCCATTCAAACATAACCTCTTGTCAACCTTATCATGTGGATATCAACCCCAATCATTATGTGCAAAATATTTTAAGTTGTAGCCATAATTTGCTTACATAAATAATAGAAAATTGGTCGTGTAATGCAAATGTCGCAACAACAATTATGACTACTTTCTAATGATCTTCATTCAGATAATACATAAATTGGCAAAAATTATTTACTAAGAATGTAATATCACGACATATACGAGTAGTGTAATGAAGGCATTGCAATTTTCTAATAGTTTTTCATATCAAAGTATGGTGGGGCTGAATGTTTGTTTCGTGGTGGACTTAGAGATGGCAATGAGCTAGGCTTAAGGGTGTGCAACCAGACTTGAGACTGTCCAAACCCGTCTTGCCCAAAATTTTTTAAAATTAAAAATACAAAATGACCTAGCCTGCACGAATATGACAGCTAAGCAAAATAGATCAGGTGATTGCTAGGTGTTAATCAAAATTGAGGTAAAAAGTTCAAAAATAAAACAATTTTTGGTGTATTCATTAGCGCCAAATCATCAACTATTCTAAATGTGAACTCCTGGGATGTGTATTTACCCGAATCAGTACTCTTAATTAGAACTGTCAAAACTGGATTGAGGCAACCAAATTTCAGGACATCGAGGAGATTACAGTCCCGATATCATGGAAGGAACTATGAATGTTTTCTTTGGAGTAACAATGTCAAGTTAGAGCAAAAGAAATCATTGATTCAATTACCTTCCAAGAGCACATTGATACTCAAATCATACAATAGAAAATGAGAAGTACGAAAAAATTGCACATAAAAAATGACTGCTCAGTAACAACAGAAACATGGACCCCGAATGGAAGCTCTCCGCCACAATGACAAGATCGGTCGGATTACAAAGGAAGGCCCGGAAAAAGAAAAGAAAGATGCCCGTTGAAAGCATCAAATTAGGTGCGAGTTCTGCTGCTTTCTGTATTTCTAATTGGATAGAAGTAAGGATGGGCCTGCAAGACACAGAGATCATAGATCAATCATTTGCAACACATTCTCCAGTGATTAGGGTAAACCTAACAGCATAAATTTACAGGAACAATTAATGATCAGTTTTCTGTTTCTTTTCATGTGCATAATGATTCCCGAATACATTCTCTTCAAAAGAAGGAAAAATAAGGAAAACTAAGAGGCCGTCAATACGTAGCGGCATATATTCAAACAAGAATCTGTGCAGTCAAAATATTTTTTGTTGATAGTTGAAAAGGGGGATTTACCATTGCTTCTTTTGCAGTGGGTCTTTCTTGGTGATCATACCGCAGCAACTTGTCAAGGAAGTCAACAGCCTTCAAGGACAAAATATATATTTAAATTAAGTGGGGTGCAAAAATAAATATATAAATTCTCCTTCCAATTGATTTTCTACCTCAGGAACTGCCAAATGTTGATTATCCACATTAATGAACTTTGTCCATGGTTTCCGGCTATGTCTGTACCCAGAAAAGATTTGCTCAAATTAGATTGCTTGACATTTAAAGGTGAAGATTTGAGAGAGGATATAGAAAATCTAGCAAACCTGCCAACAAGGGCTGCAAGATTAGGATCCAACTCTATGCGATACTTATTCAAGTACGCATTTAACTCATCTGTTCCAAGCACCTGCATCAGAGGGAAAGTAGAATTAGACATCCAGGACTTATAAATCATGTACCTCCTCCCTCCAGCAGTTCCAGAAACAAAAATATTCAGATTTCTTTGCAAGTTCAATACTAAAAACTAATTAGATCTGCCTTTTTTGAAGGTTTTACAAGATGGGGAAACTAAGAATCCCCATCGGACCGCCTGGCATGATTCCCACAATTTCAATGATAATAAATTCAATCTAAATTCCAGTAATACATATTGATAAGTTGTTGTCTTTTTTATCTTTTTTATATGTATACTATTTGAATGTAAAAGAGTAAATCTAGATCTTTAGGCAAACAAATGGATTATTAAAAAAAAATGAATTAAGTTTAAACCTTGTTCAAGACATTTATGAGAATGCGACCATCTATGACTCCTGCAATTGAAACAGTAAAATAATCTACAGAAAGAGCTCCTATTACATATTCTCTAAATCATTATCTAATCATATACCTTGGCAATTTTAACCAGCTGGTCGTAATTATCATGCCCATAGAAAAATGGCTCTCTACGGAATATCTGCACATTAAATTTACCGACATTTCATCAGTGGACAGAGCATTCAATATTACTAGCATTGTGTCAGGTATTCCACATCATATGATGTCAAGAAACAGGAAGATGATAAATTGAAAATTAATGTTTCCACCATCAGATCTATCAAAGGCCAGGCAAAGTCCATAAATGAGCCAGCCCTATTATCTATGATGAAATAAAAGCATATCAAAATTATTACTACCAGTCTATCAGGATTCAACAAAATGGTCCACAGGGAGAATCAAGCTCTACTTCAGCCTTTAGCATTGCCAATTGTTAACGATCTTGCAAATATAAATGGTGCAGTTGACAACCAATTTACGAAATTATGGATAAAAACACTAACCATCCCTGCAAACATACAACCAAGACTCCATAGGTCCAAAGAATAATCATAGTCTTGCAAGTCAACTAGAAGTTCCGGTCCTTTAAAGTATCTGGAGCGAAGAAACAAAGGAGATGGAAGTAACGTTACATATAAATTCATAGTATTGAATCAACAGAGAAAAGCAGTTTTGTAAAGAAGAATTTAAACAAGGCTTGCGGCCATACAAGTTGAAATACAGAAACCAATTTATCTATGATGTTCACAAGACGAAACAAACCTTGAAGCAACACGAACATTATATTCCTTCCCAGGATGATAAAACTCTGCGAGGCCCCAATCTATTAGACGAAGTTTCCTCTGCTCATGATCTATCATGACATTATGAGGCTTCACATCACGATGCATGATACCTTGAGAGTGGCAATAATCCAATGCCTGCAGAAAAGGATCCATGACTTGCATAATGATCTTCACTTTTATGATATATATTGCTTTGTCTAAAGAGGAAAACAAACAATGGGAAAGATACCTTCAAAAGTTCATATATGTAATATCGAATATCATAGTCAGACAGAGTTGGATAAAGCACTTTAAAATCAGTGTTATTCACATATTCAAATATAAGACTTGGGGTCTTTGATTGCTGATCTCTAACAATATCAAGCAGCTTGACAATATTCGGCCCTCCACAGAGATTCTGCAAGATTTGGATCTCCCTTTTAATCTGCAGCCATTGGAAAACAAAGTAAACCCTCAATTTACTTATAAACTCTGCCACAGAAGACAAAGATATAAAAGAATAAGGTAATTGATGTCTTATGTACCAATTACATGCACAAGGAACATCAATTTCCTCAATATCAAAAGATTAAATATCAGACATAGCCTCAAAGTGATGAGCATTCGAGACTAGTGTACATAGTAACAATAAAACAATTTTGGGTCATCACTATTAAACATTAATCGTCGGAAAGTGAGGTGCAGTATCCAAGTAAAAATCACCCAACACTCAAAGGATGTTTCTGAATAAGCATTCTTACCTTTTCCAACTAACAATAAACCACCATGAAGAAACTCATGAACAGACATGACTAAAATTCCAAGGGCAAGCATTCATATAATGTATAAGTAACGAGCTTTTTCATTTCATGTGTACAGGCCACTATATTGAAAAACAGACAAAAATCCGGGAATCTAAAGTACTATTGACAGCAACCTATATGTTCATGTGCAGGCTGAGTCCACCATTATTCTGAATTTGAAAGCAGAGCAGAGATAGATTACTGATTTAAAAATCCCTTAAATACTCACGATATCAACTATAAAGAAAGCAAAGAAAGAGAATATCACAGTCTGTTAGGAATGATAATTTCATGCATACAAGTAAAACCATATAGTAAAAGACAACAAAACTATATTTTTGGATAAAACAAGCATATGAAAGTAATATTAAGCATCATTTAAAACTGTGAATTGAATGGAACACGGTAGCAATTCAACAAGGAAAAAAGATCATTCACCTTCTTCTTTTTCACGGGCTTAAGGATCTTAATGATGCATTTCTCATTGTTTGTGCAATGGACACCTTCAAAAACCTCACTGTACTTTCCCCTCCCAACCTTTTTCACTACCTCATAATCATCTTGCTCTCTGGAAACAATGACAAAGAACCCATAAGATGACAGTCAATGCCCAAATCACTGCACTGAGTGATCAAAAGGAGAAAAAGGAAAAAAGAAAAAAAGAAGATAGAGATGTAAATTACAGAGCTACAACTAAAGAACAAGCCCCAATCAGGTTCATTTACATTATTTCACTTAGATGGGGAAAAATAAGCAGAATCATCAGCTTATGTCACTTTCAACTAATTGTCACCTGAATAGCTTCACATAGGCATATTAAGAGCTTATGTCACTTTCAACTAATTGTCACCTGAACAACTTCAGATAGGCATATTAAGCTAAGTTCAGATGAACCTGCAATTGCACAACTGATGTAAATTAGCATGTATAAGCATTCTAATGCAGAGTTTGCCCACCCCACGATTGTCAAAAATGCATCCATTAGACGGTCAAGACAAGTGTCCAATGATCATAAAGAGAAGCAGAAATTCTAGTTACTATCAACATCTTTATATTACCTATAATTCATCCAATTGAACAATCATTCATTTAATATTCAGACTCCCGCGTGCGGTCTTAAATTAATTGAATACCAAATAAACGAATACAGATAAAAAATTATACAAAAATAAGAGACTTACCCCCATTGAACGGTGAGGGACTCGTAGTCCCAGTAGTCCTTGGGGCGTACTACATTGATGTCGGAGTAAACCCTAGCCTTGGAAGGAGTGCCGGGGCGGCGAATTGATTTCCCGATCTTCTGCGCCAGCGTGTCTGGAGAGGGCCTGAGTCGGTGGTAACGAAGTGGCTGCTGTTTATGTTGTTGAGGGTGCTGGCGTGAAAGAGCCGCGGAGGAGCTGTAGGCTAATTGACGGAGGAAAGCGATAGGCGACGTAGAGAGGAAGAGAGAGGAGAGAGAGATGAGGTTGTTTTTAGGAGAAGAAATGAACAGAGCGAAGAGATGGTGGTTGTCGCGGCGGTGGCGGCGGTGGTGGAGGGTTGCGAATTGGTGTAGCCAAGGCTTTATGGCCATCGAAACAACCTATAAAGAGGACTCGCCAACTAAGAAAAAAATGATAATAAATAACCACATCAATTTCTTTCGTTTCATAATTTGTCATCAACGATTCACCTTCAACGACAGCGTTTCATAACAATAAAAAAGAATAAAAAGCCACTTCACTTTTCTTTCTTTCACAAATTCTTATTAAAATTAGCAATTCACCTTATCAACATACCCAAACAATTCAAATATGTGACATTATTATTTATTAGAATAATACATTAAACAGCATTTAATTTTTAATTTTATGTTAACATTTTTAATTTAATAACTTATCCTTTAAAATTTGTATAAATCAAAGCAAAAAATTATTTTTACTACTAAATATTATGTAAATGTTCATTTATTGGTTATTAATAAAAATAATATTTCTCTATACTTTTTATGAGTTTTAAAAAATTTGGTGCTAAAAAATTATAAAATGAAAATCTATTATCCTTTATTTATTTGTAGCTTTTGTTTAAATTCAATGAAAAATCCTGTTTGTTTGAGTTTTTGATTTCTTTCAATTTTTAAAATTATAAAAAATTTTGTTTATGGCTTTTTATAATCTAATTTACTTTCAAATAAGTAAATATTATTTAATTATTTAATATATTAAATGTTAAGAAAACTTATGAATAATTTAATTTAATATTATATATTTAATTAATTAAAATTAAAATTAATTATAAATAGTTTAATTTTACAGATAGTTTAATTTAATTTTCTAATTAATTTAAATTAAATAATTATTAATAAATATAATTAAATTTATAATATATTCAAAATAAATAAATTTCCATTAAGATTTAATTTAATAATAGAAACGTATTTAAAATAAATATTAGTTTATAAATAAAAATAAAAATAAAATATTGAATAAAATAAAATATAATAATTTTATTTATAAATATTATATAAGAGATTAAATATATTTATTTAACTAAAGTTAATTTATCTTTAATTTTTATTTATTATATAATTATTATTAGTGATAAAATATTTTCGCATTGAAATTAGTAATTAAAAAAAAGTAAATAAAAATAAAAGTTGAAAAAAATTGTAAATCACAAAAAAAAAGAAATTGAACCACAGCATGTTTTAATAATTTAATGAGGATTGTGTTTTTTTGAAATGAAATTTCCAATTCTACAATTTAGTAAAGCTGTTATTGTAAATAAAACTTTCAACGAAGTCAACTTATATAACCGCCGAAATCTATAATTTCTGACAGTTAATGTTGTAAGAGTAAAGCCCAGTTTGATCTTAACCTAATCGACTTAATCTGAAACTTGGTGGACTTCGGTTTTGTTCCACGCGGGATTAGTGGCCCCCACCTTTTTATCCTTGACCACTAGGCCTAGGCTATTAACTAGCATCGGTATGCCCACGCGCGATCAAATCGAGCGAGAATAGAATACACACTCTACGAAGAAAAAGTAAAACGCACGCGAGCGAAATGCACAAAAGTAGGAAGGTCAAATAGGCAGGCGGTTGAAAGGCCGGTGGGGCCCTTTTGACCAAACAAAGTCTAAGGTTAGAGAGACTGAGACAAACAGCGGGAACTTCGAATTCGTTACATTTACGATGACACATGGAATAAATAAAATGGATAAATTAGGGTTGGATAGTCAGTTTAAAGGTCTCAACAACTCAAACGTGGCACCTTACGCTCCGACGCCAACGGGAGAGTATGGGAGAGAAGATTCCTCAAATAGAGTGGGATTTCGAAGGCATTCACTTCTTTGACGGCGGCCCTCTCACCGTCCAGTACCTGCTTGTTCTTGATGCTTTGAATTTTTGCTTTTGGCCTGTTGTGTTTCGCTTCTGGACCCAATTTTGGCTGTTGTTGCATTTTGGGTATTATTTTTTTCCAGGTTCTTTACGTCCCGAGAATGACTGGCAGTTTGGTTAAAAGTCTCTCAGACTTTTGTAGTTGGCTTAGTACTTGAGATAAAATGAGGTGGGAGTACCCTTAACTTGGTGGACCTAAGTTGCGGCCTTTAGGTGCCTAAAGGATTGTTTACGTGGGTAGGGAGGTGAGCAGTGAGTTTTGCGGTAACATTTTATGGATTGTGCTCTCTACAGGTACTTAATAGACGAGAACAGAGGATTTTATAATCTTAACTGAGAGCTTAGTCAGTGACAAATTATGGCTTCCCTTTGGATATTTTGACCTATAAAGAAGGTCCGATTTCCGTTAAGGGTCGTGGCTGGTTGGCCTATATTTTTGCTAAACGCTGAAACATAATTTTGGAAATGTACTTTGTGCTTTAAAATTATAGTAAGTGTTGGAATGGGAACCTCGGTTGTGTGTGTTTGGGTACCTGAAGGAAAATGTGATTCGTAACTCTATCTGAGTTCATGAACTATGAGCAGTTCAAGAAGCCTGACATACTCTGGTACAAATGTCCTTAGTTTCTGTTTTTGTTTAATTGCTTGTTACTTTCTAACAGATGAGGAGTTAGATTATGATCATCTTGCTTCCGGTCTAAAGGCAGCTTTACACAATGATAAGTCTGTGCTTGATGCTGATCGTCTGCAAAAATATACAGGTACATTCTCCTTTTGAAAGTTGCTTTCTTATATGTCAATTCAAGTATTAATGACATCATATATACAGTGATATCTGTGCATAAAAATTATGAGATCATCCGAAATTTAGGGTAGGGCTTGAGAATCATGATATACGTATTTCTGTTATGAGATCAAACAGTTGACAAATTGAGTTACCTTTCTTTAGCGCAAGAGTGGAATCTTTATGGTTTGATTTCACTGTAAATTAATCATCATGCCAAGTGCATGTTTATCTGTGAGTTTCCAGGTCCAGAATTACGTGTGTTGTTGAAATGGCCCAGACCACTTCCTTTGGAGGAGGAGCGCGTCCGTCTACTGCATGAGGTTTTCTTTTACACTTAAGAACGTAACAAGCCATATGTTTTTGCAGGGAGAAATAAATTTCTTATCTTTGACTAGTATTGTTTAGAAGAGTTGCTTACCTTAGGCCAGTGAATAAATTGGTTGTTTGGCATTGATTCATTTCATTGTCAGGTTGGCTGTGAACTAGAAAAAGCTTTGGAGGCAAGGCATCCAATCTTGTTGATTCTTGTCGAAAATCAGCTGCAAAGCTTGTAGCCACTCTTACCAGTCACTTTCCTGGTGCATGGTCATTTTAAATTTGCTTCCATTCGATGTATTGCTATTCTTTTACCTCGTAACTGTTTCTTGAAGGATATGAATATATTAACTCCTAATTGGTAGGTTTTCCTAGGTCTCCGTGACCACTCACTTTACAAAGGCCGCCAAGTTTTCTTCTACAAAAGAGCTCAAATATTTGCAGCGGATTTATATGGTGAATTCAAGGGCCGATCATATGGAGAATTTCACGACATTAATTCTGTCACAATATTTGCGGACTATATAGTGCCTGCCATGCTTCGTCAACTTGGTGTTTTGAATCGTCAACTTGGTGTTTTGAAATATAGTTCAAACCTTGAAAGTAAAATTGGCTCCAATGGTCAAATAGCTTCTGGCAGTGAGGAGGAGGTTGAATTGCGAGCCTGCTCCATATATGCTGCGGAGATAATGAGGGACTTAATTCATGTAAAATCAGGAAAGACGGTAATGATTAAAATTTCTCCTTTCACCTCTCTTTTTGCCCAGATTACGTCGACCATTGGAGAGAAAATTTGCTTTCTCAAGTCTATATTGTTTTTAATAAGCTTGGCCAACAATATCTTCCGTCCTTCAATTTTTTCATATTAACCCGTCGTATGTTTGGAATTCATGGCTTCTGACGATGATACTTCTTTCAGGTGCTGAGTATAGAGTTAGACCTTCGGCTTTGGGCTTTTGGCGTTCAATCTCCATCTCTACAACATCACCGGACCTTGTCAATCTATTATTATGGTTGGAGTACCTTTCTTATGTAGTCTTATAAGTTGAGAATGAGAAATTTTGGCGTTAGAAACTCGATGTAATGTTCTTTGTAATGGCTAATGTTCCATACCAAGTGCATTTCAAGACATTGGCGTCCTTACTTTCCTGCATAAGTTGTCCAACATCACATATTTGTGGTCATAGTCTTGGACTCTTGAGGCATTTAGATGCAAAGGAAGTAAAAACAGTAAAGAGTTTAGCAGCCTCATAAAATCTGTTACTGATTTTACAGTCCGTACTTGTGAACTTAGATGCAACCCACTAACCCGGTTGATGATGGCCGCCGAATTGCTAAGATTGCTACATCTAAGCATCAGTATCGCATTTTCTTTATCAACAGCCCAGCAAATCTCAAGATCACTTCACACTATCAAGTTTCACTTTAACCGAGTCTTGGTGCAGAGAAGTCATACCTGTTCATTGAAGCAGCCAAATTTAGAAAGATAGTCAATGGCATCGAGAGCTACTTGCTTGTAAGCAACACTAGCATTACTAGAAGTTCAAATCCTAATGTTGCATGGGTTTCTAGTTCGTTTTCTGCCAAAAGAATAAAAAAGAAATTATCATGTACCTACAATCTGTAACCGATAGTTTGGAAGTGGCATAACATTGACATTTGCAATTGAGGGGTCTAGGCATCTCAAGTCAATTGCAGAACTATCATCATTAATGCTATTTCTGTTCTGATAAATTATCCAACTTTAACCTCATCAACCAGGTGTATAAGTGTATTACTACTCTTGGAGTTGGGGCCACCGATGAATCAAAGTGGTAGAAAAAGAAGAGAGAGTAGGCAATTGTTGTTGGATAGTAAATTCATTCAACTAATGACATGTAATAGCCAGGACGGAATGACAACCTTTTCAATCGTTCCCCAGCCGTCGTTGCAATGTAATACAAACGTGGTCGTCCATTCACTTTCCCAGATGACTAACTGGGAGGCATCTGAAGTAGCAACTGCCATAAAAGAGAAATTCTACACAAAACAGGGCAAATTTTTTAAGCAGGAAACAAAAAAGATCAGTGTCTGAATAATAAAGCAAGATCAGTTTCCGCAACCTATTGTCTACTTTATGAGCGGTGTCCGTTTAAATTAATCTTTTTCTTGACTCCATTCTATGACTGCAAGTTTGCACTTCAACTGTCCTATTATGTTCATATGTGTTGGATATTTTTTGTATTTCCCGTAAAGTTGGACAACATTTGATTGTATTTTTCAGTTTTGTAATAATTTATTGGTTAAATTACGTAATTTAATTCGAATAAAGATAATAAAATAGCCTAATAAATTATCTAATAAAATAGCCTAATAAATGATCTAAGTTAATGGGCTGAAGTTCAGCTGAAAAATGAATCCTGACTAGTGTAGACCGGACCCATATCGAGCACGTAATGGGGAGGTCGGATATAGAAGCTATATAAATGTGTTAAGGTCTCTTATAATTGCTCATATCATTCGTAAGCATACAGAATCTCTGACCCGTTAAGAAGGCTTACATATTGAGAAAACTGTAGAAAGATGTTAACTACGATCCGATGAGGAGTTCTCGTGAAGGTCCTAGTTGATTGGAGCTCGTTTTTTGCGTCGAAAACCACCTCGAAAGTGTGATGGAACCGGAAATAGGTATTTCCACATTTTTTTTATTTCCCTTTCACGTAAGATCCGGGACACTTAATAAGGTTCATGCTACGTGCTATATGTGGTATTAAAGCAGTTACATAATCAAGTAGTTAAAAATGAAGTTTTTCTAGTTTTTATCCATTAGGGTTTTTGGTTGTTTTTTATTCGGTTTTCGATTTTTTTACGTATATGAATGCATGAAAGTGGTGTACATGAGGTTATTATGAAAAACAGGTCAACAATGGGCTATAAAGCTTGAAAAAAGGGCTCAGTAGTTGCCAAAAATTGTCTATCGATGGAAGAGTCACGGCTAGCGTTGGGCATGTGCAGTAAGTACCGCCTCAGGGGCAGTTGGACTGGCATGTGCAATTAGGCAGCAACACGTGGCACCATAAGTCTGGGACGCGTGTGGTCCAGAGGCAACGTCAGTACGCGTGGCACGCGTGAGTGCAGACATATGGCTGACATGTGTTATAAACACGTCGGACAAGGCCAGCGTGTCTACACGTAAGGTGCAAATGTCACACAATGGTCCAGCATGTTGATGCGCGTACGATGCATGCAGCATATGCGACAGATGTATATAGAGATGCGTCTGTGTAGTGCATGTGCCTTCCCTCCACATGCACCGCTGAAATCAGCATACAGTAATCTTTAAGAAAATTTTGAAAATTTTCAAAAAAATTTCAAAGTTTTTGTAAAGATACCTCGGGATATTTTTGGGTCAGTTTCGGGGTCGGGGGAATTCATAAAGTGATTTTTTTCAATTTTCTGGATTAATTAGGTTGGTAATTTTTAGTGATGGCGATGGGCCGGGCTCGGCCCGGCCCACCGACTAGGCCACCTGCTCGTGGCCCGCCCAATGGCTCTCCAGCCACGGGTGGGCCGGCCCATCCATTATATTTTTATTAAAAATATATCAAAATAACGTCGTTTTAATCAAAACGATGTTGTTTCGATTAAGCCAGTGGGCTCGGCCTGCCAGCCCGTGGCCGGAATTGCTATCCCTAGTAATTTTATTACGGAAAAGGATTTAAAGCATTTTAAATATAATTTTTGAGCAAATTTTTGTCCTTCGAACTACACATAAGGGAGACACTTAAGGTTTCGTGTCTCATGTGGTAGGTTCGGAGTCCAGTAAGACACGATAGTCACTCTGATTGAGATTTTTTGTGATAAAAGTATCGAATAAAGTTTAAAGACAATGTTGTCAGCACTAGTATGTGATAATTTGACATTGCATTTGGTTTTCGCATTTATTGATGATACATTTTCACATACGATTTGCCCATGTAGAATGTGAGGATAACATAAGGATGTATCCCTTGAGTTTGTGGTCTTTTTGCGTACTAATGAGATTGTAATCACCATAGTGACCTTTCAAGTCAGTATTTAGATTGTAACGCTTGCATGTTGGGAGATGTCTCTAATCTCATTTTTGTTTATTCTGCCCACAGGTGTTGGTCTTATATGAGATTTTGAAATGTCCATAAAGGCATTAGATGGAGGAAAATCGTTGTTTGAATGATCTATTCGCCCACAGGTGGTAGTGTCATAATAGTTGATAATGTGTACTCTGATTGTTTTTATGTAGAGGTCTAATCACATATATTATGTATTCAGCCCACAGGTATTTCATAATATGTGTGATCAAATTCTCATTATATATACTGTTTTAATGCTTTAAGTATCATTGTTATCCTACATTTATGATGATTTTTACATTGTCTTTTTTTGTTTTGTAGTCACCTATTTTGTAAACAACAATGTTGTCACCATTGAGACGTTGACCGATTTCAATTACAAAAAGTGAAAGAAGTATGTTGAGTTTGCCCTGGAGATGGCAAACATCAACATGGCGATGCTGGTAGAGAGACCTTCTCCACTTACAAACACCAATTCAGAAGTTGATAAGGCGACTTTGGAGATATGGGAGTGCTCAAATAGGACGTGTTATTTGACTATTAAGAGGTCGATCCCAGATCATCTGCTAAGTGGATTATCGGAAATAAACGTAGTGAAGGAGTTTATGGATAGTATGCCCCAGAGCTATAAGATGTTGTCAAATGTGAAGTTGAGCACCTTAATTAAAGATCTATTCTCCATGAGGTACACAGAAGAAGGAGGCATGAAGGAATACATTATCGGGATAGTTTACCTTCAGAGTAAGCTGAAAGCATTGGATATGCTCATTCCTGACACACTGATAGTGCACCAGGTCTTTAATACTCTCTCGTGAGAGTTTGAGACATCGCTAATTTCATATATCTCTCAAAATGAGCTTAGGATATTAATGCATTAATTTTCTACTATGTTGTAATAGAGGAGAAGCTAAAGAGTTCTTCTCATACAGCCTTATATGCAGCAACCAAAGCCATGGGGAAGGTGAAACCCTAAAAGGGTAAGAGTAAGAAACCCAAACCCTTTCTACATTCATAGACTAGGATCCACAGGATATGAAAAATATAAGGTGCTTATTTACAAGAAAAAGGGGCATAGGAAATCTAACTTCCAGAAGTACAAACTCTGGAAAGTCAAACAGGAGCTATCAGGTAACTCCTCAGCTTATATGATTCATTAATCCAATGTAGCTATAGCCACATCTAATTCTTAGTGGCTAGATAGTGGTATTTCTAATCATATTGCTTCCACAATGCAGGGGTTCAGATCTAGGAGAAAGCTGACTAAAGGGGAGGAGAAGCTGATGGTCAGCAATAAGGAAGAAGTAGATGTTTTGTATGTAGGATATGTAGGTTTGAACCTCGATATAGGGTTTGTATTGATTTTACGAGACACATTTTATATATCGTCTTTTAGGTGGAATCTGATCTCTGTATCAGTTTTGGATAGAGAGGATTGTCATTTTGTATTTGATACTTCGGTTGTGAATATAGCTTTCAATACAAAACATATTGGAACTACCTTCTTATCCTATGGATTACATAAAATGTGTCTTACCCCTAATGAAATATAGGCTTCTTCTTATATTGCTGAACCTGTTATTCGTAAGAGAGCTTTCATAAAGGAAACTTCTTATATGTTGTGACATAAACGCTTAGGCGACATTTCCAAAGATAGGGTTGAGAGATTGATAAAGGATAACATTCTCCCAACTCTAGACTTTAGTGATATGGAAACATGTGTTGATTGTTGTAAAGGTAAATTGACAAAGATAAAGAAAGAGGGCTCAACTTTTGCTTCTGGTTTATTGGATCTTATACATACCGATATTAGTGGACCCTATACAGCGGCGTTATGCAATGTTAGATATTTTTTGACATTTAGAGTTGATTATTTCCGCTATGGTTATATGTTCTTGTTTAAGGAAAAGTTTTAAGTTCTTGATAAATTCAAGACCTTTAAGACTGAGGTTGAGAACTAGTTAGAAAAATCAATAAAGATTGTCAAATCTAATCAGGGAGGTGAGTGTTATGGCAGACATGGTGTTATGGGACAGGAAAAACGTCCGTTTACCAGATATGTGGAATTGGTTGGAATAGTAACTCAATTCACTATATCGGGTAGTCCTGAGCAAAATGATGTGGCTGAAAGACGCAATTGCACCCTAACGCTGCGTTTGGTTGCTGTCTTCAATATGCAGAGACAGAACAGAACAGAAATTTGGAGACGAAACAGAACAAAAATTGAAGACAGTAAGCTGTTTGGTTGTAATGGACAGAACAGAAAAAATTGTCTTCATCTGAGGACAAAAATGTGTTCGGTTGCAGTAGACAGAACAAAAAACAGTGTCAATGACGAAACTGCCCCTGCATTGTAATATAATCAGAAATATGTAATTCATTGATTATTTTATAATTGTATCAATATTTATTTGAAGTGTATTTGTAATTTTTTAATTATGATGAAATAATTACAATATAATTAATTAAATTA
>JANIIA010000190.1:54431514-54442725 GCA_027478495.1 Erythroxylum alaternifolium | reverse complement strand
GGCCGAGCTGGGCCAAAATTGTCATCCCTAATTGTTGTTTAGTAAAAACAATAGGAATATCATAGGGTCTAAGCATTTGGAGGTCAAATACTTGACTATAAAAGAGTTGATTTAGAAATGTGACATTGAAGTGGAGCATATAAAGACTGAGGAGATGTTAGCCGATTCATTGACTAAAGGACTTCGCCTACTAGTTTTCAGAAAACATATATTCAGTATAGGTGTGTTAAAGTCCTTAGACATCCTTAGTTAGGAGTCGTTATATTTACTCCTTGTATTTTTGTACATTTTGATGTATTATAACGTTATGATTGTTGGTGAATATTAGATGATCATCCTTTTATCCTCAGTAGTAATTGTTCTTGTGCAAAGTCGTAATACATGTGGAAGTCTTAAGATCTGTGTTGATTTTAATCATTTTAAAGGCCATTGGGCATATATATAAATCGACCTTGAGTCAATGTCATTTAAACACTTACAATTTAGTACAAATATCTATAAATTTTGACGTGACATTAGGGGTTATAAGTTTCAATTTAACATTTGGTTAGAGAACATAAATGTTTTCTCTAATGCTATTTAGCATTTGGTGAGAGAAAACAAGATTTCTTTGTTGCGGTTTAGCATATGCACTTTAGCGTAAAGTTAGAGAAATCGAGACTTACAAACGAAGATGATAAATATTAGATCATACAGGTATCATCCTAGTTTGCAACACTCTATTTTTCCATTTATATTAGTAAGGTATTAGATAAGCGTGATTATATTGGACCTATGTCACACATGGCACACGTGCTTGATATTTTTCGGTATCGGAAGCCTTGCGGGACAGAATGTTGGATTTTTGTTATCTTTGGATCAAATGTTTTTTATTTTTAAACTTGGTACCAATACAGTAGCGTTGTTTTACCAAGTTTTTAAACTATTTAAAACTTGAGTCAACACTGCAATTAAGTATTGTCCAAGGAGGAGAATGTTGGATATTTTTGACATTTCCCATAAAGTTGGACAACATTTAATTGCATTTTTCAGTTTTGCAATAACTTATCGGTTAAGTTACGTAATTTGATCTAGATAAAGATAATAAAGTGGCTCAATAAATAATCTAAGTCAATAGGTCGAAGTGTAGGTGAAAAATAGATTCTGATCAGTATGGATTAGACTTATATTGGGCCTGTGGTGAGGAAACTCGATATGGAAGCTATATAAATAAATTAAGGTCTCCTACAGTTGTTCATATCATTCGTAAGCATATGAAATTTCTGACTAGTTAAGAGAACTTACGTATTAAGAAAGCTGTAGAAAGACGTTAACCACAATCCAATGAGTTTTCATAAAGGTCCCCGTTGATTGGAGTTTGTTTACGCATCGAAAACCACCTCGAAAGTGTGATGAAACCGAAAATAGATATTTTAACATTTCGTTCTTTATTTCCCTTTAATAAGGTTAACGCTAAGTGTTACAATATGCTCCTCCAAGTTTTTGAAACTCATTTTAGTGATTTCATCAAGCTTTTGAATGAATATAGGATACAAAATACAGGGCAGTCATGCTATAACTCACAATATAAGGATCAACATGCTTAAATCATTTGCAGCGTACTCTCAAGTGATAATGCTTTTTCACCATCTCAACCTTTAAAAGCTCTCCGACCTTGACCTCGGCGACTGGAGGAATCTCTGGTGACAGTTTCTGTTCCCATGAATGACTTCTTCTTAACGTCTACGGTAAAGAGCATTTCTTGCAAACATGTCGAAGCATGGCTCTGCCAAAATTTCAGTCTTTGATCGAAAGCGAAGTTAAGTTGTCCTTTTCTCTGAGAACTGTGCTGGGGTTGGCTCAAGTACTATATACTATTATCATCAATTTGCACCACAGAGTTTGATATTTCTCTATTCCTCTCTCTTTAGTGGACGGGTCACCACAGGCGAAACTGACAGCACCTTTTGAAACAGATTCTTGGAGGTTTCTCAGTGCAAAACAACAGTCTACTCATGGGGCAGTAAAACTACATCGTCTAGACGTAGATCTCCTGTAATAAAACTGAAAAAACAAAAGCTAGCCATTCGTTAAAAAGCAGTCAGTCGGTACTTTTTCTTGACCACCATCGAAGTTTAATGGTTTCTCGTATGATTTGATCCAACATGGTACAACCATGACGTAATCGTCCTAGATAAATCGTAACTTGTGTACTATAAATTCCATTTAATTGGCCTGAGCCCCGAGGTAACCCCAAAAAGTCTTAGAAGCACCACCGCAACCATCATTTTGGGAGATTAAGGTAGGCCTCAAACTCAATCAAATCAGTCTCAGCTTGGACCCACAAATCGGAATATTACAGATATAGGTTCTGTAATGTTTCATTGTGATTTGAGCCTTTGTTTGGATGCAGAAAATATTTCTCTCTTCCAGCTTTCTTGGTCCCCCCAAGCTACCCATTACGGTTTATGGTAAAATGACGTGATGGGTAGTAAAGTGACGGCTTCACGCTTGGTTCCATTATCATATCCTCACAATGATACGAACTTTGATGGTTGATGTCTACTAGCTTAACATAGGCGAATTGTGTTCTTATTTAGGAGTTGTTCTGGTGATGTATAGTGTAGTTATGTATTGTAGAGTTGTTTCAATGTAGAAAAAAACTTATTAAAATATCTACTCGAACACCTTTACTTTAACTTTATTTTATTATCAAATTGCAAAGCTACGCACCAAATGAACTTTGTTTCTTTTCAATGCTTTAATTAACAATCTTCATCAATCAATCGAGGAAAGAGTGTCACAAGCTGTAACTACAGAGGAATTTGGTTTGATGATTACAAGGATTTCTTAGTTGGGGGATCGATCAACAATGAATGATTCATATTGAATTGGATGTCTTCGATTGGACCCCATTTCTTATTATTTCATATCAATATGCCCCCTCAGTAATTTGTCTTTGTCTTTCATCCATGATAAGATCAAACTTCTTTCTGGTAAGTAACTCTCTATTGTTCAACAACCCCTTCAACTTGTTAAGGAAGGAAGTATTCTTTTTTTTTTTTTCTTCATCACAAGAAGTTAGGAATAAAGACTAGCATATGTGAAGGGGAGAAAATGACTCCCCATGGTTTAGGAAGCCAGTCTTTGTATAAAACACCAACCAACACCACAAATCTATGTGCCCGCCCTGAAAACTACAGTACATACAAATGAGATACAACCACAGAATACGATCTTGGACAAAAGTCCAAGAGAATTTGCAAGTTGGACATGATAGCGACAGCTTTGACAGGCGGTGAGGATAAGGATGCCACATCCTCCACGACCATGACATCTGCAATTCGGGTCATTGGTCGACCCGCTTCAGACTTCAAACTTTATTTGACAACTTTTCGATTAAACTAGTTCAATCAAACAAAGAATCCTTTTGTATCTTTAGTCCATGCGCATGCACAATGCTTCCATGTATATGAATGACCATGGTAAATTAGTTCATTAAGACTTACACACATTAAATCTTATATTGCTTGACTTATTTCAATTTTTATGTTTTACCTTCTTACAATAGTATGTTTATGTATTACACAATCGTCTCTGTCATATTTTGTTATCTTCATCTATCTTTATTCAAAAGAGTATTGAAACTCTTAATTCTAGTATTATCTGCCTGTTAAATATATTTTTGTTGTCATGATGTATAAGCATTAACATGAAGATGCAACTTGAAGAACCCATAATTTGATCTTATCGAATTCAGCAAAAGTTGAAAGCTTTTGCATTTTCTTTTATTAATTAAACCCTTTCCTTCTGTAGAGAGTAATACACTGAACAAAGCAGGTTGCATGCATATGTGCAGCATTCTCATACTACATGTATTTTACATATAAGCACAAGATAAGGTTCCATAATATATATATTTTCTTAATTGCCATGGCAAAAGGGATAAGAGAGGATAAAGTTATCAAATGGTTGGAAGTGTTTGGTTGGTTGGACATGGTCGTACCTTTTGTTTATCTTGCAAGATAACTCGTAATGAGTTGGAAATCTTTTAATTAAGAATTAAAAAAAGGAGCTTGTGTAATATGGTAAATATATATATAAAGTTAGAAACAATGCAAGTCTTTTTCTAAAATCGAAAATATCAATCAAATGTAATTAACCTAGGACTAGGAGTCCCAAGTCATAGAATATGGGGATGAGAAGCTTGTTGGACGGCATTGAACCCACAAAGTTAGCAAGTTTATACAATTATACGTTGCTTAATTCAAATTAATGTCTAACAATAAAGTCTTAACAACTTAGGAGTACCTCTATGTCTCAAATTCAAAATTTGCTGGTCATTATCTAATTATAATTTTTATATTTAAAAAGGTAAAAAAAGATGTAAAAACTTTTTATGATTTCACTTATTTTAAAATATTCTTATTATTTTAAATTATTTGAGAATATTTTATTATATTACAATTTTATAAAAATAATATGATTTAATTGTGGCATTAAGTAAGTTAAATTAAAAGATAAGTTCGCGTAATATTGGACCTTCCCAAATCTCGCATATAAAAAAAATTATTAATTTGTTGTTATTATTGTATCGTAGTATTCTTTATTTTAAATGAGTTAACCTATGTATAAGATAACACATTAATGATATGGTACTCAAAAGTCACAACCTCAAAGTTACGAAATCCAATTTTGATCATCTTTACAAGACAAAACATTTGAAAAATAGCATGTCCTCTTGTCCATAGACAAGTGATGAGAAAATAAATGGTGAAGAAGCAACTGGCAACTAGGCAGCAAAAGTTTTATAATATGAAGAACTGCATCGTTAACAATGGCTATGTTTCCTAATCTTGCACAAAGAGCCTACTCAATGATTAACCCACTAAGACTAACCATTATCTCTACTCAACCCACTATCAAAAATATTATACCCCACCTTCTCCAACCTCTCCATACATGTGCATGCCACCCCGCCCCCACCCTCGTGCTTTAACATCAAACTATAAAATCATGCACTCTCTCTACCTATTTTTAGCAAAATATCATTTCTCTACTCAACAACACTTTAGTTCTCTAATAGGGAACAGCAAACTTTTGATATTCGAGATTTTTTCCAAAGCAATTTACATAATATTACGTTAATATAAGATTAAAGGTAGTAAGAATCTTTAAGTATTGGTAAAAAAATTCATGGAAGGTTCACGGACTTTATAATAACAAGATCTATGATTATTAATAATACATTATAACGTGAAACCTACAATATCATCCATTTTATTAATAAATTATCTTAATTTTAATTCAAAAGAATATATTTTAATTAAAAATATTAAAATCTATCTAATTACATATTTTTATTATTTTGCAACAGAAATAATTAGTATTAATAACTAATTATGCAATAACAACATATTACTATTTTAGTGAGTACAAACTGTATGTATAAATCAATCATAAACTTATATATATTTAATTAACTGTATGTATAAATCAATCATAAAGTTATATATATTATTAAATATATATAATCATAAATGTTACTAAAAATTTTGAGGTTTGAGCCTGAAATTAGCATATTTTATTCTTTAAAATTAGATCTATTATCATAAAGATCATTATAAGTTATGACGTTGTATTTAAATAATTAAATTCATCAACCATGTGTTTAATGTTTATAGTCCAACATTGCTTTTGAGAAACATAATCTATTTATGCCACACTTCATTAGTTATTATCTATATCATGATTCTAACATTGCTTTTGAGAAACATAATCTATTTATGTCAAACTTTATATGATGTTATCTTTATTATGATATCCGAATAAAGTAAATAATAACAACAACATCCAGTAAAAGTCTCGATGTGAATGTCTGATAAGGTGTGATGTAGAAACTAAACGAAAGGAAAATAGGTATTTGATGAAATTGAGATAAATTAACATGTAACAAAATACATATGGGTAATATTTATAAGACCTATAAGATTATGTATGGTATTATATGTGACATATTTTACTTTTTATTGTGCTTATGAATGACTTAATTAAGAAAATAATAAAAAATTGGATATAATAGGAAAAATTATCATCCGCAAAAGTAACTAGTTGTACTAAAAAGAAAAGCAAAAGGGAAGAGAGGAGACCGACGGTGGAGGGACAACCATCCGCGGAGACACGGAGCCGCTCTCGCCCAAGTCTTTGGAATCTATAAAACAAAAAATATTTATGCATATTGTATAGTTAATATAAACTTCAGTAACCCACAACTAACTCAACCACAGTTATCAAATCACTCCCACTTGTAATTTAAACCCAACTCTCTCTATATATACCTCATCTTCTCCTCTTCTTGGCGACGTTAATTTCTCTCCTCTTTCAATTATAACCGTATCTACTCCACTGGATTCTTTCTTATCGGCTTATCTTCAAGTCTTGGTCGACGTGAGTGATTAGAGAAAATGAGTTGCAATGGTTGTCGAGTTCTGCGAAAGGGTTGCAGCGAGACCTGTATTTTACGCCCCTGCTTGCAGTGGATTGAAAGCCCAGAAGCTCAAGGCCACGCTACCGTCTTCGTCGCCAAGTTCTTCGGTCGCGCAGGTCTCATGTCCTTCATCTCCGCTGTGCCCGAAAATCAGCGTCCTGGTTAGTGATTATCATGAGAAATTTATATGTTTTTTTGGTGTATGGAGAGAGATTGTTGTTTTGATCATTGTTTGGCTTCGTTTTTTTTTTCTGCTTCAGCCTTGTTTCAGTCTTTGTTGTTTGAAGCCTGCGGTAGAACTGTGAATCCCGTTAACGGCGCCGTAGGGTTGTTATGGACCGGAAACTGGCAGTTGTGCCAGGCCGCGGTGGAGACGGTGCTACGCGGCGGCACGTTGCAAGCGATGCCGGAGCTGATGACCGGAGGATCTCCGTCGGATGAAGCGTCCGAGGGAGAGGTCACCTGTGCCGACATGTGGAAGCTTCAGGACCCCAATCCTACTGCTCACCATTCGCGATTCTCTAGCTCAAGATCCAAAGCATCTCCAACAAAACGTAAACGACTCGTAGACGAACCGAAGACGGTGAAGCTGCCATCGAACGATCTCGATCTTCGCCTTACACCGAGTTTTTTGCCACATAAGGCGGAGCTCTGGCGGCCGGAGACTCCGTCAATGAATTCGGAGGAGTCAGTAACTACGACGGCCACCTGCTTGGAGAGTGGCCAAACAGGGGATCCAAATGGAAGCGGAGGAGAGGGAAAGTTGCTGAGGCTGTTCATTTAGAGAGAGGAAAGCAAAGAGACGGTGTTTCGTCCGTCCGATTCGTTTGACGCTCACTGTTAGTTCGGTGTAAAATTTTTGATGGATAATTTTGGGTCTAGATTTTTTTCAGAACCTAAATACCGGCGAGTCCGAGTCCTATTTTGTAATTTTCATTTTTTTGGAAGTGTCATCGGCAAAGGATTTCTCATCAATCTTCTGACCAGTGGTAGACTGGGGTTGAAGAGAGAGAAAAAAATGACTTTGCCAATGATTTTTGCAGTTCTTTATTTTTTTTTTCCGCCGTCTGTGTTTAGCAAATGACTAATGAATAAAGCTAAAGACTTATCTTTTACATATAATTATAATTAATACAAAATGAATCTAAAACAAATAGTTTTATATGAGTTAGTTGAAACAAGCCATTGGATTCCGAGATAAGGCATTCATGAATTCAAAGTTCTGACCTGGCCCAGGCGTGGCAAAGAGGCCAAGCATCAACTACATTATCTTATTGGATTGGAGCGCATCACTCAACACAGTTATTAGATAAAAGTCATTTAAGCTTATAAATTAAATAAGTAAAGTAGGAGAATGTTAAGAGGTCTTTCGGCTACTGTACAGCTTAGCTTGAGTGTGATAAATAAGAACAAGAGGGGAAAAAGGGAGAGAGGCGGCTTTTGGAGAATGCAAAGAGACGTGTAGGAAAGGAAAGGAGAAGGAATCAGAGGGGAGTGGGGGCCCACATAAGTATTTGGCAGGTTCTACGTCTCTTTCTGGGACCAATGGGAATGGGGGGATTGGGGTTAAGGATGTGTAATATGTACGGCCCACGTCAGCCTCGGTTTTTGGCTGTCCCTCTTCTTCTCTCTTTTTCCTCCTTTTTTCTTGTTACGTTGGCTCCGTCTCCTCACTCTCCATTTGAGGGTTCACTATCTCCTCCTAGTTTGGGAGTGGTGGGATCCACGTCTTCACGTCGTTGACAAGACATTATTATTATTATTATTAAAAAACATAATTTAAACCTTGTTATAAATTTATGAAAATAAATTTTAATTAAGAATATTTTATTTTTATTTTTATCTAATAAAATTTAAATCAAATTTATGCGTAATTTTAGGTTTGATAAGTCATTAATATGTAATAAAATAAATAGAGGGAAAAAAAGAAGAGGGAGCAATATGGTTTGTTTCTGCTATGTTGCGTCTCGCCGCATTTTCGTGTGGTCCCACGGAAGTTTCTGCCTTCCCACTCCCACTCCCACTACCTCACCCCTTGCGTCTTGCCCTCAGCCCTCCACATCTCTCTCTTTCTCTCTCTCCTCCCACTTCTTGTGAGCATCAATTTATCCTAGGTTGGACTTTGGAGCACCTGTTTTTGTGAGGGAGTTTTAAATTTTTTTTAATCGAAACAGAGGATTTAATATTTAATTTATCCACCTAATATATCTTTGTTTTACTGAACAATTTATGTTTTAAGAATTTTTTTCTCTTAAGAATATTCTGGATAAAGATTCATAAAATTTGATAAATTAGAACTCGTCTAATGATCACTTCTGATCACTATTCTATATTTTCATTTATTTTTTAAAAAAATCAAATTTTCATAAATAATATCATTCTAGCATATACTAAGTAAATTAAAACAAAACACATTTCAAAATTTCATTTAATGTATTGTCTAAGTATGCCTGAAATCGTTTCTTATAAATGTATGGTCGATATCACGAGTTCCCACATGGTTTATGTTCAATCTCAATTAGATAATATGAGGTCTCTTTCAATATTATATTGAGTTTAACATTACGAATTCGGTGCTACAGATTAAGATAAATTTTTACACAAGGTTAAGAAAATTTCATGCCTTACCAAGAAGATAATGTTTGGCGTACTTTCACTAGTGGGGCATGATCTAAGTACATGTTTTCTTGGTTAGCAGAAGGATATTTTTTGGTGCAAGTTGCTTGCTAGTGAACGAGAGAAAAGAGGGTGTCTAGCAAAAGGATATTTTTTTGGTGTAAGTTGTTTGCTATGAGAGAGAAGAGGGTATCATTGTTAAGCTAAAATATTGAAAGAATACGATAAAAGAATTTTAGATTGAGCAAAATTAACACTGAGTAGTTAAGAGTATAACTTTTCATACCATAGGGTAAGGTAAAGATTAATTCAGAAATTATACAACAAAAAGAATGTTTTAAGTACATAAAGTTTATCATCCAAAATAATGGAGAAATAGATGAAGATATAGCCTACCATATCAGATCATGATGGTTTAAATGTAAAAGTGCATTGAGAGCTTTGTGTGACAAGAAATACCACTCTAGCTTAAATGCAAATTCTATTACTTAGCAATTAAGCTGATTATGCTATATGAGGCGAAGCGTTGGCCTATTAAATAAGTGCATAATTATAAGCTAATGGTAGTGAAAATGAGGATGCTTCGTTAGAAATGTAATTACTAGAAAAGATAATGTTAAGAATATATTGGTAAGAAATAAGTTAAAAGTGACCAGTATTAACGAAAATTTAAGAGAAATGAGTGTTAGGTGATTCAGATATGTTAAAAAGAGATATTCCGACCTTTAGTGAGAAGGTGAGATAAAATGATACTTAAAGACTGTAAGAAAAAAAAAGAGAGGCTTAACAAGAACTGAGGTGAAATGATCAAGAATGATACGACTTTACTGGAACTTACTAAAGATATGAACCGTGATAGAATATATATAAAGGATCTCACGTGGAGAGGTCTTTATCATTCTCTTTAGTCTTCTAAACTTTTTCCTTCGAGTCACTCATTTTATAAATATCCATAATATTTGAATTAATCAGCACTTGTCTCCGAGTTATTTAGTATAAGTAGTTTCTTACTAAGCTATTTACTTTATTGTAATGACTCCTGTGACTTTATTTTTATACTTGTCTCTTTTTTTTCTAATTTGTATATTTGTTTACTTATTTTTCTTGTTTTGTTAATCTTTACCGAATTCTATATGTACTGTATCTCATATTTTTTATATGTTTAGTTATACATATTTATTTATATTAAGTATTATATAAATTGAATTAGATTATTTATTTTTATCAATTTATCTGAATTATGAATAATTAATTGTGCTTAAAATTTTATGCAACACATATTTGATATTTGAATAAATCAATTGCAACTTGCTTGACATAGAACTGAAAAAAAACGAGACAATTATGAGCTCACGGTAGGGCAACATTCAATATTTGTGAGATGCATTAATGTCACCTACATGAAGTATGAATCTAATTCATGGAGAATAACTCAAGTAACAAGAAAAAAATCTACATTCACAAAGATATAATAACAAGAAAGATCCGTATTCAAGATGTAAACCTTGAAACTGACAAAGTTTTTTGTTTCCATCTTCATTGTCCTTTTATTTTTCACACCTCAGATACAGATATACCTATGTGTACATAAATTGACTATTGAACACATGCAGCTTTGGAAGTATCTAATTTCCTCACGACAACCTACGCCGTATGGGCTCTACTGGAAGCAGAAAACAATGTTAAAACGTGCAAAAGGACAAAAAAAAAATGAAAAGAAAATGAAAACATTACGTGGAGGAAGCCATTAAAGAAATGTTAAGGAGTGGGCATGAAGCACTAACAGTTCGCAGTTTTGAGAAGAACAAGACGGGAATAGAAGGTGCGTGAGACGATAATTTCACCAAGCCTCCCCGTTCATTGACCATATTTTATTGTCTGCTTGAATGCGTTTATATTAGTAGAAATTTTATAAGTAAAATTTTTGTCAGTAAAATTTTGTTGAGAAGAGTTTTTCAAAGAAATTAGTTATCTGTTTAACTGTCATTTAAAAAAGAGTTTTTTTTAAAGAGCTTCATACAATAAACTATTTGATAATATAAAAATATTTTTTTTTAATTTTAATTATATTTTATTTTGTAATAAAAATTATTTATGCATATAAATATTATTTAAAATATATTAAACAA
>JANIIA010000190.1:54418258-54428351 GCA_027478495.1 Erythroxylum alaternifolium | reverse complement strand
TAATCATTAATCAAAATTTCTATTTCAGTAAATTAAATGTATACTATAAATTTATAATTATTAAAATTACGCATTAACCATAATTTAAATATTATAACAATATATATTATATATTTTAAAAATTAAGTAACGCATTTACCGACGTAAAGAAATGTCCGCCGATAAATACATGACCAATTACCGACGGTCCACAATTTCTTTCGTCGGTAACGGTAGAAGGAATTACCGACAGAAATTCATATCTGTCGGTAAAGCTTTTAGTAAATATACTGATGGTAAGTTTATTCCATGGTAAATATGCCAACGGAACAAAACAACCGTCACTAAATGGTATCGACGGTTAAGCACAAAGTAAATCGTTGGTATATTTATCGACGGTAACAAATGTACTGTTGGTAAAGTTACCGACAGAATCTGCTTTGACCATCGGTAAGTATTAGCTACGGTCAATTTTACGATGTTTTCGTCTGTCTGTAAATTCTGTCGGTAATATGTATTACCGACAGAATGTTTGTATTTTTCATCGATAATTTCCGTCACAAAATGACATTTTCCTTGTAGTGTTTCTCTTATGGGTACTTTTTTTTTTCTCTCTCACTCTCTCTCCTTTACACACTCTAGAGTGCTTTTGTGACTCTCACACGTACTCACTCATACGATTTCCAATTACATATTCTCTCTTATATACTCATTTTCTTCCCCATTTTACACCTCAATGAGTAACTTAAAAGTGGGGGCAAAGTTGACAAAGTGGGGGCAAAGTTGACACTTCAAACCAACACCAAATATCATTATCTGAAATAATACTCATATGGTATAACATATGACATTAGTCTTAATTAATGGACTCTTCCTCTAAGTTAGAGGGATTAACACAACATAGCTTCCCCTCACTCCTACTTAAGGGGCTCAACTAAGCCCATTTTCTTTCGACAAGCAACAAGTTTCTCTTTTGGTAAGGTCTTTGTCAAAATGTTCAATCTAGTGAGATCGGTATGAATCTTCACAAGCTTAAATAACTTATCTTCTATAGCTTCTCGTATCTAATGATATCTACTCTGAATATGTTTAGTTCAAAAATGATAGACAACATTCTTGGCAAGGTGGATGACACTTTGACTGTCACAATGGAGTAGGAACTTCTCTTGGTTCAAGCCCAACTCCTCAAAAAAATCTCTCATTTACATTAACTTCTTGCCTGCTTCAACAATTGTTATGTACTCTAACTATGTAGTTGACAAAGCAACACACTTTTGCAACCTTAATTGCCATGATAATGTTCCTCCTACAAATGTCATTAAGTATCCAGAAGTAGACTTGCTTAAATAAATATCCCTTGACATATCAACATTTGTGTAGCCATCTAACACAGGTAGTCCAGGACCAAAGCATAAGCACACTCTGGAAGTACCTTTAAGATACCTAATAATCCATTTAACTACTACCCAATGCTCTTTTCCAGGATTACTCATGAACCTGTTAACAAGCCTAAAGATGTCAGCTATATCTGGCCTTGTGCACACCATGAGATATGTCAAACTTCCTACGGTCGATGCATAAGGCACCATCTTCATCTCTTTCTTTTCTTCATCACTTATAGGACACTGACAGGAACTTAATTTCACATGGCATGCAAGTAGAGAACTTGTGGGTTTAGCCTTGTCCATGCTGAATTTTTGCAGCACCTTCTTGATGTATCTTTTCTGTGATAGTCATAGATTCTTGTTCTTCCTATCTTAGGAAATTTACATGCCAAAAATTTGCTTTGTAGGGCCAAAGGTCCTTCATTGCAAAGGACTGACTCAATGTCTTCTTTAAACCGACAATCTTCTTGGTATCATAATCAACAATCAACATATAACAAGAGAATGAGAAAATGACCTTTGGCATAATTCTTCATAAAGACGCAATGATCAACATGTGTTTTGTGAAAACCATGGTCCAATATGAAGGACTAGAACCTTTTATACCTTTACCAAGGAGCCTGCTTTAAGCCATGTAAGCTCTTCTTCAAACGACGCATAAGTTTCTCACTTCCCTTGAACTTTGAAGCCTTTAAGTTACTCCATATAATTTTTCTCCTTATGATCACCATGGAGGAATGCAGCTTTCACATCAAGTTGTTCAATTTCCAAATCCATACTAATAGCTAAACCAAGAACAACCTGGATTGAAGACATCTTCATAATTGGAGAGAAAATCTCATCAAAATCAACAACCTTCTTCTGGTCAAAGCCTTTCACAACTATTTTTGACTTATACCTGGGTGGTGTACCATCTTCTCTAGTCTTCAATTTGAACACCCACTTATTCTTAAGTGAAAGGACTCCATCTCTTCTTATATGACATCATACCACTCCGTACTATGCAAACCTGACATAGCCTTCTCATAGCTCTCCCCCGTCAATTAGTAATGCAAACTCACTAGTTGGGTATTTGGAGAAAACTTGTCTCTATTTAGTGGACCTCCTCAATTGAGGTTTCGATAGTGTAGCGGGTTGAACAACTAGTGGCTCGTCATTTTCATCATCACCATCACTATCATCATGGCCATCTTCCTAGACATCTTGTTGTTGTTCTCTTTGAACAACCTTCAGAAATATTAGATCTTGGTTGACTATGGCAGGTGGGGAAGACACTAGCTGTTGTGATTTCTTATAATCTTCAGTTATCTTGTCTTCCATAAACATAACATCTCAACTTCTAACCACTTTCTTGCCAACTAGATCCCACAACTTGTACCCAAATTCATCTTTGGAGTAGCCAAGAAAGATGCATGGCTTGGACTTGCTATCAAGCTTACACTTCTTATCCTTTGGAATATGAACATATGCTAGGCACCCAAAGACTCTCAAGTGCTTATAGGAAACATCTCTCCCAATCCACACTTCTTTTGAAATATCACCTTCAAGTTTAATCGCAGGGGATCGGTTGATGAGATAGACAACTGTAAACATTGCCTCCACCCAATAGGACTCTGGCAGCTTTGGATGAGAGAACATATATCGAACCCTTTTCTTCAATTGTTTTGTTCATTCTTTCTGCCATCCCATTCAACTAAGTTGTGTTTGGGGTGTCCTCTCAAGCTTGATACCCTGAGCTTTGCAATATTCTTCAAATGACCCTTTGAACTCACCACCATTATCGGTGAACTTCCTGCTTGTTTCTCTCTTAAATCTGGCCTAAAACGCCTAAATGCCAATAGTACTTGATCTTTGGTTTTTAACACTAAAGCTGATAGTTTTCTAAAAAAAGCATTAATAAAAGTGACAAAGTAAAGTTCACTAGAATGTGATTTGACATCCATAACACAAACATCAGTATGAATAAGATCTAAAGGATGCTTTCTTCTAAAATAGGGGATGGGATTTAAGTAACACCCCATGTTGTTCTCTAGTTAAACAATCAACATAAGATCTTAGAGACATACCTTATAATTCAGGGAGGAATTATTTCTTTGCAAGGAATTGCATACCTCCTTCACTCATATGACCAAATCTCTTGTGTCACAACTCACAGGAAGAATCATCAATCACATTAGCATCTCCATAGCATAACTTAGCTTACATCACATGCAAGGATCTCTATTTAATAGCTCGTGTCACTACCAAACTCCCCTTAGTAAACTTCCATTTTCCCTTACTAAATTTGTTGGAGAAGCCATCATATTTAAGCACATATGTGAAATTGAATTCAACCTAATGTGTCTTAAATATCTCAACACTAATTGGCAACCAGTGGATGATTCTAGGCACACCGTACCCATGCCCACAATCTTATATGAGCCATCATTTCTAATCCTCACATAGTCATAATCTCCATTAGTGTAGGACGAGAAGTATTCCTAGAGTGAAGTAAGATGATATGCAGCACCCGAATCAATCACTGAAGTGCATCACAAGCAAGGTTCAAACAACCTTAATCACCAATAAAGAATAAGTCTTCCTTACTGGTAGCATTTACGGTAGTGTCTTTCTCTTCTTGTTGATGCTCGAATTTTTCACCCTTTTCTTTCTTTTCATTGGCCAAATCACTTTTTTTTCTGCAATATCTTTGTATGTGGTCGAGCTTGTCACAATAATGGCAAATGATCTTACTTTTGGACTTTAATCTCCCCCTAGACTTGTTTATATGATGGGGCTTTCAATTCTTATTTCCATTAATCAAGACAAATTGTTCTTCCCCAGCTTAACTAGAGATAAACACAATCATCAAGAAAGCTCTTTGGCATAATAAAACATAATAATCATCACCTAAAGGTGGCAGAATACAAATTCGTATGCATGGAGGGCTGGACATAAAATACCAAGTTAGAGAGATCCATATTTGACTCTAGCAGTTGGATGTGAAGAGGCAAGACCATAAAATTTCATCCTTATTGGAGGTCATTTAGTCATTGATCGGGGTTAGAGAAAATTTTGATCTACATTTTCTCTCTGTTATAGAAACTTTTCTCTTTCTTTCTCCTTTACACACTCTACAGTGCTCTTTTGGCTCTCACACCCACTCACTCATATGATTTCCAGCCATAGACCTCCCCTTATATACTCATTTTATTCTCTATTTTTCCCTTAATGAGCAACTTAAAGTGGGGGCAAAGTTGACACTTCAAACAAATACCAAATATTATCATATGAAGTAACACTCATATGGTATAACACATGAAATTTATCCAAATTAATGGACTCTTCCTCCAAGTAGGAGGGATTAACACAACATTTCACAAGTTCAAAATCTGAATTTTTGAAACAAAATCCTTTGCGAGAAGGATGTTATGAGGTTTAATGTCAAAAATGCAAAATTTGCATTTCATAACTTTGATGCAACTATTTGATTCAGTGAGCTATTCCAAGAACAATCTCATATAACTTCTTGTTGCTAATGTTGTTACTAACGTTTTTATAGGAAGGTAAATAAATTCTTTGAAATAACGAATAAAGGCGAGTTTAACAGAGCATAACCAAAAAAGACTCGTATATGATAATAAACCATACTTATCATTTAAATGGCCAAACATAAGAACCAAACTTAGTTTGGAACACTCCATCCATCTCTAAGTGTGCCACCTGGCATGAGGATGCATCACCACAAGTATGATCTGTCTCTTTGTGATTGAAGGTAGTCATCTGACTATTCAACCTCTATTAGCTCTCTTGCTTTGCCCCTAGATACTCTCCAGAAGCTACAAATACTTTACCCAACATCTTTATTGCTAAAAAGCTACCTCTTCCCTTTGTAAACACAACTATAATCACCGTCACTTAGCTAAAGAGGAAAAATTAAAAGCAGTACAAAACGAAGCAAGCTAAATGGTGATATGTTACTTGTTTGTTCTTCTCTCTGGATGGTGATGAATAGATGAAGAGGGTGATGAAGACTACTTGAGGGAAAAAAAACAGATGAATAAGGAGATATGGATTAGGGATTAGGGATTAGGGATCGTAGATTAGAGATGATTGCAGATATGGGTTGAAAAATATATTTTTCTAAATTTTTGAGTTCCATTTGTCATGTGTGATGTACATTTAGCTTTTTTTTGATAGAAAGATGATTAAAATGTTAAGTTCATGACTCAAATTAAACGTTTATAAAACTTTAAGATTCTTTTTGAATGGTTTAAAACATTTAGATTCATATTGAATGATGATAAAAATGTTAGAATCTAATTTGATCATTTTGCCTTATTGTTTAAGGAATCTATTCCATAATGAATACTTAATAAAATAAGAAACAACCATTACATGGAACCCACGTGCCATCAGCTCATGAACATACCACTTTGGCTAATTTGATTCGATGGGGAGATAAACTAGTAGCGGTTTCCATTGTGCAAGCAAGATATGGTTATTTTGCCCAAGCAATTACATAAAATGATGCTTATGAATAAAAGAACTTTAAATGAATTGATTTCATTGGTTAAACGCTCAATTTGTTTTCCCTTGACCACTATTATTTTTTCTGCAATAATTTTTTTCCTCTTTAAATCTTTATCTACATCTTTTATAGTACAAAGAGATATTTCCATATTGCATTGTCGATCGTTTTATTTGATCTTTAGACCAAAAGTTAAGTTGTTGTCTTGTTATCGACACTAGAACTTGGATGGCGATAAACTTTTTAAACTGCCATGCATAGAATGTGGAGTGCATGTGTATAGAGGTTTTTACTAACAATAGTGGTTTGTAAGACATTTTGCTTACCCTTATAATGAGTTCATAAGGAGTATATTGAGGAGAACTTGTGATTGAATCTCTTCTCCAATAACTGTTACTTATAGGATTGTAATTTGAGAAGTATCCAATCTCCTATATTGAACTCTTGATTAGATCTCTTCTTATCATTATGTTGCTTTATTCTATATTGAGCCCGTCTTAAATGGAATTTTGTAGTTGTAAAAGCCATCTCCCTTTCTCTTAAGACCTGATCTAAAACCATAAAATTTGAATGTCCTGCCAAGTAGAGGATATGTATAAGTGTTGGGACCTATACAAAACATCAAACGGAGTTAAATTAATAGTTATGTGATAGGTGGACTGTCACTATCGAAGCATCTTAAGAAGGTTTTAAGGATTTTGTTAATAACCTTTATCTAACCATCAAATTGGGGGGATAACCATGAACAATTTTAAGCTAAACCCTTTTAACTTAAATTTCTCTTGCAAAAATTAATCAGAAAAATGGATTCCTTGTCACTTATAATGTCTCAGACATTCCATAGTTTGAAAATGTATAGATGAATGCACGAGCCACCTCTAAACTTGAATAAGGATGTTTCTTGCTTTAAAATGGGTATCATTGAGTTCCTTTTAGATATTGGAAAGTTTTTAATAAAATCTAGGCTTATTTCCTTCCAATAACATTCAGGTAGATACTCAATGGTTGAAGAAGGCTTGGGTAGGCCAAAATGTCATACTTGCTTTTATGGCAAATCAAACACTGCTTCATATGATTTCTCACATCCTTATCTAACCTTTTCCAGTGAAATTTGTTTTGTAGCCTCTTTATGGTGTATAAGACACTAAAGTGTTCTCTTCATGCCTCATCATAACATATAGAGATTAGTTTTGTTCTCAATTCAAAGTTATACGCCACAACTAATCTTCCTGTCCATTTAATAGTCCTTCTCTCCATTTATAGGTTTTAGACTTTCTATTCTCGCTTCTAGCTTTTGAACGAGTTCTTGAAAATAATGATCTTGCTTCCAACTTTCCTTGATTTCCTCCATCAATCTTGTATGCAATTAAGAGATTAAAATTATTTGTAGCTTAATGCTAGTGAGCCTCAATAAGGCATCAACTATAACATTCTCTTTACCACTCTTATAAGGCACCTTAAAGTCATATGTCAATAGTTTTAGAAGCCAATTTTGTTGAAACGGAGTGGTAACTTTTTGTTCCAACAGATACTTTAGAAATTTATGGTATGTTTACATTAAGAAGGATCTCCCATTAAGGTTATGGTACCGATATTTTACAACTTTAATCACAGTTAGAAATTCTTTTTATAACAAATAAACCCTTGTGCTTAGTTGTCAAAACCTTGCTTAAGATAACTGTAAGATGCATTAATCATAAGACTACTCTAGTTTCCATTCCACTTGTATCAACCTTAATTATAAATGGTTTAGACAAGTCAAGTAGTGCCAAGAAAAGTGTCTATATGATCGCCTTCTTAAGCTCCTCAAATTCGTTTTGTACTTTTAGACCCTAACTTTAGTTAGTGATGTTTTGTTTCTTCAGTAATTCTATAACGATTCTGCTATTTCTCTATATTTTTTAATGAATATGCAATAGTAGTTAGAGAGAGCTAAGAACCTACTTAATTCTTTAAGTGTTTTGGGAATTGGCCACTCCCATATTATGCTCACTTTTCTTATATATATTGCCACTCCTTATTGTGAGATAAAGCATCCCAAATAATATACTTTCTTTGCTAAAAAAAACATATACTCCTTTTAATAAATAAATAATTTTTTAAAAATATCTTATAGTTTTGCTAAAGTGCTACAGATGCAATTGAAAAGAGCTACTATATATGATATATCATCAAAGAAACCTAGTATTAAGAAATTTAAATAAGTTCTGAAAATGTAATTCATTGAGCTATGGAAGGTTGAAGTAGTATATCACTAAGAACACATAATGCCCTTCATATGTCCTAAAAGTAGTCTTTGATATACCTTCTAATTGCATTTGAATTTGGTGGTCCTGATCACAAACCAAGCTTGGAATACCAACTGGATCCATGCAACAAATACAACAGCTCTTCAATTAGCTAGGTCGAAAACTTTTCTTAATTGTATGTTTATTCAACTCCCTAGTGTATGCACATTTTCTATGGGATGTCCTTCTTTATAACAAGGATTATAGGAGATGCTTAGTGTCCAATATTATGATAAATTAACCATTGTTTCATCAATTCTTTTACAGAGCTTGTGAACCATTGTTTCATCAATTCTTTTGTAGAGATTCCAATCATATCCTTTTGTAGCTCTGAGTAGCAGTAGGTTTTGAACACTAATGCATATTTAGCTAAGATTCCATGGATCCTAAAAAGCACTCATTTAGTCCTTACTAATGTCAACTTGTTGTAATTGACATGTGATTGGAATTTTTAATTGTAGCATGTACAATTACCCCCTTTTTGAATTCTTTAGTACCTTAAGGATTTCTTTCTAAAAAATCACTTTGGATCCATTGTTAAGATTTCCACTTAGAGTTACCATTTGATTAGTCCATTTGAATGTCATGGTTATTTTCTTAAAATTTCATAATACATCACAAAGTCCAACTAACCACAATCAATTACCTAAGTGTAAAAAGGAACTTCTATCAAATTTGATTCGAAATATACAAAAACACTAGTCTTACCTTTCTTTTCTAACCATACCATATGTTTTAGGCAATCTTTCCGATAATTTCTAACCTTTCCAAAAAATGTCACTCATCATTCTTTTGTTCCTTCACATGAATTTAGATAAATGGCAAATGAAATTTTAATGGCCTTCTATTGCCTATTTGATCATCGTTTTTCTAATTTCTTTTTAGGTTTTAGATAACTTACGACATTAACTTAGTGGATTCCTTATATCAAGTTTTAGTTCCTCTTGAATAACCATAATTTTCAATTTTATCAAATTCAATTTATGTTTTATAGTGTTGTAATTTATTTGAAAATTTTTCATATTAAGAGGCAAAGAGTTTATGATTAAATTACATAAAAACAATTTCATTTACTTTTAATACCATGGATCTCAATCTTACTACTATATTTATTATTTCAATGGCATGCTCATAACTAGTACATGAATTATCAAACTTTACCCTTTAGTGTACCAACAAATATCTTATCAATAACATCAAACTATGACATACTTTTAACAGACTCTATATAGCATTTTAAATTTTAGGAATCAATGGCTTGATGTTTTCTATTATCATCATCTACATGAGCATTAAACTTAGTTTGTTCGATCTTTCCTAAACCTTATAGAAATATCTTTGCTCATTAGAACTAGTGTTAGTAATAATAGTGAGTTTATCAATTAAGAGTGCCAAATCAACTAGAACATCTAAGTGAAGTTGAACTTGTTCAATCCATTCAAAGAATATTAAGACCATTGAACTTCGTAATAGATGAAGTCTCCAAAGAAAGAGAAATAAAAGAAAATGTTACAAAATATAGATCAATGTCTACACATTAACGGTTTGAATCTTAAATATGAACATATAATACATATGCTTGTAATCTTTCAATATACTAAACACATCTAATCAAAATATATCAATCAATCGTGGTTGTATTCATCATTAGGGATATCAATTTGGGCCCAGCCTATCCCAACCCGCGGTCAACTAGTTTGGCTCGATTTGACCGGCTCACGGGCCGGGTGGTTATGGCCCGCAGAGTGGCGGGCCGAGCCATGACTCGTGAAGCACAAGCCACGGGCTGGGGTGGAGGGCCACGGGTCGGCTTGTGGTCCGTGGCCCGCCCACCACCCAAAATTTTTTAATTTTTATTTTAATTATTTATTAAAATAATTAATAAATAATTTAAGTAAATTAAAATTTTGTAATTAATGTAATTCATAATT
>JANIIA010000190.1:54365708-54401017 GCA_027478495.1 Erythroxylum alaternifolium | reverse complement strand
TACAAAATACATTGGATGCTCAATGTTCAATGTGCTAATAAAGCTATCCAAAAGTCTAGCCACTAACTTAGTACAAAGCTAACTATCTTGGAATTGGTCCAAATTCCTTGCAAGGATCATTGATCTTCTCAATCTACACCTAAGGAGTGGGAAAATATGGGGTTGAGTTACACAGCTCAGTGGTTAAAATATTTATAGCCATTGGCGATGAGCCACACAATCAACATACTTGCATCTAAACATATAAGCATATTCATCTTATCTTAACCCAACAGTGTAAGTTCAACTTTCATAATTCATAACTTAATACATCGTTACATAAAACATATTGGATATGATTTAACATCAAAGCATAGTACATAACTTCATCAAAACTTAACACATCAAAGATGCAAATGCACAACCAAATGGCTCGAGGGTTCCGTGGAACAAAACAGAGAAACCAAAGTTTAATCTGTGAACAACACGAGTCCATTTTCAGATCTCGTGTGACACAAGCGGGCAGCCGGGAGAAGGCTTATGTCGATATGCACGTGACTACGAAACGGTTCCTCTCTCACCTAAACACAATCAATTTTCATGCTCAATTCAATCACAATTCGTATTCTCATGCTTTTTTTCTTTCCATTTAATCAAAATGCCATGATACAATTTCAAAGCATAGCATAATCATACTCAAAATTCAATCCTATAAAAATGTCATACATCTTTAATGCATAACGTAGAGCACATTTCACTGCACCTTCCATATCAAAGCAATTCACAATTTGAGAATTCAAGCATATACACACACATCCATATCAATTCACAATTTGACAATTCAAGCATATATACACACATAGGCATATTGCCCATTACACAATAACTATAAATAAATGACCCACCTTATAACTTTTGAAAATCCAAACTCAATTTGGCCCTTCCTTTTGCTCTTGGGTAAGATTTTCTTGATTCCCTTCAAATAAACCAATTTCTATTTAATCCATATTCAAATTAAAATTCATAAACTTCAAGAATCAAAGAAATGCTAAAATTGAATTTAAACCTAACCTTCCCATAGTCCATCTAGGTTAGAAACCCCAAAACCTAACTTGGAAACCCTAAGATCAAATGGGTTCTCTTAAACCATCTTCTTCCAACACAAAACCCCTTTCTCTCTCTAGAACTCCTTCATTCTCAACACAACCTCATTTCTTTACTAAAGCAAGAAGAAGATGATGAACTTACCTTAAGAAGCTTGATTCTTCCTCTTCCCACAATTTTTCCTTCCTTTCTCTTCTTTCTCCACAATTTTTCTCTCTTTTCTTTTTCTTTCACGTTTTTCTTCTCTCTTCTCTTAGCTTCAACGACAACTTCCTCTCTTCTTCACATTTTATGACACAATTTAGCTTGCTCTTCCCCTTTTACCCTTTATTTAATTGGTCTTTCCAATTTTTTCGTTCTTTTGTCTTTTATGGCCCTAACTCCTTAATCCACTTAACACCACATTAATTTTAACCAAGTTCTAATATTTCCATCAAATCTTCAATCTTTATTCATGCCTACAAAATTAATGACTCAATTAAAAAATAAATAATTAACCCTTTAAACAATATAAATAAATAATTAGGCAAATAATAAGAAATAAAAAAATCAGAATCCAACTACTCTCCTCCCCTAAAAGAATTTCGTCCTATAAAATTCTTACCTGAGTCATTGAAGAGATGTGGATACTTCTCCCAAAGGCTCCCATGTTGCCTCCTCCATCGAATTGTTCCTCCATAAGACTTTAACCAACTTAATAATCTTCTTTCTCAAAACCTTTTCCTTTGAATCTAGTATCTCTATTGGTTGCTCCTCATATGTCAAATCCTCCCTTAACTGAACCTCTAAAGGTTGAACTATGTGTTAAGGATCTGATCAGTACTTCGTCAACATCGATATGTGGCAAATATTGTGAATCTTACATAATTCCGATGGCAAAGCTAATTTGTAAGCTAAAGGCCCAATCCTCTCAATGATCTCATAAGGGCCTATGTATCTCAGCCTAAGCTTGCCCTTCTTACCGAATCTCAAGACCCCTTTTCATGGAGAAGCTCTAAGAAACACTTTGTCCCCAACTTCAAATTCCATCTCTTTTTTATGTGCATCTGTGTAGCTTTTCATCCTATCTTGAGCTGCTTTAAGTCTTTGCTTCACTAATTTATTCTTATCAACTGTAACCTGTACTAACTCAGGTCCTACAAGTCTCCTTTCACTTTCCTCATCCCAATAAATAGGAGTTTTGCACCTCCTACCATACAAAGTTTCATAAGGTGCCATCTGAATTCCCGAGTGATAGGAATTATTATAGGCAAATTCAATTAAAGGCAAATGCTCATCCCATGAGCCTTTGAAATACATAGCACAAGCTCTCAACATTGCCTTTAAAGTGCAACTTAGTTCCCAAAGCCTCTTGTAAGCTTTCCCAAAACCTAGAGGTGAATCTGGGATCTCTATCTAAGACTATCGAACTTGGAATCCCATGAAGTCTGACTACCTCATCTATGTATTTCTTGGCCAACACATTCAAAGAATTCGTCTTCTCAGTTGGCAAGAAATGAGCTAATTTAGTTATCCTATCAACAATCACCCATATTGCATCATGCTTCCTACTAGGTCTTAGCAATCCCATCAAAAAAATCCATCGTAATCTTCTCCCATTTCCATTCAGGAATCGAAAAAGGTTTAAGCTTGCCTGAAGATGCTTGGTGCTCAGCCTTGACTTACTGGCACACCAAGCATCTTTTAGTGTATTCTGCAGCTTCTTTCTTAATTCCTTTCCACCAGATATGTTCCCTCAAATCTCTATACATTCTTGTACTTTCTGGGTGTATAGCATAAGGTGCATTGTGTGCCTCATAAAGAATCTCATCCTTCAGCTCTTGTATATCAGGAATACATAGTGTGCTCCCTACCACCATCAATCCATCTTCCTTTACCTCTATTTCAAAAGGTTTACCATTTTTAATCTCTTCTCTGAGCCTGCTCAAGAACTCATCATGTTCCTGCAATTCCTTAATCTTTTTATTCAATACTGGCCTTACTCTAAAGTTTGCCAATATACAATCAGATTCAGCTTGTGTGTCACTATGAGTTTGGCTAATTCCTTCAACAAAGGAATATACACTGACTCCACATGTGCCATAGTCGATTTTCTACTCAGTGCATCTGCTACTACATTAGCCTTCCCTGGGTGATACTTAATCATTAAGTCATAATCTTTTAATAGTTCTAACCATCTTCTCTGTCTCAAATTCAGCTCTTTCTGACTCATCAGATACTTAAGACTCTTGTGGTATGTAAATACCCTAGTAGTGACTCCATACAAATAATGTCTCCATCTTTTCAATGCAAAAATTATGGCAGCTAACTCCAAGTCATGTGTAGGATAATTCATCTCACAAGGTTTTAATTGCCTAGAAGCATAAGCAATTACCTTATCTCCTTGCATCAATACACAGCCCAATCCCTTCCTCGAGACATCATTGTACATTATGTATCCATCACTACCCGAAGGTAAGGTCAAAATTGGTGCACTCATTAATCAATACTTGAGCTCCTCAAAGCTCTTCTGACATTCATTTGTCCACACAAACTTCTGGTTCTTCCTGGTCAATTTGGTAAGTGGCGCTGCTATTATGGAAAAGCCCTCCACAAACCTTCTATAATATTCGGCTAAACCCAAGAAACTTCTCACTTCAGCTACATTCTTAAGTGCTTCCCATTTCACAACGGCTTCTATCTTCCTCGGATCCACATGCACTCCTTTTTTCGAAACTACATGTCCAAGGAACACCACTTCCTTTAACCAAAATTCACATTTATCAAATTTAGTATATAATTCTTCCTTCCTCAATGTCTTCAAAGTAAGCCTCAGATGTCCCTCATGCTCCTCGTCACTCTTGGAATAAACCAATATGTCATCAATATAAAGACTATGACAAATTGGTTTAAGAAAGGCTTGAAGACTTTATTCATCAAATCTATGAATGCTGTAGGTGCATTCGTTAACCCAAAAAGAATGACCAAGAACTCGAAGTGGCCATACCGTGTTCTAAAAGTAGTCTTTGACATATCAGTCTCGTTTATCCTCAACTGGTGGTAACCTGATCTCAAATCTATCTTGGAAAAGACTCTTGCCTCTTGCCCCTTGCAATTGTTCAAACAAATCATCTATGTGCGGAAGCGGATATCTGTTCCTAATGGTGATATGGTTAAGCTTCCTATAATCCACACACATTCGCAATGACCCTATGTCTCTAGTTTATTTAGAGATAAAAATCATAACAATTAGAGCTCTAAGGAGTAAGATATCATCAAAATAATGAAGCATGTTTAGTAAAAATATCCAACTCACACTCTTCCAATCGATCCCCTTACTTTGATTCAATCAATATTTTTTAAATTAATACCAAAAGCCATAAATTATTGTGGAGAGGTAGAAGAATGTGATAGGAATACAATGCTTTAAAAATCAGGTAATTTAGAGGTAAGACGACAAAGTTATGGTCAAAAGAGTGAAACATGTTCAGGCTAAGGCAAAGGACCTGCGGGTTGGCACACGACCAGAATGTCGCAATCGCGACTTCCTTTTCTCTCCTTCGCTCTTATTTTCGTTTTTTCACTCTTCTCTCCCTTGTTCACGTTTTTCTCCTTCTATTATGCAAGACAACACTTTGTTCTTCCAATTTTACCCTTAGTGAATGTAAAAAGTCATCTTTGCCCTTTTTTTATGCTTTATGACTCTTAAACATAGTAACATGCCAAAATTGCCCTCATACACTCTTAAAACATTAATTTCACTAACTAGTGAAATAAAATCCTACTAACATTGAAATAAATAATTAAAGTCCAATAAATAATTCTATTATAACCTCATAATTCATTCTAAAGTAAAAATTCAAATTACATGCTTATTCCATAAACTATCATGCTTAATTCAACGAAAAAATTTTTCAGGTGCTAACACCAAAGCCGACCCTAAGGACAGGCGGAGCATACAGATTGTGCTTCCTATATGGAAAGTGGGAAAGTTGTAAATCATGGAGATGAGTTTAGCATAAGAAATTTCATCGAAGCCAAACAATTATCTAACATCAACCAATGCAAATCCTTAACATTTTAGTTATTCGTCTTTTTTCTTTTTCTCTTCCTAATTGTCTTAACCCCTAACTAAGGATCGGAATTTATATCTGATTTTAGTTGACCCAAATTCAACGGATCCAGTCTAACTCAAATTAAGATTGGACTATTATAAAATTTTGGACCGTAAATTGAACTTAAGTTTAAGTTATTTGGTCTAGCTCGACTTGAAATTGAAAAATGTAAAATAAAATGACATCATCTTTAAATTTTAAATTAAAAAATTAATTGAATTTGAATCGGTTCAATTAGGCTTGAACATATCATACCTAAACTTGAATATAAATTTTTGGACCGGACCTACCCCTAACTAACCATTAACACCACTTCCCTTCTTTGATTTTAATATTCCTTTTTGCACTAGGACTCTTTCATTTTTTCTGTTAAAGCCACAAATTCTTGTGAGATACCAAACTTCTACTTATGATCAAATTGTATAATTACATCCATGGTGAAGATTTTAAATATCAGGGAACTTGCAATCGTCGGTGACGATGTATCGAATCAAACTATGCCTAGAGTACAATTGGGCATTCAAACTTTTATTCAAGTTTTGGTTCAAAAATGTAGTTCAAATTGAGTGTTCATAATTTAAATTTTAAAATTTTCTGTTTTAGTCTTAACTTCGATTCAAACAGAATCAAATCAAATTTCATACGTTGATTTCGAAGATTAGTCCCTTTTGTCACTCTAACCCGTAGTCGTCATCCTTCAAGTTCTTATTTGATTCATTAAAAGTAATACTGAATCATATGAAATTATAATTATTACATATTTGATGGTCCAGTTCAATAATTAAGTTTCCACATTTTTCTACCATACTAATTATTGTTTGTTTTAAATTACCAAGTTAGAAGTGCAATTTCTAAAAATTATAAGTTTACACAATAAATTAACTAACCTTTTTTCCAATGAAAATTAACTAACAACTTAAAAACGCAATGGAGTTCAACGATTCCATTTAAGCTAAAATCGGAAGTTTCAAAGTCCAGTTTGCAATAGATCAAAGTGGCATAAATTATAAGAATGAAATATTTATAATTGTAATGACTATTTTTTTTTAGGGTAAAAGACACCCTTATGATTTCAACATATCTATAATCTTTAAAATTCTCCAAAAAAAATCCTAGTTTTTAATTTTTCGTAAAAACTTCTTCTCTTAAATTGTAAGTAAAAAATAATAAAATACATGTGGTATGGATATCATAAATGAGCTAATCAAATGACATTGATATGATAATCTAACTAGGCTCTTAATTTAAACCCGACTCGAGTTAATTAAACTTGACCTAAATTATATACAATAAATTATTAATTTTAATTAATTTTAATTAGTTTGGTTCAAATTTAGTTAGATTGGATCATCAAGTAACATTTGATTAGTTCATGTATGATTTTCATGTCTCATTTATTTCATTGTTATTTTTTTATAAGAGAAGGATTTTTATGGAAATTTGAAAAACAAAAGAAGTTTTTTCAAAAAAAAAATAATGATTTAAGGGTTTTCTAAAGTTTCTTAAACCATATGAGAGCTTTACGTCTTATACCCATTTTTATATCAATGGAACCTATAGTTATATTTTTTTAGTGTGCATTAAGTAAATCTTCAAATGTATGCAGTGATTTCAAATTATACAGGTTGATTTTTGCCCTATAGCCAATCAATTAGTTATATTTTAGTAACATAATTATTTAAAGACATTATTTATTTTATACATATTTAGATGCATATGTTAAAGCATTGCAAATAAAATTATAATGAGATTATAATTATGAGATTTATATTAAAGCATTGCAAATAAAATTATAATGAGATTATAATTATGAGATTTATATTGTATTTATATGTTATCTCTAAATTGTTCTGATCATTATTCTAATGAAACTACACATTAATATATTGTAAAAGGACTAATAAACGTTGTATTTCTTCTTTATAAAAGAAGTGATCATTCTCATAAACTAAAGTATAAAAATACTCAAACAAATGTATATGTGCTTGTTAAAGAACAAGTTCACTGAACTAATTCCATATGAGAAATTTATTTAGAACATTACTTGTATATCTCTATAAATTTTTATTGTGATAATTGTATAAATGATCATTTAGCTTGTGATCTTCAAAGTATCTCATACAGGGATTGATATGCTTTGATACTTCTTATAACGTATTCTAGTCAAGGTAGCTTAGTTGGTAGCTATTAGATATAATATGAATTATATAAAGGTAGTTAAGTGATCAACATTCATTATCCTAAAGTGATTCAAGATAATGTTTTGTTGTTTTTGATTAGTATTGATTTAAGAACTTTGGCCAAGATGGAATGGTAATTTGAAAATAGTTTTCATATGTAATTAATAAAATCAATTACTAATAATAGAGAACTAACATTATTATATTAAAATAAAATAGAAATTAGTTTTATGCTCTAATTGGAACATTGTATGATGAAGGAACTAAATTATACGAAAAGATTATGCATAAAAAAGATTAATCATAACTATATTGATATTCTTAATATTTGAGTAATCATAATGCATTGTTGGACTCCAATCTTAACATCTAGATATAAACTATTTAATTAGAGAATTAAAGATAAATTAAACTCGCTTAATTTATCTAATCTTTATTATAATTTAGGATTATAATTTATTTCTATTGCCAAACATATTTAGAAATATATTGGGTCTTACACAAAAATAGTTGATAAGAGAAAAAAGATAATTTAATCAAGTTAGACTTGATCTCAAAGTTTAAAAAACTTTAAATATCAAATATGAAATATTTAACAACTAAGGACCAATATAAGATATTAGATGTTATTTAGACCTAATTGGTAATTCTAATTAAAGTTTAATTGAAATTAAAAATTTATTTCAATTAAGTTACCAAAAGGTCCAAACCTTATTGTAACTGGACTTAGGCTTTAAAGGAGGTAACACTTCTTGCTTACGCTCTCTACACCACATATAGAGATCTCTCTGCATGTTCATATGGATATCTTTAGAAAACAGACATGTGCACTGCTACGAAAGTTATAATGAACCAATTTCTATATAGTTTGAGGGAAATGACAAGAAAGGGATCAAGTTTTATCATAAGGTATAAATTATGATGGAGGCTTTATTATTTTTATACATTAATTATATTATAGGATTTTAAAGTGATATTAGCTTTTGAAAAATAAAAAAATATTTCATATTTAGTCTCCTATCCATATAATCAGATGCTACTCCAATTTCTCAATGGTATGTAAGTAAGTCACTTAAATGAGAAAGTGACTTAAAGTCGAGTGACAAACTTAGTCCAATTAATATTTGTAACTTTATCATGTCTTCGCATTCAGCCCATCATTCAAGTCACCAAGATGAAGAGTAGCCGTCAACTGGAACTCAACTCTCAAACCTTTAAATTGGTAAATACATGAGAAATCGTGTTATGAATTAGTTTGTTATGAGTTATGTAAGTGTTGTTGCATATGTTTTCCAATAACATTGAGAGATTGATTAGTTTGTAGTTAGAAGAGTGATTAATTCTTCATGATAACTTACGCAATAATATTCTTTCACCTAAAACAGGATCTTTTAGAGGATTCGGCTATAATAAGTTCTATAGATGGGAAGAGAGAGTTTAATACCCTAATTGTATAAGAAAAGCTCAAAAATTGTATAGAACTTCTATCCTTTTACAGTTCTTTAACTAAAACAATATTTAGGTTGAATTAGCTTTAAAAAAATAAATCTCAATACCAAATACTTCCATAATGCAATTCTTCATAGAAGAAATTAGAATAAAATTATCAACATTGGGGATGAGAATGGTTAGTCTGTAACAATCAGAAGCAAATAAAAATTACAAGAATTTCTTTTTTACTGACCTTTTATAGAAGAGTTCGCTTCTTATTGGCAGTGTAAACCTCCTCCAGAACATTCCTAAAAGAGTCAACTATAAAATGTACGCTATTATGGAAAGACAATTCACCGGAATATACACAAAATTCTTTTCAATCTTAAGGTCTGTTTGGTTAGAGGTTTAATAATGGAACGGAATGGAACTTAATATACTTCTATCATTTAGTTGAGGGTTTCATAATGAAATGTAACAGAATGAGAAGGAAGCGAAGGGTTTTATGTTACGTTCCATTTCATTCTAAACAGTAAAAATAAAAAACCTCCAATTTGGAGATGGAACGTAAACTAATAAACACATACTACCTAATATACCGTTAATAATTTTTCTTAATACCAATTATTTCTTTTAACCATATTCCCCTTATATATAATTAATAATATTTTTATATTATTTCTCCTTACCCTAATAATAATATTTTTATATGATTAATAAAAATCGTACATAATTAATAATATAATAAAATTTTTAATAAAAGTTTTATTAATGAAAATAGAAAATATATAAAAATTATTCTTTAATTGTTTGTATATATTTCTATATAAATAAAAATCTAAATAAATAATTTTTAAATATAAATCACATACAATAGAATAAATTTTATTAAATAATTAATAATAATATTTTTATATAATTAATAATAAATTGTATATAATTAAAAATAAAATAATAAAACTTTTATTAAAATTTTTATTTTATAATATATATATATATATAATTATTTGTCACGGTTGTATGTGACTTTTTAATTGCACATGATTTTTGTTTTTAAATCATAGCGTTAAAACTCTTATAACAACTATTTTAATATCAGTGGTATAACGCTCATTTATTATAATACATTACATTTCATTTCATCCATCTTCCAAACAAATTTTCATTACATTATATTATGAACCATTCCATCCCTTCCAAACAACTTTTGACTATATTACATTCCATTCTATTATAAACCGTTCCCTTTCGTTCTATTCTGATACGTTTCGTTCCATTAATTAACATCTAACCAAACAGGCCTTTAACTCTGACCAAAGGTGGTAAAGAATGCCCAGTTGACCTAAGTCAATAGGCCCAACTCAAGTTAACTAGATTTTGAGCTGGGCTTTAATTTTTTAAAATTTCAAGCTTTAGTTCGGGCTCGATCTCGGGCTACTTGACCTAGCTTGACTAGAGTATTATTGTTTTGAAAAAAATGACATCATTTTGAATTTTTTAAGTAAAAATTTTAATTTTGATGATGTCTGGCTCGGCCCTAAAGCCTCGAACTAGATTGGGCTTTAGGTCAAACTCAGGCTTGATAATAGAATTTTGGACCGGGCTACCTTGGCTCAAGCTATTGTGAAGCCTAAATATGATCAAGTTTTAGGTTGAGACAATTTTAATACTCTTTTCTGCTGTAGATAATGGAGTTTGGCGGGCAACAAAATTTCTTATAGACTATCATTCAATTTCTTGTTGTAACACAATTTATAAAATTATCTTTGGAATACTAACAAAAAGATTAGCTCACGGAACACGGAGCACCATACTCAAAGTCAAGTTGCTTTCATTAAAGAGAGGTGTATAGGAAATAACATTCTTTTAGCCCAATACTAAAGTTGCTTTCGTTAAAGAGAGGTGTATAGGAAATAACATTCTTTTAGCCCAAGTTGCTTTCATTAAAGAGAGGTGTATAGGAAATAACATCCATTTTCAAAAAGCCTATGACATGATGGCATGAAATTTCTTGGTTTCATCTTTGAAAGCCTTTAGATTTGCCTTCCCTTTTGTGAATTAGATTATTTAGTGTGTTAATACCTCATCTTATGCTATCTTAATTAACAAAGAACCTACACCTATCCTTAAAGGGGTACTCATTAGGGAGACCTCATTTTTCTATTCCTTTTTTTAGTGTCTAGTGATACCCAAAAGAGGGTACGAATTGAGTCTTTATAATTCTTTTAACAAAAAATTACTAACTTAATATGGAAAAGATCACAATTTACGAATGATGAAAGTATAAAGTAAAATAATGAGTTTTAACAATACTCTTAATTAATAAAGTAAAAGAGTAAGGAAAGACACTTGCAAAACAATTTATAATTGGTCAACAAATAATCCTTACCTACGTCAACTCCCAAAACTCTTATTGGATTTTGCACTATAATTTTTTATTTAAGGCGAAGGATAACATTTGTACAATCTTTATTTGAAAAAGAGAAATCCTTTTAAGACATTTCAAGATGAAAAGGAATCTTATTATCACTCTAAACTACCACCAAATATAATAAATAAGAATCCTAAGAAAAGCTTATAACTTAAAGTAACTCACGTAATCGCTTTGATAATATCAAAAAGACTCATTTACTCAAAATGAAATAATGAATGATTAAAAAAACACTTAAAATATGTGTAAAGGACAATCTAATGCTTATTGATGCTAAAATCAATGATAAAATACGTATTTATAGGATTTTAGATCCTACTAGCTTTTAGAGTTAAGAATTAGTAATTCCAATAACTAGTTACAAAGCATCGGTCGGCCATTATAGAATATTGGTCGACTAGTTTGCATTAAAAGCATAGATTCATTAGTCGCTGAAACATTGGTCGAACACTCAAATATATTGATTGACCATTGTCTCTTGAAGAGACATCTCTCTTATTATACTTACAACTTTTATTGATCGACCATTAGCATGTATTGGTCTATTAATGTCCCTAAAAATATAATTTTCAAATTTTCAAATGCTCAAAGTTGTTTTATTTGATGCAATTATACTATTATTCAAAAAGTCCCCCCAAAGAACTTTTGAAAGATCGAGAAGCTTCTTTTTTAATTAAAACAAAGACTTTAATACTTCTTGATGAATGAAAAAACTCATGAAGTGATATGAAATGCTTATATAAGGTGCTTTTAAGATTATTAAATTAATAAAGTGAGATTACAAATCATATTATAAAATACAAAAAGTTCGTATAGATACTGTCAAAGGCTCGAAATGTGTGCAGTACGGGTGGTTGCAATGAACTTATTTCACGAGGAGTTCTAGGAAAGGACAAGAAAATGACCAAGCTACATAATAAGATATGAACTTATGATTCATATTTTAGTGTGTTCATGTTAATTAAATTATAGGATTTTAAAATGATCCTTGAATTTTAGAAAATTAATAAAAATTTTATTTATTCTACTAAGTGTAGCATTGAATCCTACTTCGATTTTTCAACAATTAATTCAACAAAAAATTGTAGTATTTAAGGCTTTCATGGAAACTTGTATTTTGGGCCACTTTATGCCCATTATCTCCAAGTTAATTATGTATTAGGAGATTTAGCTTTCCAACTTTTTCTCTGTACTTATTAATTATTTTTTATAGTTGTTAATCTTTAGTCATTAACTTGTGGTTTTTTTTGAAAAAATATTTGAACTAATTATTTCAATATAAATTTTCGATTAATAAATAATAGAATTACAAAATATATTTTAATAGACATTTTATACATTTAGTTGTCGTTTTTACGCAATTAAAGAAAAAAATAATTATAACGTTCAACTTCTAATATCCTCAATGATTTCCCTATAACTCTAAAATTCTATTTTGAAAGTTTTATTTGAAATTAAAATTTTATTTAAATATAAAAATATAAATAGAAGTATTTCTTATTATTTGATTATATTTTTATAACGAATTATCGTTTATTATAGAATTTAATTCACAATACAAAATTTTAAATTTAAATATTTTCAAGTGTTTAAACTTTCTTACAAATAAAATTATTTAATATAAATTAATCTCTTTTTACTTTCATTATAAAATATAAAATTATTATTTATTATAAAATTTTAAAATTAGTATATAGAGAATTTTATACTCACTGATCTAATATAATTTTTAAATCAAGAATAACAGCTACTATAACTAAAAAAGGCATATATACCAAATAAAAATAATATAATTATATTACTAAAATAATAAGAAAATATTATATAACTACTTATATTAATTTAACGAAAATTCTAAAAATTTAAATTAAATTAATTAACCAAACACTCTTTTTAAATATAAAGATTACTCCAAGGTCAGAAAATCTTATTCCCAATCGAAAAAAAGGAGTAAGCGAAAATTGCAATAAATTAAATAAATTATTGGAAAAGAAAAATGTATACGTGGAAACAAGATAAGATAGGTTTGGTAGGGGTTGCATTTGCACCTTAGGTTTACTTTTGTAATAGCGTTGCAGTAACGTTAGTTCAAAGAACATACGGAAGAAAAGCAAGTTAAGATAGATATGGTAGGGATTGCATTTGCACCTTACGTTTACTTTCGTAAGAGCGTTGCAGTAACGTTAGCTCAAAGAGCATACGGAAGAAAAGCAAGTTCCTTCCATTAACAGACATACAGAACCCACCAGTCAACACCCTCCACGCTGCTTATTCTTAGCTCTTTGAGTAAGAATGTTAATTAATAGGCCGGGCTTATCTTCCACAAAGAACCCAAATTTCAAAACGTATACAAATGTGTGCAACTTCATCATTACGTGCATTTACGACAACACCTTTATTCTAATGTCAGCAAGCGAAGCTTTGCTGGTCAGTAAAGTCCATCACATGCTTGGCTGCTACGCAACTATCTTGAAGTTTCGATATTTATTCTAATTTCGATAAGGTTCCTCGAAAAACCCATGCTGACTGTTTCACGTGGAAACGTGTGGGGACTTGTTGAACGGACAAACTCACATGGTAGTCAGGTGGTAACTTTATCCTTAATTTTATATTTAAATATACAGAATTCAATCGCACTAATATTGTTTATTAATACTATTTTCTTATTTATTATCCGTTCGCCACGGATGACAGAATTAAACCTATTCTATAGTTTATAAATGAAGAATCCAATCTCCACCGCCGCACAGCCATCGTCAAGTTTTAACTCCACTGCATGATCTAGTCGGGCCTGAATGGACTTGAAATTGCTCTACTATAGTGGAGGATCTGATCTCCACACTTCTTAGTTCCGTAAAAGATGAGGTGGAGTTGTGATCGGTGTTAACGACGAAGTTAAGAAACTTGTAAGCAATTTCAAGTCTATTCAAGCCCTTCTAGATCATGCAGTGGAACAAAGTGAAGGAGACTTTTACAAGGAATTGCCTGTTTAATCTCCAGGCTGTTTCTTATCATATGGCCGATGTATTAGATGAGTGGAAAACCTCGATTCAGAGATCACAACTCCAACAACATCACTCCTCTAATCCCATTCCTGTCAAGGACAAGGTACTCTCTATCTTTAGTTGCATCTGCTTTACTACGCATGATGTTGGTCTTTGTCCTGTAGTTGGTGGCAAAATAAGAGAAATCCAACAAAGACTAGATGACATTTGAATTGGTAAAGTTAGATATCAACTTAATTCAACCCACAAAACTGATAAGCATATCCTGAGACATCTCACCACATCTTTCGTCAATACACAAGAAGTAGAAGGCAGAGATGAAGAAAATGATGGGATCAAAAGCATAGTACTTAATGCCAAATTCAAGTTCTATATCATCTCTCTCGTTGGGACGGGAGGAATTGGTAAAACCACAATAATGGTTGTACTTATCATGGGATGCAGCTTACACTAACACTTTTTACTTTTGATTAATATTGGTCAATAATTAGTCAAATTGTTCTTGTTAAAAGTGAATGTGAAAAATTGGAGAGCATCCATAAAGAAATTGCAAAATAAGTGCAACGATTTGTCTCTTGCTATCATCAGTATAAGAGGATTCATGTAGTTTAAGATATTTGAAAAAAGAAAAAGAATGGTTGAAAGCGTTGAAAATTGAGAGATGAGATGGTAAAGGTATGCTGGGTCCTTTTAGAGTTTAGTTATTATAATTTGTCAATTCCATTCAAGCAATGCTCTTTATATTATCTTTCCAAAAGATCATAGAATACAAAGAAGAAGATTGATTGGTATGGAGATGACTTAAGGTTATTAAAGAGGGAAAAAAGAAGTTTAAGATTCGGAGATGGTTGAGGAGATTTATTTTGAGAACTTAATTGTATTTTTTTTAATTTCAAATTGTCTCTCATTTTGATCACAGTTGTATGTTACATGACAGTCCACGATTTGTCTCAAACATTTATAAAAAATGAGTGATAATAAAGGTTTTTAATGATAGAGAGTGAACTCGAAGCTCTTTTCACAGCTGCTTGACATTTAACTTCAATAATTGAAAATAATGCTCTATTTTTTTGTAGTTGTCTATAATCTCAACTAACGTTATGGGACAAGCAGACAAGGTAAAAAACAATCAACATGGCTGCTATTCCTCGACCTCTTCTTTCTCCTTGAATGGCTCCTCATTGCCCTTCATTTCCTAGTCTGATAGACTGCTCTTTACCCTCTTCCCCTCTGTTGTATACCAAATTTCCCTTGCCATTTTCCCCTTTTCTTTCGTCTCACATCTTTTTGTCCACTTTCAACCCACACTTACCATATCGGATTTGCACTGCTCTTAATGGAATCAAACTTTCCTTCTTTATCCTCAACCTCCTTATCCTCCCATACCCCTCCACCACAACAAGCCAACCAAAACCCTAACATGCTCTCTAACTTCCGTTCGCCTTCATCCTCAACAAATTAAGTCCTCAAAAATCCCAGACCCCTCCACCCTTATTCCTAACATTTTGGGGCAAAAACCTCCCATAGTCTCACCCACAAACCCACCCAATCTAACCTTAGCAGCACATGTGTCTTAGAACTTTATTGAAACCAGAAAAACCTGGAAACCTGTGGTAGGGGATAGCTCCGACTCCTCTCTATTCTAAAGTCCCCTTGTTCAAATAGATGGAAAGTTGATGGTGGTCCCAAGTCTTGACGACGCAACAATTATAGGCTTCTCCATGGATAAACACCCGCCTTTTCCTATAATACAAGTATGAGTTCAAAGAAACTGGAAAGGAAGAGGCATACAAGAGGTAATATTAATAGAAAATGACAACATATTTACCTTTAGTGCAAAATCTAAGGCTCAAAAAGTGATAGAAGAAGGTTCATGACACATCTCACAGCTTCCATTATTCCTCCAGAATTGGCAACCTAATATAGAATTAGAAAAAAAAATAGATTAAAGAACATATCATTATGGGTGAACATTTACAATATTCCATTGAATTATTGGACCAGTAAAGGCCTAAGCTTATTAGCAAGCTATTTGGGAAAGCCAATATGCAAGGATGATAATACAGTTTTGAGGAAACGGGTTGGCTATGCTAAATTATGTGTGAGTATGGACATTTCTAAGGACATGAAAGATTATATCCCCATTTTAAGGTTGGCAGATGGAAATTCCCTCAAGGAAGATAGCCGTCGTTACTTAACATTGGAAACCGTTCTTACAAGCTCAAGGCAAATTATAGAAACCAACAGGGAAAGTCCTTGAAAAGGGATATTAGGGCTAGATGAGCCTAAAACAGAACAAAAACCCGAGATGGATGAATTTGAAATGCAGAAACAGATTCTTGAGGATTAGGGATTGGTTATTCAAGTAGATAGAATTTTTTCCAATGAGGCTAAGAGGGACCAAACTGAACACATTACGGAGGATTAGCAAAAATACGGATGATAATAGGGAATATGGCATCACTACAAACTACAAAGGGATGAAAGAACATGATTCTAATTGTAATACAGATAAAGGAGTAACGCAGAAGGGAAATCCTCCTGAAATTCAGCAACAGGCAGCCACTCGAATATTGCCACAACAGCCAGAAACCTTGTTTTAGGTGGAAAATTAGGAGGAAAAGTTTGAATAAGTACCAACTAGAAAGAGCAATCGGAGCAGTAGGAAAGGCTCAAAAGGTAAAACCATTACTACATGACCTTTCTAGTATATCATGTTAGAGGAATAAACAACCCTTCGAAGCTCAATGCTTTGAAAGATTTTATCCAACATGAGAAGCCTTTTGTCTATTAGAAACAAAAATTAGACTCTAAAATTTGAATAAATTAGGTTATTTTGGAAGTCAATGACATATAAGTCTAAATTACCAGTACCATGGTTATAGGAGAATCATCATCGTTTACGATGAGGATCTTATAGAGGTGGAAGTTTTGGAAGCTAATGAGCAATTCATTCACATAAAAATGACATTCAAAATAGAGCATACTTTAGTGTTGGCTACCTTTGTCTATGGTTTTGATACAACATTCCAATGAATTGACCTATGGAATTCAATAAGAAGAATAAAAGGATCAGCTGGTAGTCCATAGATTATAAGTGGTGATTTCAACTCCACTATTTATAAATCTGAAGTCGAAAAGAATTGTAATTTGCTCAACTACAATACGGATTTGCTTGGTTGCACCAAAGATATGGAAATTCTGACTTAAAATCTGAGGGTTACATATTTACTTGGAGCAACAAGCAGAGTTTTATATGGCTTATTAGAAAGAAATTGACTAGGGCCTTGGTGAATGTGGAGTGGTTAGCAACCTTTCCGAACAATAAAGCCATTTTTTAGATCTAAGGTTTTCAGATCATACCCCTATCAAGGTGGATAACCTCTTTAAAAAGGTTTATCTAAAAACCCATTCAGATTTAACATTTTCTTGACTACTGTGGAAGGATTCCAAGAAGCCATTTCTAAAGGCTTGGACTTTTGAGGTCACTAGTACTAAACAATTTACTTGTTTGCAAAAATTGAAGGCTATAGAACAGGAATTGAAGAGATCAAATGGAAGTAGAGGATAGAGCATAGAACAAGTGATAAAAGCTGCCAGACTTCGACTCTCACTCATACAGAAATCATTGGTTGATAACTTACTGAAGAAATTATTGCGAAGGAAGAGAAGGAAGCCCTGAAGCTTAGGCATGTTAATTTTGGCTCAGTTGACCGGGCCACTGGTGAGCTGTGGGCTAAAATGGTTCGGCCTGGCCGAGCCACGGGTCGAGCATGACATCCCTATTAAAGCTCTACATACAAGTGGTAGATAACCACTGCTTATTATTAAGACAATGATCTAGGGTCAGTTGGATTAAGGATGGGGATAGATGCACAAGGTTTTTCTTCAATACAATTTCGACAAGTAGGAATGCTAATAGGATTACTTCGATTAAAACTGAATCGAGGGAGGTCTTATATCAGCAAACTGAAATTACTCAAGATGCCTTGACGACACATTTCCAAAAGTTCCTAAAAACCTAATAACTGAGGGAAATGCCAACATTTACAGTGCAGATCTTAAGACTTTTATTTATGTTAATATTCCTGAAGATGTAGCAGATCTTTTAATCAGGTAAGTCATGAATCAAGAGATAGAGACAGTGCTGTTTAAAATGAATGGTTCAAAGGCTTTAGGACCCGATGGTTTGAATGGTTTCTTCTATAAAAAAACATGGGATAAAATAGGGAAAATTATAAAGGAAGCAGTGCACGAGTTTAAAAATGGAATACTTCTCAAATATATCAACAAGACTTCCTTGTGTTTGATTCCAAAAATTCATAATACTACCACATGGAGCGACTTCAGACCTATTTCATGCACTAACTTCAGTTATAAGATTATTGCTAAAATCCTGGCCAATAAATTGAAATGTGTGCTACACTTCATCATCAGTGAGAACCAAGGAGCCTTGTTAAGTAAGCGGAATATTGGAGATAATATCCTAATCTTGCAGGAACTTCTGAAAGGGTACACAAGAGGAAATTTCCTCAGAAATGCATTATAAAAGTGGATCTTCAGAAAGCTTTTGATAGTGTAAGTTGGAGCTTTTTATTGCTGACTATGGGAGTTATGGGTTCCCCTAAATTTTTATCAAATAGATTAAAGAGTGTATAACTATGGTATCATTTGGGATTATGATCAATAGGAGTCCCACTGAGATGTTCAAAGGCAAAAGAGGACTTAGGCAAGGGGATCTACTTTCCCCTTACCCTTTTCTAATTTGTATGGAAGTTCTTACCCTTATGTTGAAATACAAGATCTCCTTAACTCCAAATTTCAAGTACCATACTAAGTGTAAGTGCTTTCGTTAACTAGTTTAGGTTTTACAGATGATCTAATCATGTTAAGTAAGGTTGATATTCCATCAGTTTCATTACTAATGAATACCTTATAGAGATTTAAGGAGATATTGAGATTGAGCATCAATTTTCAAAAAAGTTTCTTCATGCTATCAAAAAGTGTTGCACATCTAGCTAATGATTTATCTCTCGTCACTGGAATGGGAATACAGGATCCTCCTATTACATATTTGGGCGTTCCTATCTTTTCGAGACGATTGCGATTTAGAGAATGTCTTCCCCTTATTGAAAAGGTTCAAAGGAGATTAGGTTCATAGACAAAAAAAAGTTATCCTATGGTGGTAAACTTTAACTCCTGAAATCTGTTATCATGTCTATAAATACATACTGGTGTTCTCACATTTTCCTCTCCAAGGGGTTGTCAAAATAGTGGAAAAAATGATGAAACAATGTCTATGGAGTAAGGGGAAAGGAGAAAAAGGAATCACTAAGGTCAACTGGACTTACATATGTCAACCAAAAGCAACTAGAGGATTGGGTTTGGACTTAGTTGGTAGAAGCAACAAATGCTCCTTGGCCTATCCAATTGTCATACCATAGTGAAATTCGATCCCCTGCCCTTATCTTACATGTGATCTAGTGCTATACTTCCTCCCATAATCTAAGTATTTGGTTAAAGAACCATGAGTTATTGTTTTTAGGTCTATTTGCCCACAGACTACCACCCCTTAATATGTAGTTATGCACACACTTAATCCACAATGATTCCTTTTCACTTAAAACTCTCCAAAAACCTTTTCAACAAAAGATATTCCATATATATCTATGGAATGGTCTAGCTGTTTTAGAAATAACCAATAGGCAAGCAAAACAACTAATGTATGGGACAAACCCAAGCATTGGATGGTGTAAGTTGATTTGGAGTAACACTCTGAAACCAAATGCCAGCTTCTTGAGTTGGTTAGCCATAAAGGACAAACTAAGTACTATAATACGACTAAAATTCCTCTTCTCCTCTAAACAATCTATCCTTTGAACTTAGAGGAAGAGGACAAAGACCATTTATTTTTCAGGTGCGAATATTCTAAAAGAGTATGGCAACTAATTTCCTCTCTATGCATACTTAATTGCTATCAAAGCAATTTGAATGGCATTATATAAAAGATACTGCAAATCCACACATCCAAACATGACAAAGATTTCTACATGGTTGCCACTGCAATATGTATACAGGAGCTCTAGAGAGAGAGAAATAACAGAAGATTTGTAGGAAGGGAAAGAGGCATACACTCACTCACGGAAATCAGAACTGACAATATCAAAGAACAACTAGTCATAAACTAGATGGAGAATAAATGTAGTGAGAGGCTAGTAATTTCTTAGAGACTCTAACGAGAATCCAAGGATATCCAGTTAATTTCGAACACTACATCTGTATTTCTTATACAAGCAAAGAACCACATATATAACATTTGCGCAGTAATCTAAGGTTGGAGTTCTTACCTTATGAGATCGATCCTCGGTGTTGTCTTAGCTCTTTGATCCTCTACATCCATCACTAGTACTGAGGATAGTAAGCCGTGCGATGGGAGATAATAGCCTTCACTGGCCAGATCTTTTCAAGTAGTAAGAAAGATCTATTGAGTAACCCTAATCAGAGATTCCATTAGTTAAGAAGAATATGAAGATGAAGAAACAAATTTAAAATCAGAAATCCCTTACCTTCATAGTTATCGCCTGAGGAAAGAGTTGAAGAAAGCTTTCGAATTACCCTAATTTGGAAACTTCTAGAGGATCCTTTAGATGGGGGAATAATCTTAACTCTCTATAGGAAGTTCCTCAATCATTTTGTTGAATATTCCACGAGGTTGTTTTATTAGCCTTGAGTCACATGATGTCGTTTGGTCAAACATTGGGAATTAATTTGATGTCTCCCTTGCTTTCCTTGACGAAGGATAAGTGTTGAACTCATATTTAATTATTATTTCAATATCATTTTTAACTTTTCAAGAAAAAACAAACTTTATGAGTTTCGTACCGTACCGATCAATACCTACCAAAAAATGGTACAAAACCATGTCTAAAGGTACTGGCCATCGGTACAGGCAATTTTGCATGGTACTGGTCGGTATTTAAAATACCGATCAAATACTGGTCGGTACCGAAAACTTTGAAAAATAAAAATTTCAAAATTTAAAAAAAAAATCGTCTCACCTCCTGCCTCCCCTTCCCCCTATTTCAAAGTTTTTTTAATTAGCTATTTACTTACTTAGTTCAACTTTTATTTTTATTTTAAAATATATTTTTAAAATAAAAATAATATTTTTATTACTAATAATAATCATACATTAAATAAAACTTAAAAATAAATTATTTTAATTTTAATTTTAATTTATTTTAATCTTTATATAGTATTTATTAATAAATTATTAATAAAAATATTTTATTTTTTAAAACAATAATTTAAAAATTATTATTTATAAACTAATATTTGTTTTTAGATATATTTTAATTCCTAAATCAAATTTTATTGGAAATTTATATATTTTAAAAATATTATTAAATTTAATTATATTTATTAATAATTATTAAATTAAAATAAAATAAAATAAAATAAAATAAAATAAAAATTAAATTAAGTTATTTAGAATTTTAGTAATAGTTAATTTTAGTTAATTAGATATATAATATTAAATTAAATTGTTTAAACTCTTATTAAGAATAAATACATTAAATAATATATATTTAATGGATAGTAAATTAAATAATATATGTTTTTGTTTCAGGTTTCACTTCTACTTGGTTATTTCCTCATCATGAACTCATGTTGTAAATTGTAATAGGATCTTTATTGTTCTTTTTATTTGATATGTTGATTTAATTATTATTTATTATATGATAAAATTGTAAATTTTCAAATACCTTGTATTGTTATTAATTTTATACTTGAATGATGATGAAATGATCTTTTTCTGCTATTAATTATAGTTATTATTTATATGTAAAATATGAAAAAATTAATGTTAATAAAAATAAATAAATTTATGTTACTTTAAATTTTTATTATTATGATTTTTGGAGACATGGTTGATATAAATTATAAAGTATAATGTATACATTATAATATACTAATAAACTAATTTATAATTTTAGAAAATTTAGGAATTATTTCAAAAATTTTAAAAATTACCCAAAACGATACTCGGTATTAACTGGTACTGGTATGGTACCGTACCAGAACCCAATTTGGTACCAATGCAATGTACGTTATTCATAACATTGATCTTAACAGCTTACGTAGCTTGATAATTCAATTCTTTAAATTTGGATCATTACTGATTGTTGTTGTATTTGAGGGTATATTTAATCATTTAACTTGTTTAAGAACCTTAAACCTTAAAAGGTGTAACATTAACACTACAACAAAGTAGACAACTGATTATGAAAAAATCGTAGCTAATTGTCTCAAAACATTGCCAATAGTTATCTGTGACATTTTTGTTTCATCGTATAAAACATTGTCAATTCCTCGTAATATAAGTGACGTTGTTAGAAATTATAGATAAAATGTATTATTTATGGAAAATTTTCATAGCTAAAATATTACAAAAATGTAGCTAAAAATTAAATCTTGGCAGAAAAATTTGGCACCAAATGACTGACAACTAAAATAAAAAGTAATCAATAGCTTTTTGCTATGTTTTCATCTTCATAGTTATGTACTATTAGTTGCGTTTTTATAATATAGCAAAATATTATTAGCTACGTTTTATATAACACAGCCAAATGTTTTTAGCTATTTTTTATAATATAATCAAATGTTATTTGTTATATTTTACACAACGGAGTCAAATATTATTTACTACGTTTTTAATAATGTTGCAATATGTTATTTGTAATATTTTTAATCCATGATATTGAATAATATGTTTTGTATATAATAGATCAACATGTTTTTTATTATGAATTATTTGCTTATTATTATAAAATTAAAACATAGAAAAATTTTATTAATTCAAAAGATCGAGCATTGTATATATAAAGTAAAATTAAAAAAAAGAATATAACATTAAAGGATGATCATTTGTTACAATACAAATTATTGATGACAACTTGAACAATTCTTATAAACAAAACAATAAATAAAAAAATCAGTTTACAAATTATAATATGACATACTCATATTACAAAAAATTAGAGCATAACTTGAATGACTACCTAGTATTGTCCATTTACATGAATCTGTAATAATCCAAAAGGTTTAGTTAAAATTAATTAAAAAATATTGTGAGTATTGATAAAGGAAGTATTTAGTTTTGATTAAAAACAAACACTACATAATTTTACCATTCACAACATAATCACTCATCATTTGCATCTTCATCCATTTTGTAATTCAAGAAAAACGTTAAATTTAAATTATAGTACATACAGGAGGTGAAAGAAAAAATATATAAGATAGAATTAATATCCTTCACTTTCCTCTTCATTTTTATGATATTCCGGGCCAAATAATCTTTTGAATAACATATGTCATAATCAAGGCCTTTCACGTAACCAGAACTAGTACCAAGTACTGTATCACAAATTAGTTCCTTCTCACTTACGTTTTATAAAAAAAAGGCTCAATAAATAATGTAGTATTTATTAATTTAAGTATAACTTGCAAATATAGATTTTACATATTCATTTCAGACAACTATAATTATTTTGACCCTTAATTACAAGGTGTTTTTATTTTTGATCTACTGACCTTTGCCTTCTTATAATTTTTCTAAATCAAGAAAAAAAACATAACTAATCATTAAATTTAACAATATTAATGCGAGAAAATGTAAAGGCAAAACAAACCTAAATTTTTGGTTCAGTCTAATAATCACATAAACTATTACAATTTTCTTTAAACATTCGTTTGGTAATATGGCTTTTTGCTTCCGCATTAGAAGGAAATGATGTACAATACTTGTGCAAATTGAATTCAATCCTTGGTCCTTTGTTTCAATAATGAAGAAACAAAAAAATAATTTCCTTTACTTAACTCTAGTTGCAAAGTGCACATGAAATTTCTTACATATTCTAAAGATAATGTTCATTCTTTATTACAGAGTATAATTGAGATGGTGTAAACAAAAAACTAAAAGCATCAAGTTTGTAGAATCCTCTTTGTTCTTTGCCAACTACTATGACCTCATTCTGGGCCTGGAACACACAACCAATAGGGTAAAATCTCACTCTGATCTTTAAGACTTTTGTTAGTTTGCTAAAGAATTTGTACTTAAAATTTGGCACATATAAAGTTGTTTTTACGACATATCTAAATGCAATTTGACATCTCCAATAAGTGAAAAAAAGGTATGGTTACTATTAGGTAAAAATATTGGTACTGGTGTTTGTAATTTGATAGGTTGGTAGAGTAACTTCAGACGTGGTGTATTATGGTTGATGTGTCCTATGTCTGCAATCCATGTATCGACGATTTTACTCAAGACTTTCACAATAATTCAAGTAGTGAGTTTCTTTTTATCATGAGCTTTCGTTATCATGAGCTTCAACACCTCTTGTTCAACTGCATTTGTGATTAGAGTATTAATATCTTCATTCTTAACTAGCACAACATAACTCTCATGAAAGAATCGATTAGAAGTTCTCGTGTAAAAACCAAGTTCATAAGAATTAAGTTCAAATTCATATTTGGTTACCAAGTAAATTATAATAGAATGAAAGAAGAATATTTATTTGGTTACTTTACATGGCCTAATTAACACATTTAAAAAGATATGTTTATTTTTCTATTAAAAATGATAATAATTAAGAAAAATAAAAGAAACAAAAAATTTGAATAGTAATACATATCTTTACAAGGAACAACACTACTTCTTAACCTATAATTAAACATGTCAAAACATGAAAAGTTTTTACGGAAAAATCATCAAATTAAAAAATATTCTTATGTATAATTGTAATTGATGAAAAACGCAAAGTATATGCACAAAACAAGGAGTTTTTGAATCAAGTGTTCTCTTTGTATTTTAACGAAACTCTCTCAATTTTACTTGGCCTAAATGTTAACTAAATAATTCAAATAAATAAAAATATTTCAAAGCTAGTTGATTTTTGTATAAATAGTACTAGTGCTTAAGTTTATTTCAAAGGGATAATTTTAATATCACATGTAAAAGAATTTGATATTAGGAGAATCGTCTCCAATTTGAGTTCATTCTCAAAAGCATGAACATTATTATGGTAATACCTTTCAACAAAACCTATAAGATATTGGATGCATAAGGAGAATACACAAAGTAAGCATATTTACTTCTGCAAGACACATCATTTAAATAGTAAAGTGGAATTTCCTTATTTTAAATATATTTTCCTTTATATTCAATAAACTCAACATTTCAACTCCAAAGATTGAAGATCAAAACTATACAATCTATGTTGGATTCTCTTTACCAATACCCATCTTTTTCCTCATAATCAATAGACTCAACATTTCAAATTCATAATATGAAGGTTAAAACTATACAATCTACATTGTCAGATCCTCTTTTCCAACACCCATAGATAGTAACCAATGTAAAAGTTATTGTAGAAAAAGCTAGCTTAGATTAGCAAAAGCAATAAGTGAAAAACATAGCATTAGTAAGTCAAGAAAACAAAAAAAAATCAACTTACATATAGTATGATATTCTATATAAAATAATAATAATATGAATAAAACACTCAAAAACTTTTCTAAAACTTAACAAGCATAACAAAACTCTCAAAAACTTTAGGTAACTTGTAGAAATCTTCCTAACAACATCATAGTTACAACTTGCATAAGCACTTAGGCATATCATTCCTATTTTTCAACTTACAGTAATATAACGCACTAGTGAGAAATGGAGGTGGGTATATAGAGAGAGGTGGGTATAGGTGAGAAAAGGAAGCACATTAGTTACAGCTACCAGAAGCCATTTAGCACTTACCACAACTTTACATTACCCAGTTGACTCAGCCTTATCTTACATTAACCACGAATCAACTAAAAACACAATTACTTGGAGAAGAAGAACCCAATGATATAAAAATTAGACTAGATAGCCCGATTTGATAGGGTTAAGCACAAATCAAACTAGTTTTTGGTTCAAAATTTACTTTTAACCATTGTGAATAAAAACAGGTCGATTTTCTCTAAACCATAAAGGACCAGATGCATTCTTCGCCCAAACTAATGACCATACAAAGACGATAGGGAATGCCAGTCACAAGGATCATACTCAACTCTACATCCTAGCTCACATGCATTGATGCCTTCATACCTAACACAACATCCAACAAATTTTTACAAACCCTAAGCTTAGACTCGCTCCACCACACATAGGTGAGGCAACTTCAACGGTGGCAATGGATGGTGGAGATTGAAATAGAAACGAGAAGGAGGGGAAATTAAACACTACTATTGAGGCAAAAATAATTTAATAAGGGTAACATTCTGGACTGCGTAGTTACATAGAGAGAGAGTATAGAGAAGACAAAGATGAACGAAGAAAGATGAAAGAAGACAGAGATGAGCTAAGGCTTTTAGTATTCTGGACTGTGTAGTTACTTTAAATTGCATTAACTGAGAATATTAATATATTATAATTACAGAATAGTGGACAAGGATGTAATGGGTCAAACTAGGTCGAGTCTAGCTTGGGCCTAGAGCAGTAGGCCCGATATCAAGCCCCAAGCTGACCAATTTTTTAATTTAAAAGCACAAAATGACATCAAATTGCTTCAAAGTATCATGCTTCAGGTAGGGCCGAGCTTGGGTAGCCTGAGCCCAAGACCTAATTAACCTATACAGGCCCATTGACTTAGGAGTGGGTCGGGTCAAGCCGAGCCAAGTTCTAGCCTTTTTGCCATCCTTAATGGCAGAATCTCTTATGTTTCCACCTAAATGTTGCATTCAATTTAGCTTAGAGTGAACTAATTAACAGCGACAGCTGAAGTTACAAGAAAATTAATAGAACATGAGGAATTTCATTTTGATTTAATTTTTAGCTTTCCAGTTTTCATATATTAGTATACTGTAAAGATAAGAGATTATGCTTGAAATAAATAGTAAAATTATAACATAAGATGAAAATGTAAAATTTAATTTTTTATGATATTAAGAATATCAGTATTTGTTGATCAAAATTCAAAATAAAATAGAAATTTATTTAACCTTTAAAGAAGTATATTTAAAGAAATGCAGTAAAAATTATTAATTAGTAACTTAGTATAGATAATTAATTTTATTTAAGATACTTTAAAAGTATTTTAAGGAGTGACATTTAAACTTTAAAGTAGAATAGTTAAAGAGTAATAATAAAAAAATTATTAATTAGTAATTTTGTTTAAGCTAATTTAAAAATGTGTTAAGGAGTGATATTTAAAATTTAAAGAAGTATATTTAAATAAGGAGACTAAAAAAGTTATAAATTAGTAATTTAGTATGGAAAAGTAATTTTGTATGGAAAAGTAATTTTATTTAAGATAATTTCTGGCAAGCTCCTAATACTAAAGCGTTCTTACTGATCCTCTTCCAAATGATGAAGCTGTGTGACATAGTTTATCCTTGTATTAAACAAAAGGTTGGCAATAATGCTAGTATTTGGCTTTGGTACGATAATTAGGTTGACTCAAGTCCACTTATTCTCAGCCCTCAAGTCCACTACCTGAGAAACATAGTTCCTCTTAATCTTATGGTCTCATCTTTGCTATACAATGACCAATGGAGGGGGGATTTCAGAGGCTTCGATTTTTTGATTAATTCTTTCTTCCTCAAATTAATGTATTGATTGATGATTCTATCAGCTGGTTTATTGATCCAAGTAGTCAATTCTCCAATAAATCATGTCATCAACTTCTTGCAAGGGTTTAATGGAGGTACCTTGGTTTACTCATTTAAGGTAGAATTGCATTCATCTGAAAGCCACTTTTATTTATTGGCTTGCGATTAAAAACAAGCTTAGGAATAAAGGTAGATGGCATGGCATAGTGGAGACAACATATGTTTTATGTAAATGGCAGTAGAGGATAGAGATCATCTCTTTTTTCTCTACAGTTTCTCTAAAGCAATATGGAGTAGGATTTCACACTTGTTACTTGATCACAGCTATTCTTATACTTGGGAACAATGTCTTAACTGAGCCATGAAGAACTCTAAACATGGTATGCCTAATGTCATTCTTGTTAAAGCTGCCTTCACTACTTCTACTTACTTTCTTTGGAAGGAGCTTAACTCTCGCAGATACACTAACCATAAAGAAGGGAAATATCTGGTAGCCGATAGGATAATTAATTGGATTAGAAAAGCCTTAATTGCCAAAAATCTTTAACCTTCTCTCTCTCCTAACATGAGATTTAGGTGGAATCTCTAATATGGTTTCTCAGGTTACTCTATTGGCTTCATTTATTACTCTGTGAAACTTGTATATACCATTTTTGTTTTAAACTCAATGTAATGTTGTTTTAGTTTTATCTATGGTTAATGCATTATTTATTTTTTTAAAAAAAGAAGATCACTTATGATAAAAAATGCAACATATTATTTTTTTAAAAAATGAATGAAGTGTATATTAACTATAGTGGAAGCTATTACAAATTTACAATATAATAATGTTTTCCTAACTCAGAGGGCTAGTTCTTACTCACACAATTGGAGTCTCATTGCCAAAATTACATAGAGCACCAAGATACAAATTACATACCACTACATTAACGACTGATCATAAGTTCCATTTGGCTTTCATATGAGGGGATAGGAAATGATCAACTTTCTTGGCAATAATAATCGCTTGAATCTAATTCAGAATTTTGTCTGCTATCTGGTGCTTGTATTCCTCAATTTGCATGTAAAGTCTACTATTTCTTTCTTTCCAAATCATGTAAATGGTGGTGCTAAAAGCTACTTTGACAAGGATATTATTCACTTTACCAGGTCTGGATTGGTTAATCACCCACCGTAAGGTGTGCTCACAATCGTAAATATTGGATCCTGATCTATATGGCTTTGGAATATTCGTAAATAAAGAATAGATGATTTTTATCGTCATCAGCCCTGAAAAAGGAGGCATAAGGTAAATGAAGCTACAAACCATTTGTATTACGTCCTCAACCTATTCTTGACCACTAACTAAGTGATTATTGAAGCCTTTGGATTAAGAGAAATTTTCCACAATAGGTTGTACCATGGCGTTTCACTACTTCACTTCTAAAAATTTTATGGCATATTACATTTGTAAAAGTTCCTTCTGGATTAGGAATCTAGTAGATTTCATCTTCAATACTTCTATCCCCCAACTATGGAAGATGCTCAGCTAGTGTAAAGAAACCTCTAAAATTTCCATACCATGCCATCTATTATGATAGTCGAAACTTTAAAATTCAACAATAACCAATTTCTTAAATGTGCAAAGTTTGGATTATACATAAGAGGACTTACTTTAAGCCAATTTTTGAATCACACCCACGTAGTTCCTCCATCGCTCACCCTACATTTGATAAAGGGTCTTATCATTTTCCTTAGCTTCAATAATTGATTAAAAATCTAAAAGAATTTATTGGAGTTATTAATCTGCCAAAACTTGAGGTTTTGAAGATGAAATGCATGTATCCATTTTATCCAAAGTCCTTCTTTATCAGTGAGGAGTCACCAAATTTTCTTACATAATAACGCTCTTTGCATAAATAAGATGGAGGTAATATTCAATCCACCTTGTTTCTTGGGGGTTATGAGCTCCCTCAAGTTAACCTTTGTTGCTTTAGTTGTTTCTGTATTTCTAGACTAGGTAAGCTTTCATCATCCTATCAATCTCCTTCGTTATCTTCCTTGGTAAGACAACATGTGTTGTCTAATGTATGTGCAAGCTATTTGGAACAGAAATTATCAGTGTAATCATTTTCATATAGATAGGTGTCTATTTTGCTATAAATTCACTTTGGATTTGATCTTCTCTTATAGATAGGTGTCAATTTTGCCATAAATTCACTTTGGATTTGATCTTCTCAAGTAGTGGAATACAATCTAAATACTTCACCTTGGAGGTTGTTATTAGCACTCCTAAATATCTTAGAGAAGGGGGTTAAGTATTCAGGCCCATAATTCTGCTAAGTTCATAAACATCCCTCACATCCAATGACATGTACATGTTGTTTTTCTCGATATTTGTTGAGAATTATCTTTAAGATTGTCTTTGTAATTAATGTGTAAATATTTACTTCCCTTTTAGATAAAAGTCAACATCCATTAATTGTGGATCACGTTTTCTTAACATTAGAATTAGGAGAGATTGATTATATTTCTCTGTATATATAATCCTATAATACGTAGGTTAATACACACTTTTTCTGCCTATCTACTGTATATTCTCCAAAAGACATCTATTGCATCTTTATTGAATTGGTATCAGAGACAAGTCCATCTCCCATTCAATCCCTTCAACGACGGCAGAAGGACAACAAACACCAGTAGAATAATCAAACTCCAGTTGAAGTTCCAGTGTTGATTCATCAAACCTATACTTTATTCATCATTCTGACTACCCAGCCACATGCTCGCACCAACCAGACAATCTCTTCATCCCAAACAGCCTCCAACATGACATAAAGACTATATTTTGTTTGCCCATGTCAACCACCGTTCCTTATAGCCAAGCTCTCAACTAGGTAATTGGTATCCTATTTCTCGTTTTCTTTCATACTCTCGTCTATCTTCCAACCATTGCACTTTTTTAGCTACCATTACAATTCATACTGAGCCCCACTCTTATACTGAAGCTATCCTTGATCCTAATTAGCAACAAGCTATGAATGCAGAATTACAGGAATTATAGGATAATAATACCTGGAGTTTGGTCTCTCTTCGTGCTGGTCACAAACCTATTGGCTACAAATGGGTATACAAAATAAAGTATCAGTTTGATGGCACCATTGAACGCTATAAAGCCTGCCTTGTTGCCAAAGGTTACAGGCAAGATGAAGGAATCGATTACAAGGAAACATTCTCACCTACAGCTAAACTCACTACTCTCCGCTGCCTTTTGATTGTTGCTACTGCTCGACATTGGTTTACTTATCAGTTAGATGTTTAGAATGCTTTCCTCTATGGAGATTTACATGACAAAATTTACATGGAGCCTCCACTTGGTCTTCACCGATAGAGGGAGAACATTGTATGTCAGCTCAACAAATCTCTTTATGGCCTCAAACAGGCTTCAAGAAACTAGTTCTTCACTTTTTCAGATATCATTAAGAAAGCTGGTTATCAACAATCAAAGGCTGACTACTCCCTTTTCAATAAGGCCCAAGGTACTTCATTCACTGCAATTCTGATCTATGTTGATGATATACTCCTTACAGGAAATGATCTTCAAGAAATTAAATTTCTTAAGAAGCTTCTTCTTGAACGATTTTGCATCAAAGACCTTGGAGATTTGAAATATTTTTTGGGCATTGAATTTTCTCGTTCCAAGAAAGGCATTTTTATGTCTCAAAGAAAATATGCAATAGACATTTTGCAAGACTCAGGACTTTTAGGTGCTCGTCCAGACAAGTTTCCAATGGAACAAAACTTAAAACTTACTCCCACCGATGGAGCATTGTTAGAAGATCCCACTAAGTACAGAAGATTGGTCGGGAGACTCATTTATCTGACCGTTACTAAACCTGACATAGTCTATTCTGTCAGAACTCTTAGTCAATTCATGCATCAACCTCGAAAACCTCATTGGGAGGCTGCTATGCGCATCCTTAGGTACATCAAAGGTAGCCCTAGTCAAGGTTTATTATTTCCTTCCACTAACAATCTTACTTTAAAGGCCTTTTGTGATTCTGATTGGGGAGGATGTCGTGCCACTAGAAGATCAGTGACGGGATATTGTATTTTTCTTGGAAACTCTCTTATCTCATGGAAATCAAAGAAGCAAACTAATGTCTCCAGATCATCAGCAGAAGCTGAATATTGAGCAATGGCAAACACATGCCTAGAATTGACATGGTTAGGTTACATATTGCATGATTTAAAAGTTCCACGAGCATCACCTGCACAATTATTTTGTGATAATCAAGCAGCTTTGCATATTGCAACAAATCCTATTTTCCATGAACGTACAAAGCACATTGAAATAGATTGTCATATAGTCCGAGAAAAGTTGCAAGATGTTTTGATTAAGCCTTCATATAAACCTACACGTTTTCAATTAGCATATGTCTTTACAAAGGCATTAGGAAAAGATCAATTTGTGGTACTTTACGACAAGTTAGGACTTCATGGTATTTATTCTCCAACTTGAGGGGGAGTATTGAGAATTATCTTTAAGATTATCTTTGTAATTAATATGTAAATATTTACTTCCCTTTTAGACAAAAGTTAACATCCACCAATTGTGGATCACGTTTTCTTAGCATTAGAATTAGGAGAGATTGATTATATTTCTCTGCATATATAGTCCTGTAGTACGTAGAATAATACACACTTTTTCTACCTATCTATTGTATATTCTCTAAAAGACATCTCTTGCATCTTAATTGAGTCGACAAGACCATAGGCTGCCCCGACTTGGTCTAATCATTTTTTATAAAAAAAATTAACAGTACAAAACAATGTCGTTTTTAGCAAAAAAAACATCATTTTGCTTTAGATAGTTGGTCCTTAGGTGACCAAATCGAAGCATATTGTCACCTCTAACACAATCCTTTTCCATAAGTCAACATTGACCGATAGATGAAATGATTGAAGCAAATGCAACAGCAAATTCCATTGATGAAAGGATTAAATGTGAGAAGACAAGATCATTTTCATGTCTTCTGTTGTATAGGCAATTTTGAGAAAAGGAAGATGCCTTTTTTTTAATAACTTTACTTCTCTTTCACTCTACACTTTTTATTGTTAGGGGTTTGACTAAACAAAATTACCACTTGATTGGCTTTTAGTGTAAAGAAGTATATTGGTAACATGAACCACAAGAACTCACTGCATTCATTATAGTAGAGAAAGGATTTTGCATAAAGTTTGATTCTTTTGTTTTATTTTCTAGAAAGCAACTTTTGAGAGTCCAACAAGACAAGACAAGCACTAATAAGGATAATAATGAGTTGAGTCATATTCAAAAAGAAAACTTAAATTTAATTTATAAGTTTAAGTCAACTTACTATTGATAATGTGTTAAGAAAGTGAAATTAAACTTGAATTTGTTAAGATTTCATAATAATTTTAAAAGTTTGAACTTAATTAAATTAAAAATTCATTTGAAAAGTCTAAATTTGATTAGAATGAGTATTAATTGAACTTTCATATATTGCTGCTTTTTTTTGTGAATTCGTGTTTTTAAAAATAAATGATTTAATAAATTAACAATTTAAAGTTATAGTGACAAAAAAAATCAAATACAGTTTTGAGAATAATTTAAGCATAGAGAAGTTAATCTAGTTTGTACCAATTTGAGATGGTTGTATCTAAATCACTTTAATTTAACTCATTGATTAGAACGATATTGTTTTGTCAATTATGACAAAACAACGTTACTTGGTTTCGGTTGGTTTAGGATTATCCTTACCTAATTTGGGTCGAACTTCAATTATGAAAAGAAAATGTTAAGTAAAGTCCGATTCATAAACAACTCAAATCTAACTTAACATATTGTCATCTTTAAAATAATGAACTTGATTCATATAATGTTTTTAAGTTTCAATCTATTTTCAATTCTAACAAACCATTAACTCATGAATTGCAATCTCTCTCATTGCAGTTTAAACCTTTAATCTTTTAAATTGAAATGTTCTTAAATGAGTTAATTTTATCATTAGGACCACCTAACCTACTTGAGGGTACTAATTGCTTCGGGTCGGACTTAAGTCACAAAAAAGGTCACGTTAAACTTGACTCATAAAAAATTCAAATCTAACCTAATTCATTATCATCTCTAAAGCCGCTAATTTGATTCAAATCACATTTATAAGTTTCTATGTGTTTTTACTGCTAGCTAATCATCTTTTTTAAAAAATGAATTACAATGTCTCTCATTGCAACTTGAACTGTCAATCTTTTAAATCAAAATGTTCATAAATGAGTTGATTTTAGGGTTAGTGAAAATAGTTTTATTCCGACTTGATATGGTTTGAAATTAATGTGAATCTCAAGTTTTTCACATGAATCGGTATTATTTGAATTAAATGACATTATTTTAAATTTTTAAGATTTTTAAAAATAAGTTTAATTTAGCTTGATTAAATTGCGAGCTCTCGAATCCGGCCTGACTCGTTAGGTTGATTTCGTCATTAGGACCACCTGATTTACCGGAGGGTACTTCTTTCTCCTTCCTATCCCCTTGCACAACTATACATTTCAACGCCCGTGTGAATGCAAGTATATGTTATTTTATGCACAAACAATAAATCTAACTATGGAAAAGAAATGGTCAAAACCTAGGATCGTAGACTTAGATGCATGCAAGTGGGATCACCAAAGATAACAATGGCTCATGCGAAGCGCCAACTTCGAGTCAGGCCTAAAAATGGAGTCTCCTCCATTTCCTGCGTCTTTCTTTCTCTATATATCATCTCTTCCTTACCATTTCCTGTGCTTTGCTTTATCAGTTTTCTCGTGTTAATGGCGATGCAGACTAGGTTGTGTTATGTTCTGGTGCTAAGTCTGAGTGATACGAGACATGAGGATTTGCTAGAAGTTCGTTCCTAGCCAAGAAGAGAGAGGAGACGTCCTATCAAGTTTAAAGATTACGTTTAGTTTCTTATTTTATAAGTTACTGTAATATTTTATTTTATTTACTTTTTAATTGAGTAATTTTTACTCCTTCGAGAGTTTTTCTTTTCGGTTCTTTTCCCTTGTCGCTTTGTTGAACCAATAGGATAGGTCATTATCTCTTATAAAAGGTGTACGACACATCATTATTATACACGGAATAAGAAAATAATACCTTTCCTAACCCTAGGGAACTCTGCCGCCCTTCTTCACCTTAATCTCCACCGCAATTCCTTTATCCTGCAGTTGCTTTATTCTGCTTCTGTTACAGCGTGCTGCGTTGCTAGGCAGTATATTGGTGCCTACACGCATCACTGAGCTTTTGTGTTGCAAGTTATGGCAAGCCACGAGTACCTTACTACTTCGTCTTTGGAGCTTCGTATTATGATAATGGCAATAACAATGGCCTCGTGACAACGGCCAGATCTAACTTTCTACCTTATGGTATTGACTTTCCTAAAGGAGCCAC
>JANIIA010000190.1:54308450-54337598 GCA_027478495.1 Erythroxylum alaternifolium | reverse complement strand
GAAGTGACCAAGGAATTGAATTTGCAATGACTGAATTTTTTGCTAAGAATGGTGTTTTGCATGAAACCACATGCATTAAGACACCTCAACAGAATGGAAGGGTTGAACGAAAGCACCAACACATCCTCAGTGTGGCAAGAGCCCCGAAGTTTCAGGCCAAACTTCTAACGAAGTTCTGGTCCGATTGTGTTTTACATGCAGTCTTTCTCATTAACCGAATTCCTACCCCTCTTCTATCTAACAAATCTTCCTATTTCATTCTATTTGGTAGCAATCCTAACCTCACACATCTAAAAGTATTCGGCTATCTCTGCTTTGCTTCTACTAAGGAAGCTAGCAGAGGGAAGTTAGATACCAAAGTAAGAAAGGGTGTTTTTCTGGGATTTTCTCCAGGGACAAAAGGCTACAAAATTATTGATCTAGACACCAAACAGTTCTTCTTGTCTACGGATGTCATCTTCTATGAACATTCTTTCCCCTTTCAAGAACTTCCCAATTTTGCCCTACCAAGCCCAATTCTATCCTCCACTGAAAACTTCCTTTATGATAACCTACCAGCCCTATCTGCTTCTGACCCATCTCCTTCATCTAACCCTACTCCTCATCCTCGACGTTCCACCAGACAAACTCAAACACCATCCTATTTAAATGACTATATTTGCCCCACATTGTCTCATACTTCTCCTCACTCGATTTCCTCAGTCCTTTCCTACAACAACCTCTCCTCAGCACATAAACATTTTTCCCTATTTCTTATAGCCCTGAAAGAACCCACAACCTATAATGAAGCTATGCAGTCCACTGAATGGCAAGAAGCAATGCAAACAGAACTCATAGCCTTAACTCAAAACAATACTTGGGAACTCACCCACTTACCTCTTGGAAAATCAGCAATTGACTGTAAATGGGTCCATCGGTATAAGTTCAATCCGGATGGATCAGTTCATCGATGTAATAGCAGACTTCAAAAGAATTCACTCAGTAGGCTGGTGTTGACTACACCGAGACTTTCTCTCCCGTGGTCAAACATACCACCATTCGTCTCCTCCTGGCCCTTACTGCTTCTCTAGACTGACACCTTCATCAACTTGACATTAACAATGCCTTTCTTCATGGTGATCTGCACGAAGAGGTCTACATGAAGCCTCCCCCAGGACTATCTCTACCTGATTCCACAATGGTCTGTAAGTTAAAAAAAAGTATCTATGGGCTTAAACAAGCCAGTAGACAGTGGCATGAAAAACTCACCTCTGCCTTGCTTTCCCATGGCTTCCAGCAGTCAACCTCGGATTGCTCCATGTTTACCAAAACAGAAAATCATATCTTAATCATACTCTTGGTTTATGTCGATGATGTTTTATTAGCTTGTAAAGACTTGACTCTTATCCAAAATACCAAAAATTTTCTAGATCTTACCTTTCAGATCAAAGACCTCGGCGTGGCCAAGTACTTCCTTGGCTTGGAGTTGGCCAGATCCTCTCTTGGAATCAATCTCTCCCAACGGAAGTACACATTGGATTTACTAGCTGAAGCTGGCTTCTTGGACTGCAAGCCTCTTTCTACTCCGATGGTTCCCCACACCAGATTGACGACCGATGGAGAACCCTACACCGACGTCTCTGGCTATCGTCGGCTCATCGGCAAACTTTTGTACCTGACCATCACCCGACCGGACATTAGCTTCGCCGTTCAACAACTCTCACAGTTTCTCGACAAACCCACACAAATCCATATGCAAGCAACTCAGAGGGTTTTACGTTACCTTAAAACAGCTCCGGGCCAAGGTCTTCTCTTTCATCGTGCTTCCACCTTGCAGGTGAGGGCGTTTTCTGATTCGGACTGGGCCACTTGTCCCGACACTCGGAAATCAGTCACCGACTTTTGCATCTTTCTGGGCTCCTCTCTCATCTCCTGGAAATCCAAGAAGCAGACCACCATCTCCCGTAGTTCCTCTGAAGCCGAGTATCGAGCCCTTGCCACGACATCGTGTGAGATTCAATGGCTCTTTTACTTGTTGCAAGATCTTGGCTTTCCTCCTCCAACCCCCGCTTACCTCTACTGTGGCAATCAATCGACCCTCCATCTTGCGAAAAACCAAGTTTTTCATGAACGGACGAAGCACATAGAGATCGACTACCACTTCGTCCGCGAAAAGCTCAGATCTGGACTCCTCCATCTTCTACCCGTCGCCTCTCACTCTCAACTTGCTGACCTCTTTACTAAAGCTTTACCCAAACCTCAGTTTGACTCACTTCTCGCTAAGCTTGGAATCCAAAATGTCTTCCAGCTTAGGGGGGTAATAGATGACAGAATAATAAGATAAAGCCAACAAAGCATCAACGCATAAAAGGAGAAAGGAGATAGACGCGCAAGAAGCCTCCAGAAGTAATGACACATCTGGAACATGGGCCTAATGGGTTAATTCAATAATACCCAAGCCCATGTCCAAAACCACTATTAGTTACAACATGTTTTTACAATCATTTCCAGACTCTTCCATTGTATGCCTATATATATACACAAACAACCATCAATAAATGCTGCCGAAAAGGGAATGTTTGTTTTTGCTATTACAGTGTAGTTTTATCAGTTCCTGTTTAAGAATATCATTTATGATAACAGCTTTCCAATGTATTAAAAGCATATACCATTCTGATATCTCCTTGAAGCATGCTGGCAGAGTTAATGAACTCGTTATTTTTAAAGGGGAAGGGAAAGTTGGAACACTGCAATAACTATCACTTAATATCATAATTATTTCTCTATTGTTTCGATCCAACCCAAATTACATTGTAAGCGATTGAACCAACTCACGAAGAAAAGGGGAGAAATGTCTCTTAGGGATTGAACCAAAGTGACACATCAACCAATTTCATAAATAGACCATCAAAGATTCAATTAATGACTTGCTTTTATCAAATTTCTTTTACTTCATGATTAAAATTTTTTTTAACTTTTTAACTGAGAAACTTGCTAGGAAGTTGGCGACATTGTTCTCGAGTATCTACCTGTGTATATAAATCTAAATACGTGTAGGTTCCGGTACCTTTACGAATCTTAATTATGAAAATATAGATTCCAGAGTGTTAGTTTGTTGTTAACGTGATTTCTACTCTTGAAGCAGCCAATAAGCTAGCCTAAGTAAATCATATCAAACCTAACATCAGTGATGGAAGAAGATCACGAAGAAGACTCATAAGCACGTCTTAATGCGTGAACCCAACAAGAGGAATTGGAAGAGATGACAGTGAGTTAATATAATCTATAATTTTGGTGCTTAATTGTTTTTAATCTCAAAGTTCTTAGTTCTAACTCAGGCTAGATTCTAGGCCCACTTACTAGATTCATGTGTATTAGTTTGATTAGGCCGAACACCCCTAATCAAACTAACTTGAATCATGAGCACAGGAGCTCCACATACCTTGTTATACACAGCAAATTGCCTAGCTAAGAAACGTAATTATACATCTATAATGCATTATATGTCTAATGATACGTCTCCTTCTTCTATTGTTTTTCGATAGTCGATACTAAAGTGAAACTAAGCACCAACTTTTGGTAAATGTACAAAAGTTATTAACCTATCAATGTAAGTTTATTTCTCTGAATGACAAATCCTGTAAATGTGTTTAACCAACAATTTTACATACTATTTTCCAATGCATCTGAATTTTTGATAGGAAACTCTGCCATTCTTATTAATACTTATTTTACCTAGTGAGATTTCCACTTATAATCTAGATCTACTATCCTTGTATCAAATAACTCATGAATTTAATTATTAAATACTAAAATAAGATAAAAATAAGAGAATATAATTATAGTATTATATTTAATAAAAGGACAAAAAAATTCTTTACATGCAATAGTATTTATTTTATTTTTATTTTTGTAATATTTTTATTTTTGTATAATGTGAAACTTATAATCATTATCTTTTAAATGCATATTAAATAAAATTTAAAATATACACATAATAACCTGTAAATCACATATATTAAAAATATTATATTGATTTAAATGACTCTTTAGAATCGAAACTCTTATAATACAAAGAATCTTTAATGCTTAAAGAGTCTCATGCAACTCAAATTTAGAACCCCAAATATTTGAAGATTTTTAAAGGATCTTCTATGATCACTTGAAGCACCCTAATTAAAGATAAACTCATAACATATGTTCTTGAATATGTACTCAACTTTACATATCATCCCAACATAGAGTGCTAGTTCCATGATAGGAAGTTGGAGACTCATCATGAAATCTGTTTAACAGTGAAGTTGGCAGGTTGTCACTAATCAACATGTAACCTTTTTGTTAAAAGCCAAAACTCGATTTCTTTGTAAAGTCTCTTTGGTACTTTGCGGTTTTGGCTTGGAATCAACCACAATAAAGATGACAACGACATTTTATAAAAAGAACTTAATAAAATATGACATTCCATGCATTGCTTAGGGAAAAAGGTACAGTTCTAGCACAATAACCTCTAATCTATAGATATAGACTTATTTCCAAGATTAGAAAATAAAAATGATGAAACCCACTTTATTGGGTCATTTTACTGATTGAATTTTGCGAAAGAAAGAATGTAGAATTATTGAAGTATAATTCTTTATGTTTAAACTAAAGATAGAAAGATAAAAACAAAACATATTGTAATAAAAAGTTTGAGAGTCAAACACCTCATCAATAAGGTTGGGATAATGATAAATTATTCATTCCAACCTCGATCCTAATTGGATAATTATCTAATATTCCTGTTTATGAATCCACAAACGAAGTTAATGGGAAAGTAAAAAGGGAAATCTTGCTGTTCGTCTTCCAAAGGAAGAGAAGAAAAAGCAAAGTTCCTTTTTTTTTTTAATTCAAATCCACCTATCAATGTCCATACAGCAAATTTTAGTTTTTGGGGATTGAGGAGCTTTCATCGAATCTAATCTATAGAAAGCCTTAGTTAGGTCACATAAGTTTTGTAGCGGGTATATCTTCTGCACAGAATCAAATTCCATTCATATTCCCCTTAAAATAAGTTTCTGATATCAACCCTGATCTATATGCATCTATAATGTCCCCACCGTCCTAGAATCTAATATTCATTTTCAAATATATTGTATTTTTCCCTCAAAAATATATAAAAGATCTTATCTTATGTAAGTGTCAGCAGACAAGAAGCATTACTAGTTCTGAGATAAATATGTATGTGGCCAAGATGAAGATGACAGAAGAAGGTGGATGGAGAGAAGAGGATTGCCAATAACAACATTAACAAATTAAAAACAATATATCTTTAGTTAAAGGATCTCCAAAAGCTGGTCTCGAATTTAGTCCCAACCGGCCTCTCCAGAGGGACCAAATAGTGTCTAAAAGCATGATGTGCTCGTAGATGTTAAATGCACGACTTTAAAAAGAGAATTCCTCGTGTAAATAACCTTGTAATGATACTGTCGCTATTGGTACTTTTTTTTATTATATTAGGTATCCCGACTTAGCCGGATTAATCATAAGCCTCTAAGATCCCACTTCAAGAATTCTAGAGGATGTAAATCTAGAACCCCAAGATTCTTCAGGTTCCTACGTAGCCTGTACATTTCTGCACACAAGGAGTCGTTACATACTTGATTGGTCAACTGTTGATTGATCGATGGCCCCCCTGCTCAACATCAGGTTCCCAGCAGCCCTCAGGTTCCTTAGTAGTTTCATCTCCCATATTGCTGCTGGAAGCGAGGCGTTCGTAATTGATCCGATCAAGGAGCTGTGCTCAGGGAGCTAGATGATCATCAATAGGACAAATTTCTCATTTCTCCTTCTTTGACGTGACTCGAACTCAAGACCTTCTGTAAAGGAGAGCCTTAAGTGAATAATTGAAGTCATTAGGTCACTCCTCGTTGTACCATTTTCAGTTGACTTGATGAGGATATGTGTTGATAGGTCTACTAGGTTTTTGTTAAGTTCCATGTAATTTATGCTGAACTATGTTCTTAGTGGCTTGGAGTGGGAACAGAGCTTAGGTTTTGGGCGATGTCAAGTTTTTAACCTGTAGAAAGGTTTTTAATTAGTGTAGTTTAGAGTGCTTTCTTTTAAAGGGGAATCAAGTTTTAGGGTTCGACTTTAAATTAAACTAAGGGTAAGAGTTCGATATTCAGTGATCATATCAAAAACTACCAAATTTTCCTAAACTAAACAAGTTAGTCCTAACATCAGCTTAATGTAAATTTAGTTATTTGGTATTATTTAAGGATGTAATAAAGTTTGGCGTAATAGATTGTAGTATTATAAGTTTGAATTTCAATTTATAATGATTATTTCGTCTATAATTACAGTGAAAATTACGATTTATAACTTAAAACTTTAGCAATACCTACTTGTAATGATGTTTACCGCATATTTCAAACCACATGGAGTCTAAAATTAACCTACTAACACTAACCAATGGATTGATAATTTCATTAAGACCTCACTCATGAACTCTCATTTCAACTACGGAGGACATGTCAAGCTGAATAGATCGTGACAAGAAAGTGCCTGGTGGCAAGCTTCGAAATACAGCTGATAGATGCATATAATATTACGTTGAATTGTCCAATATGAAAGCTGCTATGTGGAAGCATAGCACGATGTGTTTCTCCACTAACTTCAACCACATTAGTTACGTTAATCGCATCTCAAACATGATAAACAAATCATACCAATTAACGTTATCTAGATTCGAGATTCCACTAGCTACCATCTCCATCATCAATATTGGCGTGTTATGTAATCTTAATTGAATGTCACCAAATTAATGTCCCTTTTTTGTCGTTTGCTTTGGTAATAATTTGTCTTGTGATGGTGAAAGGGAACAAATAATTCACAGAGAGGACTCGGTGGTTGAAAAGGTTTTGATATAAATATAAATGGTGAGATGTGCCAATACATTTCTCTTTTATTAGTAATTACTGGACTTGAATACTTCATATTTTTAAAACACAAGCAGCTGAAATTTTTTGGCATGTGCAGACAATTTTATAGTTTTTTGTTTTTGGAACGGAAGAACCTATAATTATTATTCTTTAGATGCGTATTAGGTAAGCTTCTAAATTGATGCAATAGCCTGCAAATCACGATAACTAGATACTCTGCACTAGACAAGCCTTATATGACAGGTTCGATCAAAAGAATGTAGGTATGAGGGATTCGAACACAGGACCTTTTAGTTTCATGCTTCCTACTCCAACAAACTGGACCACCCCTAGGAGGCTTACAGTATTAATTGAGCGAGTGAAAATTGCTTGACTAAGTAGAAATTAGTAGAATCTAAAGTTTTCTTTCTCTAAACTGGAAAGAAAAGAAGATAACCATTGATTATATCCTGAACTTAGAAAAAATAGTAATTAAATACTCAAACTTTCAATTTTTCAATTTTATCCTTACGTTAGTAGTTATGCTAACATTGCTGACATGATTTGTCATATAAAATAGAAACTCTAAACATTTATACACGTCAGACTTAATTAAGTTTAACTAAACTACGTCATTTTGTGATTGAAATCTCTAAATCAAACTCGTTGCCTAAATCGTTGGAATTGAAAATCCTAAATCAATTCGTTCTCACATAGAAAGAAAAAGGGCTAGGGTGGCAAATTGTGATGTTATTCAAATTGTCACAAACTATGTCGTCATCTCGCACCGGCATGATAGAGTTTGATCTCGGAATTTAATCACAAAACAACGTAGTTTAAACTTAATTGATTTAACTTAATTAAGTCTTATGTATATAAGTGTTTAAAATTTCTATCTTATGTGACAAGTCACGTCAGCAACTTTTATGGAAATAACGTTGAGTTAGAATTGAAAAAATAAAAATTTGAGTATTTAATTACTATCTTTTAAAATTTAGACTATAATTGTAAAATTGAGTAAAATTTTTGATATATTTTTTTAATTAACCTAATAAGATATCATGTGAAAAATCAATAGTTTCAGTTTTGAAAATTTCTATTTTGACATGCTGAGAAATTTGGGAATTATACGTAGAACTAAATTTGAAATAAATGAACTATATTTAATGAAATAAGATATCATGTGAATATCGTTGCACAACCAACAAAAATCGAAATGCAAAATGGCATCGGAACTCACAACTTGTGGCAGTGATTGTTAGGTCTTAGGGTGGTAGGATGTATATGGTTCAGTTTTGAAGAAATTATGGTTTAGTTCAGGCAGACCTTCTTTTGCTACCTTTCTATAATCAACAATGCATTCTCAACGTTTGTGCAAGTCTGCAATGCGTGTGCTTGAATATGCCAATTTCACGATTTAGTCACAATGTGATTGAAACTTGTGACCTTTAGTCACGAAGGACCAAGTGATAGGCTCACCTTAAATTATTTTCGTGTAACTAACAAGTTACGAGAAATTATGTTTTATCATGTTATTATTATTATTAAAACATTATGTCAATCTTTTTCATCACGAACATATAAAGAATACTAATGTCAATAACTACTCTACAATAAGGATATTGACTACAAACATCATTTTTTTTACTCATACTTTGATTACTGAGTTTTATAATACAAATGAACAGACAAAAAGCTAATTAGTAACGGAACCCGAAGAAGGGTGAAGGTCTGGTCAATCTAAGATTGCCTTCATAACCATGAAGTTAGATCTTCTAAGCACATATCAGTTCTTTTTAACAGGGAATTGTGAATATATCATAGCTGTGGTCAGAGCATAATAAACTTAGTGGTCATATATTTATAGAATTATGTTTATATTTTAAGAACTGGCAATTGTTTTTCTATATCCAGGTTTTATTGCTGAAGCAGATTACGTCTCAGCTATGAACTTGCAAGAGTGGGGCAAGTCAACACCAGCCACAGGCGATTCCACCAAGGCTCAGCCTTTTTCAGCAACCCCAATGGACCCACTCCTCGTATGGCTGCACCACCTCTCACCAGCAACGCGTGCTTCCATGTCACTCTCCTGACCTCTCTATCCCTGGTCTTCATAATTCTAAACTCTCTAGTGACATCCATTATTTTAGGTCCTTTGAAACTCTGGAGAGAAAGTGACCAAAGATAGAGATTTGTGCAAGTTTTTATCCACACATAATACCCTACATTCCATGTGAATGTGATCATTTTTCTCGATCAGCACGAGCAGACATGAATTTTATTTATTTATCCTTTATTAGCCTTTTTTATGCTTGCAACGTAACAGTGACAAATAGTTCCAGCTCACTCTTTCTCGACACACCATGAGACCTATACATGCAATGGAAATATAATATCCCTCAAATGCATACCCTTCAAAGAGACACTATTGTGCTCTTCCTGTGATAAATATGTTAGTAGCATACGGTCGTGTAAGTACATTTCATGTGTACCGTATATTTTCTTAGATAAGCTCCATTTTGATTGTCTAGCTAGACCAATTTTATTACTTATATTATAACTCTCATAATTCGGAAACAACCTCTTTATTAATTAAGAGTAAGGTTATATATTATTGGATCTTTTCATATTTTGCATTTTAGTATAATTTTTACTGAATTGTTATTTTAGTTGTTAATATATTCTAGCTCTGATGGAATTTCCTATCTCCCTATTCACATGCCCAATTAAAAGGCTACAACCGTTGTGTTGGGTCTTCTTTTGTGTGTGTGACAATTAAAAAGTTTACCGATTCATACTCATCTTATACATATTTACAAGATATAGAAGTCTCTTTGAAGTATTTCTTTAGAATATATATAACAATTCATACATTAGATATATTCAACAAATTATTTTAAGATTAATGGATAGATTTTACTTAAACATTAAATTAATTTTTTGATAAGTTAATAATTTAAAATTAAGCAATAGATTTAGTCAATTATTTGATAAATAAGTAATTTCAAATTAAGTGATAAATTTTACTTAAAATTTAATGGTGAACTCTTAATGCTAAAATAAACTTATCCATAATGCATGAAATTCTGTAAAATTCATTAGTTTCGAACTCAATAAGTCAAAATTGGAAAGACTTGGAAATTAATCTCCTAGCATCGGAGATCTCATTTCTAAATTTTTGCTTGTGTCCCTTGCGCAGAAGCCTCTTGATCCTCGAAACTTTGCTTATCAGAATGTTTCTGTAGTATTGCATTCTAGATCCCGTGGCCAGTCTTTGAATTTTTGGAGTGTTTTGTGAGGTACCCACGTAATGTACGGTGAAGATCAAATTGTCGGCGGGGCCAGTTCATGCCACCTTCATAAGCTCCCCTGATATTTAATTACAATACATAATATTTGTATAGATAATCGAGACAACTAGTTATTGGAGATATAGAATGCTTGTTGCATGTGATTCACCTTACAGCAGGCTAAACTGTTCTTTTTGATGATTGTCAGAAGCATTGTAGGGCCTTGTGATCCTCAACAATTGTAAACATTAAACTAATGTTTTATAGTTGGGTCTAGGAGAGTTACTGTTATAGTTTTCTCCAAAATTCTTTATCTGCCTGCATTGCTGGACTTGTCTGGGGCATCTCTTCCACAAAACTTGAATGATATTGGCCAATGCACTGGGATTTGTTTGGCATGCCTCAAACTCCAGACGCAACCTTTCAACCTTTCTTTGGTTTCTGTGATCATATGTATGTGTCAGAGAGAAAGAGAAACAGATAAAGAATCTTAAATTCTTCTTCATCTATATTTTATTCGTTCTTTTGCAGTATATACTGACCGAGAATGTGAAAAGCAAAGGCCTTTCATTAGGAAACAAGCTGTTGCTGGTTAAAGATTTGGTGCAACCAGTGGTAGTACTGTTGGCCTTTTTCTGGAAAGGATTCTATTCTCTTCTGCTTCTTCTCCACATTCAAAGCATAAGTTTTTGATTCTTTCATCAGCTATTCAAACTGTTACAGGTGATCAATCTTTCATCTTTTTCTTACATTCACTTTTCCATGAATTCTGTGTTCTGGAACTTAGAATTTTTGGAAGAAAAGATACGATAGGTTCAGCATGTCAGTTTCATGGTATTGTCCATTTTTTTGCCTTTATGGCTTAGCGCTCTCTGAACTGATCTCAACCAAGAACATGTTCCGTGCACTTCTTTATTGCTTACTTATTAATTGTTGATGAGTTTCTTCATTTGTGTCTGATTACGTGCTCCTTGTAGAAGAATAAGGATTTAGAGCCATATGATTACAAGCAAAGAATAGAACCTTGCTTCTTTTCTTCATGGTCAGGGACTAGGGATCTTCTGTGTCTTTAAACTGCATTTAGTTTTGAGGTTTCATATAATGTGCCACTGAAGGTTTAATATCGCAAGTGTAAGGAAATCATACGATACAACGTTGATTTTTCGTATTGGAAGAACATTTTTGCGCCCGGAATTAAGATTGCGGCCCAGGAAGAGAAGACGAAAAAAAAAAAGGAAGTTGACAAACAGACAAATTACACAAACTTGTTGAATGATGTTATAGATGCATAATTGTTCGATATTACTTTCCTTTCAGTCCTTTTTGTAACTAGAACTCCGTATCATCGATAGAAGAGACCTCGTTGGTGTTTACCGTTTTCTACTCGTTGTACATGTTAACAGTGAGTTGCAGAGATATCTTCAATCTTTAAATTTGATCCTGATGAATTCCTGAGCACATGGAAGGGCTCTTCGATTACAAGTTACAATAAATATCTGGTTCTATAGTGGTTGGTTTAACATCAGTTTCTATGGAGAGACTTATCAAGCCTTGCGACAAGGAATACATGAGAATGGCCATGTTGAAGCACGAAGAAACCTTCAGGGAGCAGGTAACTCTTCCCCATCTCTTGTCTATTCGGATTTTCAAACCGAATTGGCAATTCTTAGCCTGAAAATTCTGTTGCAGGTAAACGAACTTCACCGTTTATATCAAGTTCAGAAGACTCTGATGAGAAGAAGTGAAAGTTCTTATAGGCCTGATTCGAGGAGTGAAGAAATATGGAAATCGAAGAAAGGCATCAGCTTCAATCATACTATTAATGCTCATGATATGCAGCAAAAGTCGATGGTGACATTTGACTTGGAGAGACCTGCAGAGGAGTATGTTGCAGAATCAAATGGCTACAGACTTTTAGACCCCATAAATGAGAGTGAGATCAAGCTAACATTAGGGCCAACGAGTTACAGTCGGGGAAAGAAACCTGAGACACCTCGGACTTCAGATTCAGGGCAAAGCTTTTGTTCATCTTCCACAGGATCAAGCCATATCAACAGGACAAATCAAGGAAACCGTCAAACAAAGTATTCAACTAGAGAAGAAAACGTTCAGATTCCTGAAATAGGCTTGGAGTGCCAAGGTGGGAGTAAAAACAGTGTTGAAGTTGAAGAACGATTTACACAGGAGCGACTGAAACAGCCTCCTTGGCTTTTCCAAGTTTTGAGTCTGAACATGACTTGAAAATATCTGCCTTACTCTAATGTGATGAGGACTTTTTGGACTTGTTCCCATCCACTAGTTCCGTAATTGATGTTCGGATCTTTTTCTTTTTTCCTGCTTAGTTGTTTGATGCGTGTCTTGTGTAAAGATAACCTTTATCCAAAAGAGTATGATCCGTGGCCCCATTGCTTGGAAAGCCAATTACAATCTAATCAGTAAATGGGAATGCTCGACTTGCATCTTTTCTGAACTTTCTTTACGTACTTAATCATCTAAATATAATACTGACATGCTTTCAAAATCATCAGCTAAAGCTTGCCAGCATCTATAGTCCTCAACTGAACTAGACTAACCCACTGAAAGCTTTGTTGATTGAAAGAGCCAAAAGGTTCAATCTTGAACAAGTACGATAAATGAACTAAGCATTTAACATCACGCTAATAACTTCATATATTATTTCGTTCGCAAAGTAGAAAAGACCAGGTTGTATTCGGCATGATCACTTTGACTACTATCAGTAGAAAGTCCTTATATTCTTGAACAAGATGGCAATTTCAACTTTACGAAAATTGTAATTGGGTGAGAACTTTGAAACCATTTATTTCTGTATCACATTTTCTCCGATATCAATACGGATCTTTACATACTTCTGCACAATGTACGTTCCCTGGATTTAAGTAGATCCTACGAAGCCACTTTTACTATGTTATTAACTGGTACGTCTTACTGGAAGTGCACCGAAAATATTAACTTGTGAAACAGGAGAAGCAAGATGGAATATCAAGTCAGTGAGGGCCGACAGATACCTAACGCTTCTTTTTAGATGCACGAGCGACATGGCTGCCTTTATAGACCAAAAGAGTCCAGGGGGACCTTTAAAAATAACCATTTTAGCTTCTTTAAAGAACAGTCTGTGGCTGATAACTTCCACTGTCCAATAGAAGTAGCAGGCGTCGATGTGTTTGTCGGCTGTGGCACAATGTTGGATTCCAGGCCTATTGAGTAAAAGTGATATGTGCCTAGCCTTACAGGGGTATGGATCCACCATAGGCATTCATTCATTAAAGTTCAGAAACTACTTACCAGTTACCTCCTACTCACAGATTACCAAGAATAAAGCGTTACTGCTAGCTAACCTGCCCCTTGAGTATTCTTAAGACACTTAGGTGTTCCTGATTCAGAACTAGGAAAAATATAAAATTTGCTTGAGTAGGATTCTTGTCATCAGAAATCAATATGGAAGCAGTCTTCATCGGGCAATTCTTGTAGCATTGCACTAGTTACCATTAACTGGAGTCAATCTGATGGGTGAGACCCTAAAACTATTCAAGTTCTCTAATTCATCAATCTCTGGATCAGACATCACATAGAATATGGAATGAGACTATTATATACAGTGACATCATACAAGAGGAGATATACAGAGGTATATATGAATTTGAAACAGACAAAAGCTGATGTAAAAGGATGAATTGTTCAGAAAGAACCACCCAAATTTCAGAAATAAACCTATTGATCAGGATATGGAATGCCGCCGATCCTTGCTTGGCCTTGTTTTGGTTTTGGAATTGGAGGGTGTGACTCCATCAGCACGTACGAAAGGATAAAGCCTACCAAGCTTTTTCGAGACTGAGTTTATGAATGATTTTCGAGGCAAAGGGGGTTTATCAGAAGCTGAAATTGGGCTGCCTATAGCTGATCTATTTGTAGATCTTTCAATTTCTCTCAACTTCATCTTCATTTTAACTATTTCCAATTTCAGGTCTTGGTTCTCTCTTTTCAAGCTTGAAAGTTCATCAGAAACAGTGTCATTGGGAAATAAGCTGAGTTTCGAAGAAAGAACAGGGGAATCTCCACCCGTGAAACCGCCATTCCTAGCATCTCTAAGGCGATGTTGCTCGTAATAAAGCACCTGAACAACAGTTTGAACAGGAAGGCGATCGTTTTGAGCAGCATGAGCACAGGCCTCTCGAGATAGTTTCTGGCAATCCATTAAACTGCAGACTTTCTTCCTCTCCAAGTCGGTTAAAGCAGGATGAGCCTATTGATCAAAATACGAACTTATGATAAGGAAATCCAATAAAAGAACAATCGTGATTATCGCTATATAGGTTGCTACTCTTGGTTTTCCACTAACTATGTTAAAGCTTGAAAAAGCTGCTTTAACTGATTCTGGTTTAAAAGATTCAACATAGCAACACTCGATGAATTTCAATATTCTAATAGAACATACTGCGAGATTTGAACTAGATAAGAAGGTAATGAGGAAGAGTGTACCTTGAGGTAGATATCTACGGCTCTGTACATTCCATCATCTGTTACCCTTGATTGTTCTGGTACAAGTTCAGCAAGACCAATGAATTTTGCAACAGATAAGTTACGATCAGAAGCTATTTCAGCTAGGTAGTGTTCCATCAACTTCCCAATTCGTTCCATATCACTAGGCAACGGTGAAACAAACTCATCATCTGTTTGATACCCATATTGGCTCCCTTTTGCTTCATAATCAAGGTAATTAATCATTATGCTTTGAACTGTGTCTACATCAAACAATGTATCTCCTGTGAATGTATAAGAAGGGATCAACAGATCGTCCAGGACAGCTTGTCCTAATTGTAAGGCCATTCTCTTCTCCAGATCAAGCCGGCAAGCAACCGTTGTCTCCAGGAATATTGAAGCTCGGAGTAACATGGAAAGGAAACTAACAGACAATGCATTCCTCTCTCTTGGAAGAAGACTGACTATTGTCTCTAAGACAACTCTCTTCTCATGTTCTTGATGTAGTTCGATCTTTTTCCTTCGCTTACCAAGTGTTTCCTGTTCCAGAAAGAAAGATTATGAACACATAAACCATACGCGATAGAATCGTCAAACCAAGTATTTCAGGTTGATATCTCACCAAACCTCGTAGAGCTTTCTGTGCATAGAGCATTAAAATGGGTCCAAGGTCATATTGTTTAAACCCTCTTGCCATCATAGCTGTCAGAACTCTTTGGAAGATATCAATCCTGAGAACTGTCAAGTCTTCAGCCCACCAATCAACAATTGTCTTTGGCTGGCAAACCATCGAAGAAATTACGCCCTCAATTCCACTATCTGACCTACCTGTTGTAGAGAACTGGCTTTCTTCGCAGGCTATAAAGGCAATTGCATCTATGCATCTGCTTATCACTTTTACTTTCTCAGCCAGAGGAAGGAGGTTTTCTGATAGATGCAAGATGGAAACTGCACCAGCAAGGCTCTTAAGAGCAGCTTCATTCAAATATGCTTCACTTCTTGTGACTAAATTCCCAACTGCGTAGTTCTCTGTCATCTCTAGAAACTCTGCCACACATCGAAGCATGGCAACATTTTCTATACTGATTTCGAAGTTGATTCCATAGCAGAACTTGGCTGCAAGTTCAAATGCCTCTGCTCCACCAGGGATATTTGGAATTTGGATCTCAGAGAGATCAGCATCACTAGGTTCTGATACCACTTTCCTTATGTATCCACACTTTGAGACCAGTGGGAACTTCAAACCAAGCAGGAGCAGAATTAACAAATCATCAAACACAAACTACTATGAGACTAAGATTCTCCAAAACTGTAGTATTGCTCCTTGATGGAAGTTAGGAATACAGACTAAAAGACAACTCACAATTTATTACAATAAATATATTGCTATTTGTTCTTCAAGTTCATTGTGGTTAATTAAAACAGGAAACAGTAGTCAGGATCGACTCACACCTTATGCAATTTAAAAGAAGCTCCTCCGGCATGAACTGTGACGTCGCTGGGTATTTCCTGGGAGACAATCCTGTAAAAGGTCATGGTTGGAGATCTGTTATTTAAGTAACAAATACAGATAGCATAAATAACAAGAACCTGCAACTTTTTATGAAGAAAATGATAAAATAGAAAAGATAGGTATCGAACCATTCGCTAGTTCTCCTCGTGGCGGAGGACAGAAGCTCCGTCTTTTTGGCGGCCATGTTTCTAGTACTTGTGGGGCACAGGTTCGTTGTGACCAAGTTCTACCACTGCAGATATAGAGGGATGTCTAAATGATCATCTCTTAATCAGGGACTCAGTGACAAGCCAAAGCAGAGAGAAATTCAGATGGAGCTGGGTGTGGTGAATGAGCATATCTATCTACTACCCAATGCTTCGTTGGAAATTATATTGAGCAATAATAAGAGCTCAAGCTTTCGTTTCTCTAACACCATTGATGTTTAGTTACAGTATAGAATCCATTTTCAGCCTCAGAAACAACAATGAGCACTTGGTAAATTTCCAATGTCAGGCCTCTTGTCTCTTCCAATATTATCCACCTGGAAACTATTCATGTCCACAAAAGTACCCATCTTTGTTTCCTGTTGCTTGCATGTAAAAAGGACTAGGCTTAGTAGGATGAAGACAAAAGTGGAGAGGAAAAGTAAAAGTTGTGGACTAATGAAAGGGGCATACCTCATTCCGAATCCTCATATTTCAAGTCTACCGATTTATGCTTGCCATTTTGGCATTAAGATATAAACAGAACCTATCAGATTGCAGTTAGACTAGATGGCATGACCCCTCCACAATGATGCCAAGTACTTTTTTTTTTTTTAATAATGAATATCAAATCTTTAGAGGTGGTCCAAGAATTCAAGAGACTAACAAGTAATTAGAACCAACTCATAGTTTAATTTTTTTTATAAAAACTCTTCAAGACAAAATTATAATGAGAAATTGAGAAACTTAAATATTATAATGAGAAATTGAGATTCTTACAATCAATTTAATTAAATTCTTTACTTAATTTACTAAATAATATATTAAGATCATAAAATTTTTAATTAATTTTGTTAAGTTACTAAATAATATATCATGATCATAAAATTTATAAACTATATATTATCAAAGATTTATTCAATGCATTTTGAAAATGTAATAATTGCAAATTCAAGAATGATATGCCTTCTTTTCTTATAGCTTACCCTTTCCATATTAAGAACCCAAATTTTTGCATTCGAGTATTTCATTCCGAAGTAAGAAGGGAAGGGAACAAACTTTCCTTCAATCGGGTAAAAGTAGGGTATGGTGAAGTCATAACGAGCCATCATTAGCACTTGCATGATAAAATAATAATAAAAATAGTTAAGATCCCAAAGTCTTCGTTATGATAATTTGAGAAGTACTCTATTTTTTGAACACAACAATATGAAATTCCAATATCAATCAGCCACTTAGAAGCTGAATTACTAACATGGAGATATTCACTTGTCGCATGAACTAGGGACACTTCATCATCCATTCTTGAAGTCGTTGCAACTGCATTTTTATCATTTTCATTATTTTGATGATCTTGCTTTTAAGGATCCCTCTTCCACTTATAATAAAAACTTTTAACGTGTCTCAGCTTTTCACAATAGTAATATGTCTTCAAGCTTTTGCCACCTCTAGACTTTGATTGGTTCTTAGACTTGTCATGCCCTTTAGGACTTCTACTCTTGCTCCTTCTCCCGCTTTTTGCCAAGAAAGCTTGTATGTTTTCAACTCTCATCTCTTTTCTTCTGGTTTCTTAATTGAACATTCTCTTTTTAATTACATCCAAAGAAAGCATACCTTCATGAGCTAAATTGCTTATCGCAGTGCCTTCTAGCTATTCGGTAGCAAACTCAACAGGAACAAGGTTTGAAGCTTGTCAGCAAGAATGATCTTTATTATTGTAGGCTTGTTGATTATATCTTGGAAAACACTCAGATGCTCTAACACAAATTTCTCAATTTTCAACTTCAAGTTTACAAACCTTTTAATCAAAGAGGCCTTGTTATGGGAAATCTTCCAGTCATAAAGTCCTTCTAGCTTTTTCTATAGCTCAAAATGATTCATTTCTTGTGACACATGGTTGAATATATTGATATCAATCCATTGTTGAATCATGCCCAGAGTTTTCTGCTTCATCTTGTCTCATTCTCTATCTGACATCTTCTCAAGTTTTGAAGGAACAACATCCTTGAAACATTTGTCCACATCAATAAAATTGAAGAGATCCTTGTAATACAGAAGGTCCTCCATTATGGACCTCCAAATAGAGAAGTTTGTTAACGTCGACTTGACCATAAAGTTATTTCTACCTTGTCATAGTTCCTTACATTATTTAAAATAGTAATGTACTATAAAACATTATAGTTATTGGGCATGCAAAAGGAGCTAAAGTCTTATAAAAATCTAAATATGTATTTAAGCAAATTTTCTTAATTACAATAATAATGGAGAAGAAAACTGTAACAATTAAACAGGTGCTCACTATAGATAATCTTTTAGAATTCTTTCATTAAACTATTGTCCCAATAGTAGCATCATCATCATATGGTCATATTCTATAAGATGATTAAACGATTGTCTTAGTGCAAGTATAAGATTGTTGATTTATGCCCTATAGTCAATCAGTTGTTATAGTTTCGTAACATAATTATTTAAAAGTATTCTTTATCTAATACATATTCAGATGTATATCATAAAATCTATGAGACAAATATACATTACAAATGAAATTATGATGAGATCATAATTATGATATTCATATTGCATTTTTATATGATCCCTAAATTATTCTTATTCATTTTTCTATTAAAATTGGGCATTAATAAAACATAAAAACTTTATGTTTTTCCTTATGAAAAAACCAGTCGATATCAGACCTCTCCAGACCTCGGTTCATTGCGAGATTTCAAACTAGGTGATGATGATGATGATGTAGATACTTGTTAATAAGGATGCCACCTAGTCCCTATCCCGACCCGACCTAACCCTATATATATTTTTAAAACAAGTTAAAAACGACGTTGTTTTAGGTGTTCCGGTCAAGCCACCAACTCGTGGTCCGTGGAGCCAAACAATTTTAGCCCATGGCTAGGTCAACTTGGGTCAAAATCGGGCTGCACTAAGCCAAAATTGACATTCCTACTTATTAAAGAACAAGTTCAATGAACTGACCTCATATGAAAATTCCATTTGGAACATTACTCATATGTTTATGGAGATTCTCATTGTGATAATTGTATAAATGATTTTTTGACTTGATATCTCTAAAGTATCTCATATAAGGATTGTTATGTTTTGATACTACTCATGACCTATTCTAATCAATAATAGCTTAGTTAGTGGTCATTGAATATAACATGAACAATATGAATATAGTTGAGTGATCAATATATGATTCATCAGCCTAAAGTGATTAAGCAAAATATTTTATTATTCTAAACTAGTATTGATTCGAAAAATATTTGACTAAGATGCTTTATAAAATATTTTTACAAATTCCATTAATATAATCAATTAATAATAGTCGAGAACTAATATGATTAAGGTCAAATAAAGTAAACATTAGTTCTATACACTATCTCTAACTAGAATATTATATGATGAAATGATTAAATTATACAAAAAAAGCATACACGAAAAGTTTAATTAAAAACTACTTTAACATTCTTAAATATTTGACTGGTCACGATTTGTTGCTAAAAACTAACCTTAATCTATGGATATAAATTATTTAATTAGAAAATTAAATAAGAATTAAATGAGCTTAATTTATCTAATCTTAGATATAATTTAGGGTTATACTTTATATTGATTGTCAACATATGTAGATTCCTAATAAGGCTCACACAAAGAATAAGCTAAAGAGAGAAAATTGTATTTTAATCAAGTTATAAGATATTTAATAACCAAGGATAAATATAAGATATTAGATCTTATTTAATCTAATTGGTACTTAATTAAAATTAGTTCTGATTCTAATTAAATTTTAATTGAGTGTTATACTCCCTTGAAACTTAAACCTATCTATAGTAGGGAATAAAAATTAAAATTTATTTCAATTAAATTACTAAAAAGTTCATGCCCTACTATAGATAGGTTTAAGTTTCAAGGGAGTATAACACTTTTTGCCTAACCATCTCTATAATAAATATATAATTCTCTCAACACATTTTATAAATAATGTTAGATACTAAATACTTATACGATTACGGTGGTTTGAAATGAGCGAATGTTAAAAATATTTTAAGAGAATTAACAAGAAAATGATCAACCTTCGAAATATAATACGAATTATAATTCATGTTTTATTATATTTTATGCCTTAATCATTTTATAAAATTTAACGAATTTTAACTTTTAAAAAACCAAATGATAAATATTTTATTTATTCAATTGCACACGTAATTGAATTCCACTTCAATTTCCTAACACTAAGTGCTCATAAATGTGACCTTGTCCCTAATATTATAGCGAAGTTGAACACTAAACATGATAAAATAACTTTGAATAACAGTTCAGACGTTAAACAAGAAAGCTTGCAAACATCAGAAGGTATGTTCTTTCTCTTGCCAATCCAAATTCTCCTAATGTTTCATCCATATCTGAAACAATATTTACTTGGATTTCCAAATATCTTCTTGGATTCTGATGTAGTAAAAAGGAAAAGATAAAGATAATCTCCAGGAAGTACTAAGCATGGATAGAACAGACCAGACCTGAAATTGTTTGGAAAGATCTTTTTGTTTAGAAACATCTTTCCTCTGCTATTTAGGAGTAATGCTTTGTACTAGCAAAATTTTTACTGGATATTGTTGATAAAGCAAACACACACAAGAGGGAGGTGAAAATTATTGCAAGTTACTACTAATTCATATAAATGATAAAAGGCTGTTAAACTTTTAAATGAAAGGAGCCTATGAAAATTTAAAATGAAAGAAACCTCTTGCAAATTAAAAACAACAATAACTATAACGCGAAAATTTAAAGATTAAGGAAAGAGAGAGAAAGACACAAGCAATTTATACTGGTTCGACTTATAACCAAGCTTATCTCTAGTTCCCAAGTATCCAACTTGAGTATTTTACTAATAAGCTCCAAGTAGTAATTTATTGAGCCTCTCCAAACTTACAAGTATATCTTTTTCAAGGTTCTTCAACCTTTTACACTATTAGTATTTAACAAGCCTCTTCAAGCTCTCAACAAATAAAAATAGGATTTACTCAATATGAGCTTCAATGAATATTGATCTCTCTCTTGATAGAATATTACTTTCAAAAGCATAAAGGATATAAATTGTAACTTTTCGAGAGTAAGTGTTGATACTACTAATGTGTTTTTGAAAGTTGGTGCATTTTCGACTGCAGTAACTTTCCTTTTAATAAGAATTCCCTCCAACTAGCCCTTGCTTTAATTATAACATGGATTAACTGACTGAATCGACTTTGAATCTATTAAAACATCTTTTTCACTATCTTTGACAAAATCTTCAAAAATCTTGTTGTTGGATAATCTTTTGATTGTGTCTTGAGATCGACTATCAAATTAGGTGAGTAGAAGGATCCTTCGACCATACAAAAAAGATAGTAACTTATTCATTCCAGATTTTGTGGAACCGTTTCTAATTATGTGAATGAAGTTGTTAAGATGGTTCCTGCAAAATAGGGATTATTAAACGCTTATCTTTTTATTTTAAACGAATACCCAATTTTTATAATATTGTTACCTTTTTTAAAATAATCTAAATAAATTTGAATTTTGAAATGTAACTAGCTTGGAAATATTATTGATTGTTATCATCAAAATCATTTATTTAAAAGCCTTAAGCTAACAATCTCTTCCTTTTTTATGATGACAAGCAATAACAAATATATTTTTCAAAATATTCAAGTAATAGTAAGGGATTTTGAAAAATACATGTACTCTTTATATGTAAGTCCTTACTATCAACCATGATTAGAAGGAGTCTTTTGTTGAAACTTAGCATATGAATATTAAGTATCTATCAGCACGTATTAGACATGTTTCGAAAACATATGAGCATTTCAACAATTAGCAAAGTATATTATTTCAACAAACTTCAGCATTTCAACAACATAGACAAGTTCATCAACCAATCAACAGATTCATCAATAGAAGCAAAAAGTTAGCAATATTAAAGAAAAATTAAAATAAAAAATATATAGCAATATCAAAGAAAAAATATCAAAAATATCAAAGTAAAAAAATATATCTCTTCTACTCTCCCCCTTTGTCATTATCAAAAAGAACGGGAAGCAATTGAACAAAGTAAGCAGAATAACCATGCAATTAGCAAAGAGCACAAATATTCAAATGTAAGAATCATTCACAGAAGTTATTCATAGAAATCATTAAAGAGAGTATATTCTGTATCGAAAATATTCCTTGAGGAACTCAATATGGGTTCAAAGAAGAAGCTGCACATCATTCAGTTGATCTTGCATTCTGTTTATCTGGCCACTCATATAATTTTGATTAATTTGGATGTCCCTCATTTGTTGTTGAAGGACCATGTTGTTCGCATCTTGAGGAGTGACAGGAGCCTGTTTCTCTAGAGCAGGACCCAAGAAATATGTTATCCTTTCAGTCTTCTTCTCCACCCACACATTATCTTTCAGCTTATACCCAAATTGAAATGGAATTGATGAATGGTCTTTACCATGCTCTTACCATTCCAAATTATCAAATGACACATCATAATAAGCTAGTATTTTGGTAAGTAGCATCTCATATGGCAAGCACCCAACAGTGTTCTTATAACTGCCCTTATCTAACATAAAACGCATATCATAGCTGGGAGGTTCATTCGGTTACCTTTCAAAAAATTGTATACAACATATGTGTCCAACAAACTACATCATTCAACCAAACTACTTCTTAGAAAAATTGAAGTTGCAGGTAGTGATGCAAGGCATCGTGGTAGTAAATCCAACTTTTTACACCAAGGTTTGCCATCTTGTGTATTTTCGATGTGAAGACAGATAAATTCCAAAACTTCTCCCAAATTTAAATCAGCCACATCCTATTTATGACAAGAGAAATTAGTTCTGCATATGGGAGCTATATCCAGCAAGTTTCCCAAAATTTCCTCAGTAATCAAAATTTTAAATTCATGCACTGAAGATATAATTGCCAATTTTCCATCTATAACTTCCTTTTTCATATGTGTATAAAATGAATAAACCGACTCATCAAAGATAGTCTCATTCAAATTTAAGAAATTATACCATCCAATAGCAAGAAGGTAAGGGAAAACAAGAATACCAATGTCATCAAACAACATAGGGGGCAAAATACGCCCAGTAATCATATTTCTTTTCTTGTAGCGTATTTTGTATATTACTTCAACTTCCATCAATTGAAACATTTTTGGAGGGGCTAAAGGCTCTCCTTTCTTTTGTACAGAAATGTTCCTTTTCTTGGATGTTTTGGCCTTAAGAATTTCTTCAAAAAAAGATTTCTCTCGAATGATAGGATCCTCTTCCCTTTATTCAAGCATAGATGCCTTGCCTTTTTTAATTTCTTCTCTCTTTCTTTTTAAGGATGCTTCTGCTTGCATTGGTTCATTGCTAGGGCTCTCTTCTTTTTCAATTACAGGCTCTTTGACAGCCTACACTATACTTCCTCTGGTTCGTGGTCTTCTGACTAACGAATTGGTTCTTCTTCTAAATCATCATTAGAGATGATCCAACTTTCTTCAAACACACTTGAAATAATGGGTCCAAATCAAGGTGTTGATGATGGTCTAGGTGAAGAGATTATAGGAGTGGGAGTAGGCATGTGATTTGGTAGTGGTGACGGTGAAGGTGAAGGCAATGGTGAAGGAGTAAACAAAGGAGAGAAGGGTTTTGAAACTAGAGAAGGAGAGAGAAATCTTACCTTTCTCGGCAACCCCCCTTATTAGAAATTTTCCCTACATGAGCAGGCTCTTCTTCACTAGATTCTTCTTCTTCTTCTTTTTCTTCTACTTCTTTTAATGAGATAGGGTTTGTGCCGTCAAAAACAAAACTTTCTTCATCAAACTCAAAATCATATTGTCGTCTGGTCTTTGATTCATGGTGTTCAGTGGATGCATCGGAAGCTGATTCTTCTAGTGGCGACGGTGATAGAATATTATTCTTCTTTCTCCTATGTGTATATAATGGTGTATTTTGTTTGGATTGCTCTAAAAATTGGGGCTTTTTCACAGAAGAGACAACAATTGGTTCAGAATAGTTTTTTGGTATTTCTGGAGTAGGTGACATAGAAGGTTCAGAAACAAAAGCTTTAGAAGCTTGTTCATGGTGTAAGGTTTCACCATGACTATTAGTGGGTTTCAATGATTTCTTTTGTCCCTTAGATTTTTTTCGTGCCATTTTTAAAAATAAAGGATGATGGAAATTTCTGAAGAGATTTGAGAAAGGAGTTTAATTGCAATGAGATAGAATGAGCTTTAAGGGACGACAAAGATAAGATGTAGGAGGAACTGTTTCAAAGTATGCTGAAAGTTTCTAAGATTGGGTTTCATGTGAAGATGAAAGAGCTCACACGCTCCCAGAGATGTGATTGTTTCCCTATCTTCTGTTAATTTGATAGTATTGTATTCTTATTTTTTAAAACTAAAATAACGTCGTTTAGTAATTGCAATCTCTTAATAAAGTTACTCTTCCCCTTTTAAACTGATAAGAGACTTTTAAATAACACATTTGATGGAGCTCGTTATATTTACAAAAGGAAGTATCATAAAACCTTCAAACAAAGTTAGATGTCTGATAATCTGCATATACCAAGCTCTTTTCTTAACCAAAAAAATCTATCTTCTGAAAGTGGCACGGTAGAAATGTCAGCTACTTGATTTTCAGTATTAACATACAATAATTCAATAGTTCCTTCTAAAACATAATCCTTAAGAAAATGATGTTTAACTTCTATATGCTTAATCCTAGAACAAAGCACTGGATTTTTAGACAAATTAATGGCACTTGTACTATCACACAATATTAGAATATGAATAAAATTTAGGGAAAAATCCTAGAGTTGATGTTTCATCCACAAAATTTGAGCACAACAACAGCGGCTGCTATATATTATGCTTCATTTATGGAAAGTGTTGTGCAATTTTGTTTCTTGCAGGACTAAGAGATTAAACATCTATCAAGGAATTCACAGTAGCCATTCGTACTTTTCCTGTCAATTTTATCACCTGCATAATCTGTATCACAGTAGCCATCCATGTTAAATGAATCTATTTTCGAATACCATAGTCTAAAATCCATAGTTCCAAGAAGAAAACAAAAATCCTCTTGATTGATTGAAGATTGCTTTCTTTAGGATTTGATTGAAATGTGCATAAAGACACACACTAAGCATAATATTTGGTATTAAGCTTGTGAGATATAGAAGTGAACCAATCATTCCTCTATATTTTGTTTCATTAGTAGCCTTGCCTGCTTCATCCTTATCAAGCTTAGTTCCAGTATACATTATAGTTCCCATTAGTTTGGCATTTTCAAAATGATATTTTTTTATAAGTTCCTTTGTGTACTTATTTTAACTAATGAAGATTCCTTTTTTTTGTTTACTTGATTTGTAACCGAAGAAAGAAGGATAGTTCACCTATCATACTCATTTCAAACTCTCCCTGCATTAAGGTTGAGAATTCTTTACAAAAACATGGATTAGCAGCACCAAATATTATGTCATCAACATATATTGAACTATAAGTAAATCATTTTCTTTTTTCTTGATAAATAAGGTTTTATCTACCTTTCTCTTTCAAAGTTATTCTCAAGCAAGAAATTACTTAACCTATCATACCATGCTTGAGGAGCCTGCTTTAGACTATACAAAGCTTTTGTTAACTTCATCATACAATCTGGATGGTCTGTATTCTCAAATCCTGGAGGTTGCTTAATAAACACTTATTCATTAATATAACCATTTAAGAAAGCACTTTTAACATACATTTGGAATGATTTAAAATTTCTATAACATGCAAAAGTAAGTAAAATTTTCATAGACTCTAGTTTAGCAACAGGAGTATAAGTCTCATCAAAATCAATAACTTCCTCTTGGTTATGAGTTACAAGTCCAGCTTTATTTCTTATCACCTTACCATTTTCGTCTAGTTTGTTTCTAAATACCCAACGAGTTCCAATGACTGACTTGTTTTGTGGATAAGTTACCAGATTCCAAACTTGGTTCCTTTCAAACTTGTTTAGTTCATCTTTCATAGCTGAAGTCCAAGTTTCATCAGCAAGTGCCTCTTCATTAGTTTTTGGTTCTAGTTATGAAACAAAGGCAACATAATTATTTTCAAAGTATGCTTTTATTCATAAGCCTTCTGAAGGGTCTCCTAGAATATACTGAAGTGTATCAAAACCTCTCCATTCTGTTGGTGTCCTTATGCTATGAGTATCTGGTGCCCTTTGCAATATAGGAGCCTGTTGAGATGTGCTTGGAGAAGAAGCCTTCTCTGTCTTAGCTTCAAAAGGACCTTATTGATCTTGTGAATATGAGGCACTACTGTTGTAGTTTGAATTTATGGTGTATCTTTAGGAACCAAAAGATGTTCTTCATCATCTAAATTAGCAGCTATTGTTAAGGGTAGTGCTTCATCAAATATTACATGTATTGATTCTTCTATCCTCTTAGTTCATTTGTTATAGACTCTTGATCCTTTGCTAACAATGCTATATCCCACAAATATAACTTCATCAAACCTTGCATCAAATTTTCCAAGGTTGTCCTTACTAATATTCATCACAAAACACTTGCAGCCAAAAGCTCAAAAATAGGCAACATTTAGCTTTCTTCTTTTCCACAGCTTATAGGGGGTCTTTTTGAGAATAGGCCTTATAAGACACCTGTTTAGAATCTAACAGGTCATAGACACGGCTTCTACCCAGTACCCATGCGGTAGACCACTTTCACATAGTATGGTTCTAGCCATATCAACAAGAGTCTTGTTCTTTCTCTCGACAACTCCATTCCGCTAGGGAGTCTTTGGGCATGATAAATTATGAGTGATACCATTATCATCATGAAAATCTTCAAATTTTCTGTTATCGAATTCTCCTCTATGATCACTTTGAATTGAAATAATGCAGTACCATTTTTCAATCTAAATTTTTTTGCAAAAATTCTCAAAGACTTTAAAAACATCGTCTTTATTTGCTAGAAAATAAACCCAAGTAAATCTAGAATAATCATCTATTATAACAAAACATAATGTTTGCCACCAAAACTTTGAGTTCTAGTAGAACCAACAAATCCATATGTATAAGTTCAAGTGGTTGGTTAGTAGATACAACATTCTTAGGTGGAAAACTACTTTTAACGTCTTTTCCTTTTAAACATGCTTCACAAACTTGATTATTTTCAAAGTTTAAATTTGATAAACCTCTTACTAACTCATTTTTGGAGAGTTTTGATAAAATGATCATGGTAATATATCCAAATCTTCCATGTCAGATTAATGAGTCCTTTTCTAGGGAAACAAAACACTTAACTTCTTGAGAAGACATGTCCTCCAGTTGAACAAAATATATATTCTGATTCTAGGGCTAGCAAACACAATGTTATTGTGGTTATTATCGATTATTTCGCAATGAGATGCATAAAATGTGACTCTATATCCTTTATCACATAACTGACTTACACTTAGCAGGTTATATTTCAAACCATCAACATAGAGAACATTGTCAATAGAAGTAGAGTCCGAGGCACCAATTTCACCAATTTCAATAATCTTTTCTTTTTTTTGTCTTCAAAAACAAAACTATCTCCATCTTTGCTTTCAATATAGTTGAAGTGTGATATTTAACCTGTCATGTGTCTTGAATAGCCACTATCAACTATCGATTAATTTTCTTTTGTCACTGTTTCAAAGCATATCTGCAGAATGTATTATCTCAATCTAGGTACCTAAACTTTTTTAGGTCCTTTCAGGTTAGTAGTATAACCTTTTGGTCTCCAAACATATATCTTAGATAATTTCTTCATTCTGCGAATGCTACAAGAGTAACTAATATATCCATGTTTGCCACAGTAAAAGCATAAAACAGATGAATGAGAGTTACTATCATTTTTTTCATGCAACAAGTTAATGCCTTTTCGATTATAGTTACTATTATTTCTAAGAAAGAAATTCTTGTAAACTTAATATTATTATCTTCATCATATCCTATTCCCGCCTTATCAAAGACACATTTACCATTACCAAGTAATGCAATAAGATTATTCTTTCCATCAACAAAATTATTAAGATCCTTTTCTAATGATATGATTTTTCCAGCAAATTTCTCTTTTTCAAGTTCCAGTACATCAACCTTTTCTTCTAATTATTTTACTTTTCTATAATCATTCATAAGCAATGCATTTTCTAACTGATTCACTTTTTCTTCCAAAAATTATTTTCCATATAACACCCCACTCCTGCTGGACCCGAACCCGATATCGATAGTGATATCCGAATCTGCGCTCCGCGAGGGTGACGTGTCACATCACTTAACACTTAAACCTCGTTATACATTTTAAAAAAAAACATAAACAGAAAATCAATAACACAACGATCCACTTTGTTTTATAACTAATTGATACAACATAAACAAAATCAACAGGAACTTTTATTTGCCACTTGGGCCCATTTCAATTTCCAAAATACAATCATTTCTGTTTCTCAAAAGTAATACAACTGTCATATTCAATTACAAATAATACACAAGTTTTGCGGAAAATACATTTAGTGACATATAAAGAAAACCAATGCAGACGCGAACTGATCCCGACCTATATCCTTGACTTGCATGTAATAGGCATACTCCCGTCGCCTAACGGGGTATTCTTCAGAGTCCTGAAAAATAATTGCAAATTTTTGGGTGAGTTTTGCGAACCCAGTGAGGTAACCATCATCGATGGTCCACTCAATTCATGCAACACGTTAGGCATAGTACACTTATCCATACACTAAA
>JANIIA010000190.1:54270626-54281337 GCA_027478495.1 Erythroxylum alaternifolium | reverse complement strand
TTATTAAACATCTTAAATGACTCATCATCATCTAATTTAATGTTTCTTAAACCATATGGAGTCTTGTAATTAGTCAATAAATACGATTCGTTTAAAATTTATTAATTAACTCCATTTATGTAAAAAGACCAATTTGCCCTTTTATGGATTACTACACATGTAAACCAAATTAAATCTCGAAAATATTCTACAGTCGTCTCACCATCAAGTTAATCGTGGGATACTTTAATTATGATCAATACTTAGTAATTAGGTGCTTTAAAATTTTTGAATGGGTTTAAAATCATTAATACCCATTATGTTCCAAAAAGGACATTTTTGTCCTAAACTTATGAAATTCTGAAATTCATCTTATTGGACTTGTTTTCGATTCGTTTCAATGTCATTTGACTCTAATAACTATTCTGGGTTTTTTCTTTTTTTTCGGTACGTCCTCAAAATCCTTGTTAAAGTGGAAATACTATTTATTCGAGTTCACTATTCATTCAGAAATATTATTAATCCAAAATAAATTATATAACACGATCAAAGGGAAAGTTCAGAGTTTTACACTATCTTTGACAAAATCTTCAAATATCTAATTTTTGGGATAATCTTTTGATTGTGTCTTGAGATTGATTATCGAATTAGACGAACAGAAGGATCCTTCGACCGTACAGAAAAGATAGTAGCTTACCCATTCCAGATTTTGTGGAACCGTTCTGATTATGTTAATGAGGTTGTTAAGATGGTTTCCGCAAAATGGGGACTATGAAACACTTATCTTTTTATTTTAAACAAATACCCAACTTTTATAATATCCTTATCTTTTCTAAAATAATCCCAGTAAATTTGAATTTTGAAATGTAACTAACTTTGAAATATTATTGATTGCTAACATCAAACTCATTAATTTAAAAGTCTTAAGATAACAATTGTTGTTGTTGTAGTAAATTGTTTGATGTGTGTATTGGTTAATAGGCCGACTTATCTTAAATGTTTTAATATAAAGTTAAATAAATTTAGAATTAAAAAATTCATTCCATCTTAAATAAAAATTATATGTTGACAAAATAAATTTTATTTTGACAAAATTTAGTAATAGACTCGTATTATAATAAGGAAAATTTACTTACAGAACACAAGTTCTTTTAACGATTTATTCTTAAATTTCTTTTAAATAAAAAATAAATAGTAAGTTTAAGATTAATTTATAAATAATAAAATATTAAAGACTGATTTATTAGTAAAATTATGTATATTTTTGAAGAAGATTATATCATATCCCACCGTACGAAGCTTCAGCCCACCAAACATGATCAATCAGACGACGTAGCGTTTTGATGTTTATGTCAAAATTCCAAAAATATCATCTTTCCAATTGTCTTGGCCTTATCCATCCAAATCAACCATTAGCTCCTCCCCAAAGCAAAACCCGAACCTCTAAAACCCCTCTCCACTTCCTTCCACGTAATCAATTGGTAACACAGGACTTTCATCAAATATCTTCAATTCTCTGTGAAACCTCCCACTTATGGAGCTCTCTTCTTCTTTCTCACAGCTCCCGAGACCTTCCGACCTATCGTTTGCATCCTCTTTCTCTCCGTTTCCTCTCCAGTTGCTTCTCAAAAACAATTTAGTCCCCAATCATTTCCGGGTTCTCTCTGTCGCCATTGATCCACAGGAGCTACCCCAGAACAGCCCACAGAGACTGCTCAAAGAGCTTCAAGAGCGCAAAAAGATAACCTCTCCCAAGAGAAGATTGCCACCCAAAAGGTTCATACTACGCCCTCCGCTCGACGACAAGAGGCTCACTGACAGGTTTCTTAACAGCCCACAACTGTCGCTCAAACAGTTTCCTCTATTGAGCTCTTGCTTGCCCTCTTCCCGCCTCAACAATGCTGACAAGACTTGGATCGACGAGTACTTGCTCGAGGCCAAACAAGCATTAGGGTACCCTCTAGAACCGTCGGAGAGATTGGGGGATGATAATCCTGCGAAACAGTTCGATACGTTGTTGTATATGGCGTTTCAGCATCCGAGCTGTGAGAGGACTAATGCGAGGCATGTGAGGTCTGCGCATTCTAGGCTTTGGTTCTTGGGTCAGTATGTGTTGGAATTGGCGTTGTGCGAGTTTTTCTTGCAGAGGTATCCGAGGGAGTCTCCGGGACCTGTGAGAGAAAGAGTGTTTGGGTTGATTGGTAAGAGGAATTTGCCCAAGTGGATTAAAGCTGCCAGTTTGCAGAATTTGATATTCCCTTATGATGATATGGACAAGTTGGTGAGGAAGGATCGTGAACCGATAGTGAAGTGAGTGTGTTTCTGCTTCTCAATTATGTTTTGTCTAACTTTTATTTCTAGTTTCGTTCTGAAGTTTGGTAACATGGGTAATTTCTCCTCTTAATTGTGGTTTATGGATCAAGATTGTTTCTCTTAATGTGGTAGTCTTAATGTCTTTCCTACCTTGGTGGTCCATTAATTTAGACAAATGAAGTGAGAAAGGATGATGATATCGACCTGGGAATTGTTATTCTTGGTTTAGTGCTGACAATGTGAATGATTAATACATATGCATATGGCTGTGCATGTCGATGAAAAATTAATACATATGCATATGGCTGTGCGTCTCAATGAAAGATCTTAATTGAGATGTTTTAGCCGCGGGAAGCATGAGGACACAATGATACTTTTATTTTTACATGAGGATTATATTTTGACGATTGGGGAGCAAAAGAGGAACATACTCATGCTGGGAGCCCTATGTTGTAGTTTATTGTGGTCTGGGTTTAAAATACAAATTTGAACCACTGTATTTAGTGGTGAATTGATAGCCTATTGAGATTTGAGTGCAACCAAAACAAATGTTTAACATTGCACCAAGCATCAATAACATGGATAGCATATGGTATAGCTAGGGGATACTAACCTATTCCATATAATGATGCATTGGTAACACAGATTGTTGAAACTATTATTTTTTCAATTTTGTTTCATCCACATGCAAGTGATAATATCATGATGATGTTTAAGTGGGAAGAACATGATTTGCTATGAAGTTTATCTATTTGATAAGGTTGACATCAGAAGTAGAGTTGACTAGAAATTTGGAGGCCAGGGACTTGTTGGGATGATGTACGTTGAATAAATTATAGTTGCGTTGATTAAGATCCTTAAAATTAAATCGGTAGGATGTTGCACAGAACCAATACCTGTAAATTTAACTTTGTCTTATGTGCCTAGACAAAGACATATTTCACACCAGAACAGAAGATATTGATCCCATTTCTGGGACATCTATTAATATTTGAATAGAGTGGCTTGGATCGGGACAGATATATGTCGATAATACTATGTATCAGCTTCTTGATTCAAACCAAATCATTCCTTTAAATTTGATGATCTCCTCTAGTGGATTCTGAATGCCTGATGTGGTTAATGGATTTCACCTGTCCATAATGGCTTACAATTTATTAGCTTCCTGCTATACTTGATTGTTGTTTTGACTTGTAAGTCCTCATTGCAGTATGTATTACACTGTGCATTAAGTTTTTCTTCTTATGACAGGTCAGTCTTCTGGGCTTTATTTGGGGCAATATATTTATGTTTTGGCATGCCTGAGGTATATCGTGTCCTTTTTGAAGTGTTTGGGATGGACCCAGAAGCTGAGGATTGCCAACCCAAATTGAGGAGACAACTTGAAGATGTAGATTATGTTTCTGTAGAGTTTGAAGGCAATCGACTTAGTTGGCAAGACGTTGCTGCTTATAAGGCAAGCTTTATTTCTTTGTTCACTCTTTTTATCAGATTATTATCACTTTTACATTTAAATAAAGGACAGAAATAAAGTATTTTTATGGACATGTTTGTATAAGTTCTTAGTGAGATAGTTGTTGATTCCTTGTTCCCACTTTTAACTGTATATATATTATCTTACCGGCAGATTAGATAAATGAGTATGTATTATTTCTGTAATATTTTTTGCATTTTCAGCCTCCAGAAGATGCCCTCTTTGCACATCCAAGGCTCTTTAGGGCTTGTGTGCCTCCAGGCATGCACCGATTTCGAGGAAATTTATGGGATTTTGACAGCAAACCTCAGGTTATGCAAAGGCTAGGGTATCCTTTAGCAATGACAGATAGAATTCCAGATATCACTGAAGCCAGGAACATCGAACTTGGACTTGGGTTACAGGTACCTCCTTTCTGTGTCCTTGATATGCAGATCTCCACATGCTTATGCATTATATGTGTTTGTATATTAAACTTTTGTATGCTGGGATGCATACTTGCATATATACATAATGCCATTCATATTATGTCCTTTGTGGATACATCATCATTTATGTTTATGGCTAAAATTCATCTAAGTCCAAAGTACGATTCTGCTTTCCTATAGAGCAGCAGTTTTGGTAGACTCGAGTACTGTGTGTGTTAGTAAAGAATAGAAATGGTTGAGCATATAGTTAGCAACTCCTATAACGACCTGGTAGAATCATCCATATAAGTTGTATTGGGCGTAATTGAATCCATCAAGTAAGACGAGAAAGTCCAAGATAGTTAGTTGACCATATTGTTAGGTGTTTAGTTGCAAAAGAATATTTTTTTGGGAATAATAACGACAAAATAGAGAAATTTAAAAAATAAAGAGACAACTATTTAGGTGGTCTGGTGCAATGCCTACATCTACGGGCGAGGGAAAAATAAAATTCACTAATTAATTTGAAGAATACAAAATGTGGAGAGTAAATAAATAAAACCATTTTTTTATTTGTAAAATGTAGTGTAATTGAGTTTTGAGTGTTACTCTCCACATTTTGTATTCTTCAAATTAATTAGTGAATTTTATTCTTCCCTCGCCCGTGGACGTAGACACTCCACCAAACTGTGTAAATAGCTATGTGTCTCTTTTTTTTTTTGCTGTTATTATTCCCAAATAAATATTTTTCTACAACTAAACACCTAACAAGTGGTATCAGAGCTGCTACCATATTTATTTGGGATTAGTCATGGCAGCGACAGAATTTGATATTGAGATATTCAACCGTTTTATGAGTTTCACCATGTGGAAAGTCAAGATGTGAGCGATCTTGATTCAGAACGGTCTGCATCAGGCACTGTTGGGTAAAGATAAATTACCCACTATTATGGATGAGGCGAAGAAACAAGAAATGGATGATAAAGCCCTTGCTACCGTTCAGTTATACTTGTCAAACGAAGTCTTACAAAGACTCATGCTTGTTCCATAGGTCTTTGGCATTCTTCTCCTGCACAACTTCTAGACTTTGACCACCAAACTGTTTGCTAAGCACGGACTTTATACATTCATTATGGCTGAAAGTGTGCCTATCAAATCTAACATTGACAAATTCTCCACTATTCTAATGGATTTAGAAAATATGGAGATTTCTTATGAAGATGAAGATCAAGCTCTTATGTTGCTTCACTCACTTCCTCTGTCCTACAAGCACTTTAGAGATACTTTGATTTATAGTCAGCAAACTCTAAAGTTAGAGGTTGTTAAGGCAACTTTGTCTTCAGAGGAACTCATTGATAAGGAGCTTGGAACAAGTAGAAATGATAGTCCGGCAAAAGGTCTACTCGTTAGAGGAAGGTCAATAGATAACGATTCTTCGAGCGGCCAAATACCAAGGTCTAGATCCAAATCTAGATATAGGAATCTTGTTTGTAATTGTTGCAAGAAAAAGGGGCACATTAAGTCAGACTGCTATAAATTGAAGAATTGAAGAACAAGCAGCAAAATGAAGATCAGGAAAATGAAGAAAAGCTTGTCGAAGCTAGTGTTGTTGAGGAAGGAGCTTGTGATGTTCTCTCAGTAAGCAAAGATGGTGCCAAATCTACACAAAGGAGGATTTTGGATTCTGCTTGCATTTTTCATATATGCCACAATAAGGATTTGTTCTCTACCTACAAACCTATTCAAGGTAAAGTTGTTTTGATGGCCAATGACTACCCTTGTGAGATTGCTAGAATTGACACAGTCAAAATCAGAATGCATGATGGTGTGGTGAGAACATTTACTAAAGTTTGAAATGTTCCTGACTTAAAGATCAATCTTATTTCTTTAAGTACATTAGAAGATTCTGGTTGTGAATTAATTGGTGGAAATAGGATTTTGAAAGTTCTTGAAGGTGCTCTTGTTGTGATGAAGGGTTTGAAACAAATTGGTAGATTATATGTGTTGTAATTATCTGTTGTTATAGGTTTAACTGCCATCACTTCATCTACTATGTCAGATTGATGTCACTAAATTGTGGCATATGAAGATCGGACACATGAGTCAAAGAGGTCTGGATATTTTAAGCAAGAAGGGTCTTTTAAGTGGTTAGAGTACAACAAAGTTAGATTTATGTGAGCACTGCATTTTTGGCAACAGAAAAGAGTCAGTTTCAGTACTGCAGTCCATAAGACTGAAGGTAATTTGAATTATATTCATTCAGATCTTTGGGGGCCTGGTCGTGTTCCTTCTAAAGGTAGTGCTCGATATATGCTTACCTTCGTTGATGACTGCTCCAAAAAGGTATGGGTGTATTTTTAAAAACACAAGAATAATGTGTTTTCTACCTTTAAGCAGTGGGTTTTGGTGGAAAAGCAAACAAACAAGAAAATAAAACGTCCTCGCATTGATAATGGGCTGGAGTTCTACGACAGTGAATTTAATAAATTTTGGACCATAAGGTGATTTTCGTCCATTGTGATAGCCAAAGTGTTATTTACTTAGAAAATCAAATGTTTCATGAAAGGACGAAGCATATTGATGTGAATTACTATTTTGTTCACGATATCATTTCTCAAGGCTTATTTGGAGGTGGTGGAGTAAAGTTCATTAATTTTCTGCATCGAGAAGAAAATTTAGGCCAAGGAGGAGTTTTGTTAATGTTTGCCCTGAATTTTTTCAAAACCCATGATAAAGACATGTTTTGTTGTCCGCTTCCTTCTTCTTAGACTTGCATGGCTTGTCTATATCTAAGCAATTTTTAGTGGAAGAAATCAACATTACTTGGCTCATTTGTTTATCAAATGAATTGAATGGAATTGGGCAATGAAATGTGGCATTATTCTCACCGAAGTTTGAAGGCAAACCAAACCTATATAAACCCATTTATTTGCATGGTTTCACAGTGGCAAAACAAGGAAGAAAGCTAGAGAAAAATAGAGTGTAATTGGGTTTTGGAGTTTGAGTGTTACTCTCCATATTTTGCATTCTTCAAATTAATTAGTAAATTTTATTCTTCCCTCGTCCGTGGACGTAGGCATTGCACCAAACCACGTAAATAGCTGTCTCTTTATTTCTTTTATTTTCCTATTTTGTCATTATTATTTTCAAATAAATATTTTTCTGCAACTAAACACCTAACACATGAACTGTATCGCATGTAACAATGTATTTCAGGCACCCGTTTCTGTTTCGCTGATGAAGTGGAATGAATGGGAGTTAGTTTTGAGTACCGTTAATTCAAGAGACTAGTTGTCATTTATCTCAACCGCACGAGTCATGTAGTGGATTAACTTTGTCATATGAAGAATTTATCTGTCCACTTCTGCTCTGATGTATTATTTATCTCTCGCACTATGACAGCTTTGTTTCCTGCATCCATCAAAACACAAATTTGAACATCCTAGATTTTGCTACGAGCGACTGGAATATGTTGGCCAAAAGATCCAGGTAAGGTGGTCGTGAACTCTTTCAGTAAATGGAGAGAGAAGAATGTTGGAAACCACATTTTCCTTAAACTAATCGTTTTCTTAAGTGAGGCATATCTCCGACAAATTAAATGATGTATGTTGTCATTTGTTTTTAGGATCTTGTAATGGCAGAGAGGCTACTGATGAAGCATCTGGATGCACCCGGAAAGTGGCTACAAGAGAGACACCGTCGACTTCTTATGAACAAATTCTGCGGAAGGTACTTGAGAGAGAAGCATCTCCATGGATTCATAATCTACTCTGAACAGGTTCAAGATGCATTTGAGCACAATCGAAGGTTAAGAAACCCTGCCTCAACATCTGTTCAACAAGCCATCCACGGTCTTTCTTATGCCGTGTATGGTAAACCTGATGTGAGACGGCTCATGTTTGAGGTTTTCGATTTTGAGCAGACACAACCAAAGCCTGTACGATGATTCCTGCTTACTGTATACCTCTATAATACATTTAACTTTTCTTTCATTTGTATTATATATTCTTTAACGAGGCTTCTCATTTCTGTACAAAATGACTGAGCTTAATGATTTCTTCAGACGGATTCTATGTTTTTTGTTTAATTTATAAATTTTTAACCATTTATTTTTCATCATTAAAGTTGAGAAATCAAACCTTAAGCTTGGATTTGGGTCCATTTGGTGAGAACACAGTAAGGTCGGATTCCCATCTCAGATATTTTTGTTCCTCCAACCAAAAATTCTCTCTTTGTTTTAAGTTATAATTAAAAAATTAAAAATTTAAGTAGTTAATTATCACTCTTTGCTTTTGGATTATAATTACAAAATTTGGAAAATTTTTTAATTAATCCTAATTAAATTTATCGTGATTGGTGGATGGTTAATGAGATCATAGTGTGCGCCTGTAGCGCACCAGCCTAACCTGCGCACCACCTCACTCCCACCCCCATCCTCCCAATCCAATACCCAACAATATCACACTACCCTCCCCGTACCCACTTCGACGAAGAGTACGATATCTGCGATAATATCAACTACTGCTTCATCTCCTGTTCGGGTTCTTTCCTCTGATCCATGTCGAAATCTAGAGTCTATGCGGACGTCAACGTTCTTCGTCCCAGGGAGTACTGGGATTATGAGTCTCTCACTGTTCAATGGGGGTAATTTATTTTTCTTGATCTTTTTTAGAACCCTAATCTGTAAGGTTTAATCTGCTTCCTTTATCATTTCTTCCACATTTGTTTTCTGAATTTCTTTTTAGTGCGATTGATATCGATGCTTTTTTGAAACTTTTAAATAATTTGGCCTCGATTTGTTTTGGTAGATTACCTACACTGAGCTAAGTGCGATTTTCTGGTTTAGTAGAGTACATCGGTCAAATGGACTCTACTTCTTGATGGATTCAATGGACGGTGTTGGATCGCTTGATGGGCTGTGTTACATGAAAAGAATTGTGAAATTGAATGAGTGAAGCGAAGTAATGTGTGTTTCGTGTATTTGCTGCTATGAAGTCTTAAAACAGTTCAAGATAGTGTTTCAAAAGAAATTTGCTAAAGAGTTACACGTCCAGCGTTAATAAGATAATCACACAAATGAAACCATGATACCAAGATACTTTCAGATTTGGGTTGCACAACGTTATTGACTTCACTTTTTTTTTTGCGTTCTTTAGGTCTGTCTGTGTTAGTTTACTCCTTGCAATGTGTTGGGTTATGATCAGACTTGATTAATATATAATTCTGGGATTCTTATGCTTTTCACTTGTCTGCACTAATCATAGTGTTTTACTTCTTCTGCATTGTTCTTGAGCTTGTTATATTGTTTTCAGCGACCAAGATGATTATGAAGTTGTTCGTAAAGTTGGGAGGGGGAAGTATAGTGAGGTGTTTGAAGGCATTAATGTGAATAGCAAAGAGCGGTGCATAATCAAGATTCTCAAACCTGTAAAGAAAAAGAAGGTGATTGTTTCAATGTTTTTATAATTTGTGGGTGACATAATTTGCTAGCTCTTTACAACAATTCTTTGCTGCAAACCAAGTTGGGAAGTAGTTTGGGGCATAGCGTGATAGTTTATTGATATCTCTGCAGATAAAGAGAGAAATAAAGATCCTGCAGAACCTCTGCGGTGGCCCAAATGTTGTGAAGCTTCTGGATGTTGTCAGAGATCAGCATTCAAAAACTCCTAGCCTGATATTTGAATTCGTGAACAGCACAGATTTCAAAGTTCTGTACCCCACTTTGACTGATTATGACATCCGCTACTACATATACGAGCTTCTCAAGGTAATTTATCTGTGGCGTCTCTCTGCCCCTCACATAAATGATACATCATGAGAATAGAATGGACAGTTTTTAATAAATGAAGTTCTTTTTTCTTGGTAATGCAGGCATTGGATTACTGCCATTCACAAGGAATAATGCATAGGGATGTCAAGCCTCACAATGTTATGATAGACCATGAGTTAAGAAAGCTTCGTTTGATAGATTGGGGTCTTGCTGAATTTTACCATCCTGGCAAAGAGTATAATGTTAGAGTGGCATCAAGGTTAGAATTTTGATGACATCTTATCCAATTTCTTTTGTCCTCAATATGATTTGTAGTTATATGAAATGTTCCAACAATGGCCTGCTCAGGAAAAAAATTGAAACTAATGTTGTTTTGCGTAGCAGCAAATCAGAATCATATGGCATGTTCTCTGTCTCTAGATTATTACGTAAGACCATGTATTTAACCCTGAACTGCGAGATTATCGAAAGGAACCCCATGAGGTAATACTGGTGTGTGGTACCTATTTAGTAAACATCTTTAGTACATTATCTATGCTTGTCCTACAACATTATTGTTTCCATTATGGTGTTATGGTGTTAGTACCTACATTGGAGTGCTTGTCATTACACTGGATAGCTACATATATTTTCATGTAATTATAAATATCTGTACTCACTTTTGCAGGTATATCTGACATTTCCATACACACTATAACACCCACTTATCAAGTGACACTCTTGTAGTTGGTTATTACATAATATACCTTAATATGTCCATAATGTCAT
>JANIIA010000190.1:54238882-54253606 GCA_027478495.1 Erythroxylum alaternifolium | reverse complement strand
ATTTATAAATAAGAGTTGTAGTTAATCTCATACATTTTAGATAGGTTAGAAATAAGTTTGAGGGCATAATTGTCTTTCAGTAAAATTTTTATTAGCTGGTTGGTTGAAAAGCTCCTCCCAAGTAGCTTTTCAAAAAATGTCTGGTTGGGTTGAATCAGCTAATCCAACCAGCTCTTAACCAAACAAGTATATTAGCTGTTTGACATATCCTCTTTAATCAGCTGAAATATAGTTAAAAAGCTATCTACCAAATACTCCCAAAATCTAAGCATAAAATGTCTCAAGTGTCTTTTATAACAGGAGACATTTAAGTTAGAAAGAGTCAGCTTGCATTTGTCCATGGCATATCATCCTCAATCAGATGGCTATTGTAAACAAAATGTTAGAAACTTACCTGAGATATTTATGTGAAGATTCTGCTAACAAGTGGATGGACTCGATTCTAAAGGAGAGTATAAGATCACTTACAATCTAAGAAACTTATCTGAGATATTTATGTGAAGATTCTGCTAACAAGTGGATGGACTCAATTCCAAAGGAGAGTATAAGATCACTTATAATCTAATCATTACTTTAACCCTTTCTGATATCTTGTGTAAACATCCACCCTCTCTAAATGTGTCGTACTTGGCGAGGAAAATTCAGGTTTTAGGAGTGAATCAAATAATGTTAGTAACATTTTTTCTAACCAGTTTTCATCTTCTGAGAGAACAAAACTCATGAAACAACAAAGTGATTAAGAGTAGAACAAAAAGGAAATTTGCAATGGAGAATCATTTTTTTGTTAACTCACAACCATTATAAACAACATTATCTTCATCGCATACTAAATTCCAAACTATCACCTTGTGATATGATCTATGATCTTATCAGATTAAGGAAAGAGTAGAACAAGTAGCTTTATAAGTTCCAAGAAGCACAGATCTAGCAGCAACGTTTCAACATATAACTTGTTTTGGATAGGAAGATGATCAAAAGTTATAATTAAATTGACAGCTCAACGTAATGTACGAAAATTGTTAAAGCAAAACTGATCATACTTTTCTTTAATTCAAGTCTGTCACCGGCACAATACTTAATTCAATTAAAACGCAAGGAAAGATTCAAAGACAAAAGAAAAATTATATCAGAAGAATATTCATATAAAAGAAGGAAGTTCATAGGGAAATGATTACACATAACTCTCGCCCACTCCTTCTTCTCCTCGAGCTATTTAATCCTGAAGCCTTAAGGGTGATTTACGTATTTTGCTGCTTCTTCCCAGTGATTTTGGCATCTTTTCCTCACTTCTCGAATCACCAGCCACGTGTACCCCTTCCGACAACGATCGTAGTATAACACTCAACTCTTCATTCAGTGGTCAAATGGTTCAGTAAAAGAACTGAAAAGAAATCTCTCTGATATTGCGAAAAGAGCTTCCTCAAACAAACCTTGTAGACGTGATTTTGAAAGGAGATACCATTGAAAAAGAGAAGATTAAACGGGAACTACAAGGGAAAATGAAATGAAATAAAGGAACTGACGTCGCAGAGAGTAATACAAAATGTTGTATTAGTTTTATTTTCCTTTAAACAACTGGTCACATGACTTGTTATGAATGAATATTTGATTGTTGTATTAATCGTTGTTCTAACAGTCCAGGAATAACGAACATCTGTATGGAACTTTCTCTTTTCTTCCTTTCCGAATCCTTCTCTTTATCCGGAAAAGCAACCACTTCACACAGAATTGCGTGTAAAGAAACAGCTTTCACGTTGGCAAGCTGAATCTCCAGCCACATGACACACACCAGGAAAGAGCTAAACTTTGGACATCCCATTGAGCAAAAACCATTATGTCAGCGTCTGATAACTGCTTTATGTGCATTCCATCTGTTGAATGTTCTATTCTTGAGGTTCTAGGTCTTGAAGGACTCTGTTTAGAACCTTCGACAGTACTCGGACTTCCAATTGGGGCTGCAAATTTTGATCCTCCTAAGATAAGTCACAATGAAGACCTTTTGAACACAAATAGTGAGAGAAATACCCATAGAACTCACTTACCCATCATAGACTTGAAGAAAAGCATCCAGAGAAATTTCACAAGTAGAATTTCATGTCACCTAATTAACGCGGAAACTGCATGTGAAGAATCATATTTCATGCAGACAGGCAACTGTATTCTACGTCCCAACTTTGCAGAAGAAGCATAAGATTTGTGCTAGCCACTGGAACAGGAACCCTCTTCCTCGGGTTCTTAGTCGTCTTAAGAATTTATTGGTATCATCAGCAGCTTGCTGCACATCATTTATCGGCTGAATGACTACTTCGCAGATATTATATCGAAGAGAGTTCTTGTCCCAGGCACGCAGTTAAGCGGAGTAGAGTATTAAGGCCTGTTTCAGTAGTATTACTACAAGAAAAAAAGAAAAACAAAGTATTTGCCAGAGGTACAGGCAGTAATTTTCATCATTTGGAAAGTTCCCCCGTCACCTCGTGAACTTTTCTCACTAACATCATAAGTGATACCAAAAACCTCTCTCTTCCAACACTAGGACTACAATGGAAAACGCACATTGAGAGGTAGAATCAGTAAAGAAAGACATAGAGATGCAGCTGAATTCGCATAAGCTTCCATCTGCAATCCAAATCCCAATGCAGATGTATTTATTGTATTCTAGGAGAAAAAGCTTCATGGCATACTTGTCCTGCTGCCACGTCTAATGATCAAAGCCTGAGGAAATTTCAGGAACATCTGCCTCAAAATCAGCAGACAAATTATTCCTTTGCCAAATTAATCGCAAACTTGTGTGCACAATATCAACCATTTAAACGCTCCATATTCCAGAAATCAGAAGGAACATAGCTTAGATTGATCTCCATTTCAAGCAACTGAATTCCAAAGCAAAATAAACAACTTACACTTTCAACCCAGGGAACAAAAGATTAGATTTCTCCAGATCTGAGGCATTTGGGTTTCAGATTATTCAAATTTGACACCCTTGCACTCATATTGATTGAGCCATGACCACTAAATTGTTCATCACTCCAACCATGGCAGTCATGTGGCAGAAAATGCAGCCACGAGCTTTGATTAAAGGAGGGTCAGTGGAATTTCTACTAGGACATTATTGTTGTTGTTTTTGTCATCGTTGTCTCATAAAGAAGGGCATTTACATACAAAATGAGAAGCCTTCCCAACCCATGACTTTGAAGCAGGTTTTGCTACAAAACAAACCCCAATTTCACACTCCTAAACAAGCTTCTTGCACCAATGAAGAACTCTAAACAGTTGAGTTTCAACAATAGCCGTTATACTACATTTCCTTCTTTTTGCATCTTCAAGATCCAAAGTTCTATATGCAAGAGGAAGTAAATACATTGCTGGATGGAGTCTCCTGCAGCAATATAAATAGCAGAAAAATTTGCAAACATATGACGTTAGGAAGGAATTAAAAATAGTGACTAGATCAATATTTTGTTAAGCCTCCTATCCGTAGACAATATGAAAGGAGAAAGAAAAAGGAGCCGATAGCTGGCACTGCTGTCATTTCTGCAGGCTAAAGGCTTGGTTTTTCTGTTGGAATGCTAGTAACATATAGAGGAGGTAGCAGGTTGTGGGATTCTGAGTCAGGAATGTTGGGTATAGTAGGGGCATATGTGAGGTAGGAAGGGTATTGGGTAGTCTGTCAGGTTGTGAAAGTGGGAGAGTTGGTCACCTCTCAAATGTGGCCTTTAGTCATCCAATATCTTCCGCCCTTATCAATAAAATCCTAAATACCAGCATTCTCTACCTGAGTTCATCTATGTATTTTCTTATTTCCTCTTCTACTGACATTTTATTAGCAGAAGTTTCATATCATATTTTTCTCCTATCTACTAGGTCGTTGGTTTAGTTGTTTTCCATACTTACCTGTCAGTGAATGTATGATTTGGATGGGGAAAAGGGTAAAGACTACAACAAAAAAGCATCACCCAATAGAAGAAGACATTTGGATGTTTCCTTTCATTAAATCAAGGTCCAGAATGGTTGTGTTAGGTGTAATTGTATCTCAGGTCTAGAAAATCTCAACTATCAATCAAAATACAACCTATGGGATAAGATACAATAGAAATAGAGATTTGATGGGGAACAAGTAGATAAATAATACAAAGGACAAGTTATCCAGGATTACTGTAAATTATATCACCTACTTATTGTTTTTATTTCATTTTTGAAAACATGTTTGTACACCACATGTCCTAATGTGTTATAAATAGGAGAGTTTAATCATAGGATTCAATGCTTTAACATCCAAAAGAGAAGAAGAGCTCAGATATTTTGCAGAATAGGAACTCCAAACTTAAAATGTAAAATCTTAGAATTTTCAAGTCATCTTGTTATTAAGAGACACCTCGTACTTTATTTTAAATTATCTTTTGCTTCAAGTAGAAAATAGATAGATTCAACATATACAAAAATTTATAGTTTTGATTGATGACGAAGTACTATTGACAGCCAGCAAATAGAAGAATCGTCCCCACAAAGCTTAAATTACTTGAAACTTATAAAACTGAAATCTTCTCTGAAGCTACACAAGATATACTTACTTCTCATTCTGGTCAGCTTCACTAAAGCCATCCCAATGTCTCTGGGACAGGACTGTATGACCTTTTCTATCTTTGCCAAATGTTTCAATATACCAACCACCTATATCGTGCATGCCACAACGAGGCTCAAACAGCCAAAATCTGCAACAAAAATCCATATGAAGCAAACTACAAGTAGAAAATATTCTCAAGGCACGGATCAATTGTCTCCATAAAAGATACAACAAAAAATAGATGAACAATTTTAAATAGACATCATACCCTCATCTTTCCAAATCCAATAGCAGGAGACACTGAAAAGGTTTTAGTTATCAGCTATCAATCCACAATTATCAGTTATTAGTTGAGCTTAACGAGCTGATCAAAATTGTTAGCAACTAAAATGAATCGCTGTCCACGTAACCGAAATCATGAACCAAAAAGTGGATACTAAATTTGGACCTAATCTTTCTGAAAATTAAGTAGGAATTACATTTTCTGTCAAGGCTAGTGCTCAAGTGAAAACAAACCAACATTAAGAAATTCATAAAAATTTACAATTAATGTTTATAAACAGAGAGTCCAATCAAGCAAGCTAGAAGTTATATTCCACCCTTAATTGCTAGTAGTGAACCTAGAAGGATATTGAAATTATTCTTCAGTAAAATCATTTCATATAAGCAATTAATTAAATAATGAGGTTTAGCTATGTAAGTAAAGAGTAACAAAAAAATTCAACCATCACAAACAACTGAAATGATAGAGTTTACTTGCTGGGGGGTAACCGTGCTCTTGTGCATCGACACTCACAAACAGAAACTTTGTGTCCCAGCCCATACCAGTGCATGTGCCTCACCTGCAATTTGAATAAAGTAATACGACACAATTATAGTAATACTTCATGCAAGAAAGCAATGTGCAAGAGGAAGAATGCTTTCTTTTCTTTTTTGTTATTTTTTTAGATACACAAGGACAGTTTTTCCTTATAGTGACAACTCATAAGATGCACAGACTGAACAGTGAAATGCAGCAATACTAGGAGCATGTACAGCAAGGGATAGAAGTTATAGCACTTATTTAACTGAAAGCCGGATATATCTGGAGGAACATCACGAACCATGAATGTTCTGTGTTTCATTATCACATGGGTTTTAATACCAGTGTTATCATAGACAAAGCATGATCCCTCCTCAGGAGAGGTCCCCAGCCCTCTTACAGTTCCCAGTTGAATCGTTGATACAGCTGCACCAGCTGAAATAGAATTCTTGGAAAACCCTTCATTGGAATTTGGGACATTGCTATCCGAACTAAGAAAAACATGGATTTCATCTTGAGCATCTTTGCCCTGCATGTCATCACACAGGCTTTTTGGGGGTGTTCTAGTGGCCACAGCAACCAACCTTCCGGCAACATGCAACTCCAAATTTTTAAATGCATATGACTTATTATGCATGGTATTCCTGGCAAGAATCTTAAGATTTTCAGCATCATCAGCTACAGTTGAACTCCTAAGGATGCTCACATTCTCTGAAGATGGACAGAATCCCAAACCATCAGCATCAAAGGAACTTAACTTTTGGGTGCAAGCAGGAGCTAATTGAGGATTATAATCAGCAAGGCACACCAATCCAAAAAGATCACGGCCTGAAACCAAGTGCAGGACTTCTGGGGTGTCATAGACAGATCTTTCCTCTGCCTCGAAGCAATCAGGAAGAAGATCCATAGACTCAATACCAGGTCCATAGTAAGCTGCATGTACAGCTGAATAAAAATCAGCTTCAAGAACATCGAAATATCCCGTTCCAACCGCCACCTTCTTCTCCAAAACTATATCATTTATAGCCGATCTGTACCACCTCAACCATTCCACGACTTCCATCTCTTTACTTGCAGTCGTATACGATTTATACATGTACAACGTAGAAACTGGTCTAGAATGTTTCTCCAAAACCATTCTTTGAGCCAGCAAATACCTGTCATAGTGGGCTCTCCGCTCCGAGTCAGAAAGGATCTGAAACAACCCCCAAATCGCCTAAGTCTCAAGAATTTCATCAACTACAAAGTCAAACAACTAGTCGTGATGCTCCTAATACTACTACTAGACTACCTGGACTACTCAAGCCACTCGGCGACCAGTTTTTGTTTGGCGTAATTAATAATCGTCTCCTATCTCGAGCAAATTTGAAAAGAAAAACAAAAAAAATGCAGAACATAGCTAAATAACCAACTACTTTCCATTTACTACAGCAATAATAACAACGAAATTCAGCCATTCAGGCGATAATCAAGAGTAGCAAGCACCTCATAAGCGGCGAGGATTCGAATAAAGCGTTCAGAATCGACGTTGGAGTGATCGAGATCCGGGTGAGTTTCTTTCGCCAATTTTCGGAACGACGCTTTGATTTCAGCGAATGAGCAGGTCTCCGGTACTCCCAAGATATCGTAGGCGTTCTCGGAGGGAAACTCGGACCGAATCGACTCAGCTCCTGTACTAAAACATCGAATTCCTCGACTCGAGAAGAATGAATAGCGATTCATGTATTCCAGTTACAATTTTCTGGCAGAAACGAAAGGTGAAACGGTGATGACGAGGAACCAGAAGGTGAATGGGTCACCTTTATGCTCAAACATCACGATACAAACTTCATAGCACATCAAGGCTCAACCCCGTGCTGGCCTCTGCTACACTTATGTTTGTTTTAATCCACTGGAGAAAGGAACGACTGTAACCAGATTGCAAAATTGGATAATTATCATTCCTCAATTACGATATTGTATTTTATTTTTAATTAAAATTTAGTCTAATTTTAATTAAAAATAAAATTAGACTAAATTTTATTTTTTATAAAGGTCCAAAAATAATTAAAATAAGTTTTTTTTTCACTTTATCTAGTACGTATAAAATATTAAGAATGACCCTCGAAACCCACCTCAAGGTTCATCCTTTTTTTGTTTTTTTTAACAATCAAAGTGTTGTTGAGAAAGAAACAATCCGTCTATCCTTTAACAATTGGACTAGCTACTCTAAGTTACAGTTTAATTGTGTTCTGTACATTATAAACTACAATTTTCTTTTCGAACATGCTTGTCATAGACCGCTAATAATATCACCGTCGGCGATTAATAGACCGTCGACGGTGATACGGTGGTCGGACAAATGTACCAAAAGTACAAGCCAGTCGTCTAGGCTCTCTTGCCTTCATAACTCCAACGCGCACGGCGCATCACAGTATATCTATCTCCTCCATAACTTCACCGCCGCATTTTTTGACAAATTTCATTTATTTTGGTTCCTTTCCATGACGCGGTTGCATGCTTCGAAAGCAAGCAAATGCAGTGTTTTGATTTGACTTCAAGAACTGCCATCTCGTACAAATGCATTAATTATGGAGACTATAGTACCATGTCACCGGACAAGATCTTGCCAAGGTAATATGATTGCCATCATCAAACATTAATAAGGCTTCTGCCCCGTAGTTGGATTATATACCACATATACTATTTGAGGTACACCGCAAAATCTTTATTGTTATAAATTCTTTAATTAAAAGAGAGATTAATTAAGTTTAGGTCATGACCTAATTAAAGTACAATAAAGGAATTAATTTTGTGTTATTTTAAGAAATAATAATAATTGGAGATCTCTAATCTGAATAAATAAATAAATAAATATTTATATTGATTAAATTAATTATAAATTAATACCCTTTTGATAATAATCAAATTAAGTCATTAAAAGACAATTGTGTTTGTTAATATTATCAACTTATAATTAATAATTTTGTTTAGGGGTAAAAGATAAATACTATTGATTTTTCAATGTAATAAATCATTAAATTGTATTAAAAAAGAAGAGAATCTCCATGTATAAATAAATAGTTCAAAAATCGATAACTAGAGATCAGTTATCTTAAATGTAATTGTCGCATTCTTTTACTTGATGGGGGCGATGAATCATATTGGGAAATGCTATAAAGTATAAACTGAAGACAATATGGATAAACGGCTACTGTAAGCAACTGGATTTCAGGGACTAAAGTCGCTAATACTATACTTGTTTACATTTGATTCAACAACCTACAGCCTCGGTAAGTGTACTTTCTAGCTAGTTTTAAGCAAACTTTTGTAACGCCTAAAACAAATAACAAAAGATCATCTCCGGCATGGGAATGATATCAGTTTCTTTAAGAAATCACTTGTCAACCTTTTTGTTGAGGCGACGTGTGTGATTTATGAGTTCTAGAAAGAGGATATTAAAATATGGTATCTGTTAATAAAGCCATGAAGGGAAGGATTAGAAGCTCGAAAGTGAGGTTAGGTTGGAGGTAGTAGGCAGGAAATGAATGGACAGACCCAGGCCACAGGAGGCAGGTTTGAACCCCATGGTTCTTTCAATTGGCATTACAACAACTAGTGTTGTATATTGGTTCCTAATCCAAAGGAAATAGACATTTGCTCTAGCTGGAACTTTGTGATTACTTGGTTTGAATAATTAGCTATGATTTTGGAGTTGATCCTTATGTTTTTGCTCCATTAACTTGTGTCAATTGATACATTATGTTAGGTTTGAAAATAAGGGAAAGACGCAAGCTCTTTAGATTACTCCCACTCGTTCCACTTCGCATTTCCAAATATCACAGTTCCATTACCAACCACGAAGGATGGAGAAGGGATGGGCAGATGGATATTTCTGTTCTCAGTGAACAGCATCCCTTGGATCGAAATGACAAAATCCAAATTCCACTATTCTCAGCGTGAAAGTGATTTCCTGCCCCACCACCAATTATCACTGTGATCCAAATTTCCAATTTTGTTTGCGTCTTGTTAATTTGTGACTTCCTAGTAAAAGGAAAATAGAAAACCTGTGAGATATTTCAGTTCTATTTAGTTGGGGAAACAAAATAGGTAAGTTGGTTGGCCGGTAAACTTCAAATCAAAGCCAAGTTATGCAAATATAAAGAATGGCCAATTGAATACTAGACACGTATCCGTGAACCATAAAACGTAGGATTGAAGTTTACCTTCCAATCTTGATCAAAAATAGTAAAGTTTTAATACAAGTTCATGCTGTATTTTCTTGAACATGCCATTGAGTTTGGCTACCTGTTCAATCCAACTTAATTGAAATGAACGAAATTACCGTCGGAGCAAGACCGTGTCAGATTACGGCACTTGATAAGTTGCACTTTGACCGTCTCTGAAGTCTGAACAATGTCAGGGTCGAATGGGATTCCATGATCCCATACCATAAGCTGTAAAGATAAATGCTTGCCTTGGTCTTATCAGGCCACGACCGTTTACCTGCAGAATGGCAAAAGTAAAAGTTCATAAGCAGTGAAAAGAGTGTATACATTATGTCTTAAACACGAAAGATTCTTAAGAGAGAAGCACAGGGGAGGCGTCTGGATAAAAGCCGGAGCACACGTGACCCAAGCTAGCTAGCAATAGCATTCACGATATGGCTCCTCTCTTTTTCAACTCCAAACTCACGATATGGCTCCTCTCTTTCTCAACTCCAAACTGTACACGTAGATCTCCTCTCCTCTTTGTCTCATACTCTTCAATCATGTAATGGTACAGACAACAACCCACCGTCTGTGTGTGGACTCAATCTCTGCTATAATTACGCACTCTCGTTTCATATCTGCGTTAACCCTGTTAAAATAGAGCACCTGGCCAAAGCAAAAGCTTCCGTCTTCATATTCCTCGGTTGGCCACTCAAAACTCTCAGGAACTGAACGAGAGAAACTCGAGATGGGGACAACTATGTCTGTCACGATTATTCTTCTCCTGAGTCTCTGCCATATATCAGTGGCATCAGTACCTGAGAACAATCGCAAAACCTATATAGTCCACATTTTCAAATCCCAGATGCCGGCGAGTTTCGAACACCACACTCATTGGTACGACTCCTCTCTCAAATCGGTGTCTGAAGATGCAGAAATGCTATACACATACGACAATGCCATTCACGGGTTTTCCACCCGACTGACGCCTGAAGAAGCTAAGCTGCTCGAGATCCAACCGGGGATTCTCTCTGTGTTGCCCGAGTTGAGGTACGAGTTACACACAACTCGCACACCTGAGTTCCTTGGACTCGATAAGAATTCCAATTTGTTTCCCGAGTCAGACTCAGTCTCTGAAATGGTAATCGGTGTCTTAGACACTGGTGTCTGTCCAGAAAGCAAGAGTTTTTCAGACGTTGGTCTTGGGCCGGTGCCCAGTAGCTGGAAAGGCGAGTGTGAATCAGGCACCAACTTCACAGCCGGAAATTGTAACCGAAAACTGATCGGTGCGAGGTTTTTCTCCAAAGGCTACGAGGCTACACTAGGCCCTGTCGACGAATCTAAAGAGTCGAAATCACCCAGAGACGATGATGGCCACGGTACTCACACTGCTTCCACAGCTGGTGGATCACAAGTGGAAGGAGCAAGCCTTCTGGGATATGCCCCAGGGGCGGCGCGTGGAATGGCCACGCACGCAAGAATCGCGGTATATAAGGTGTGTTGGGTTGGTGGTTGCTTTAGTTCTGACATCCTTGCAGGAATGGAAAAAGCCATTCAAGATGGCGTGAATGTACTTTCAATGTCACTCGGTGGAGGCATGGCTGATTACGACAGGGACAGTGTGGCCATTGGAGCTTTCGCAGCAATGGAAAAGGGCATTTTAGTCTCATGCTCAGCTGGAAATGCCGGTCCAAGCGCATACAGTTTGTCAAACGTCGCACCTTGGATAATTACAGTTGGTGCTGGCACATTGGATCGTGACTTCCCTGCTTATGCTAGTCTCGGCAATGGGAAAAACTTATCCGGCGTTTCTCTCTATAGAGGCATCTCATTACCAGGAAAGTTGCTGCCTTTTGTGTACGCTGGTAATGCTAGTAACTCTACAAATGGCAATTTATGCATGATGGATACGTTGATACCGGAAAAAGTCGCCGGAAAGATAGTATTGTGCGATCGTGGAGTGACTGCAAGGGTCCAGAAAGGAGCTGTAGTCAAAGCAGCCGGTGGGTTGGGTATGATTTTGGCCAACACCGCTGCCAACGGTGAAGAATTGGTTGCTGACGCCCACTTGCTGCCTGCTACTGCATTGGGTCAGAAAAATGGCGATGTCATTAAGAGCTATCTGTTCTCGGATACGAGCCCGACTGTGACAATTCTTTTCGAGGGCACCAAAGTTGGTATCCAACCATCGCCGGTTGTTGCGGCGTTTAGCTCAAGAGGGCCTAATTCAATCACACCGGATATTCTGAAACCGGACATAATCGCTCCAGGTCTCAACATCTTAGCCGGATGGTCAGGTTCTGTTGGTCCCACCGGTCTGGCAGTCGATAACCGACGTGTCGAGTTCAACATCATCTCCGGCACCTCCATGTCTTGCCCACACGTGAGTGGCCTGGCTGCCTTGCTTAAGGCGGCGCACTCGGAGTGGTCGCCGGCGGCCATTAGATCAGCATTAATGACCACCGCGTACGTTACGTATAAGAACGGCCAGAAATTGCAAGATGTTTCCACCGGGAAGGACTCAACACCCTTTGATCATGGTTCAGGACACGTGGACCCAGTATCAGCCCTCAACCCTGGGCTGGTCTATGATTTAGCGGTTGAAGATTACTTGGGCTTTCTGTGCGCTTTAAACTACACAACCTCACAAATTGCGGCTCTTACAAGGAGAAACTTCACGTGCGATGCGAAGAAGCAATACAGTGTTACCGATCTCAACTATCCTTCCTTTGTAGTCAACTTCGATTCCTCGAACGTTGGCCGTGTGATCAAGCACACAAGAACTCTTACCAATGTGGGGCCTGCAGGAACATACAAGGTTTCGGTTACTCCACAGGCTTCGGAGGTAAAGATTGTGATCGAGCCTGACACGTTGAGCTTCAGCAAGCTAAATGAGAAGAGGTCATATACAGTCACTTTCAATGGAGGTTCGAAACCAACCAATACTGTAAACAGCTTTCATCGTATAGAGTGGTCTGACGGAAAACATGTTGTTGGGAGTCCAATAGTCATCAGCTGGTCTTAGGACAAGGAAAGTTTGGTTAAATTATAGAAATCATTTGCTCGAAGAGTCTGATCAATTACTTATATTTAGCTTTTGAAATTTCTGAAGTTAGATGATTGTTATCCTGGGTGGATCAGTGTTTCTTTCCCTTTATAAGATCTTGTTAATATAGATAAGTATTTCATATTATTGCCTAACGTAATCATCAGTATATATCATCATCAAGAGTTTCTAGCTTTTCCGTGGTTATAAGTTAATGTTCACTCCATTCCTAACTGTATTTATCCGATTGAAGCCAGTTTATGTGTTGAAGTAACTATTAAAGAGTTCATTCAATTCTTTTTGCTACGGAAGCACGGAAAATGGTGCTTCAGGCAGATGGAGCAGAAGACACAGAGAAAGCCACTGCGTAGTAATGAAAAATAAGGTATTAGAAGGTAAGCTCAAAGGCTGTAGAACCGAAGGTCATCAACAAACACAGCCTGTCCATGGGGCTCTCGCAATCGATGCTCCTAGTCCTACCCCTTAGCTGTCACTGTCCGCGGAGACAAATCCTGCCGGTGCTATCAGAAACCAGTGGTTCACCCAAGTCCACATATGTTGAATTCTGCATATTATCAGTAGATTTGACTGCTTTCTATCGCTTGGAGTGATCTTAGCAATTAAGTGATATTTGCTTACTTTCTAAAAAGTGTAACTGTTAGATGTATCCTTAACTATTGAGAGGTGATAAAGCAGCAGCATCGCTGATTTACACAGCATCTGGTGATGAGATTACTGATAGGTCTAACCTTTTCAAATTATATCAGATTCCAATAGGTTACAAACGTTATGAAATCAGGTGTAGATTAAATAGGCCGTCAAAATATTGTTGGTTCTTTGTTAGTGTTGTTGGAAGCTTTGAAAGGCTCTAAATAAAAGAAATTAAATAAAAGAAATTTCACAAAATATATATTTGTATTGATAACAACACTCACAAAATACAAATATTTCTCTCCAAGTACTACTACACTCTTCCTTTCAATGTTTCGTTTTTCACAAAGAGCTATAGCTCTCAAAACACTTCTTCTTTTTTCAAATACTCTTTCTGTCTCTTTTTTCTCTCTTCTCTTTCTTTTCTCTCTTTCTATAAATGGTTACAAGATCACACATATATATAGACATACTAAAAGACTTCAAATATAATTTGACTACTTCTTACATTAATTAATTCATCCTTATCTTCAAGACTTCAAATACAATTTGATTACGTCTTTGACTTATCCTTATCCACAAGACTTCAAATTCAATTTGATTACTTCTTTGACTCATCCTTATCCACAACAATTTGATCACTTTGTTGACTCATCCTTATCCATAAGACTTCAAATTCAATTTGATTACTTCTTTGACTCATCAAGTAACTCATCCTTATTCATAATGAAAGAGGGTTTGTATTTTCTAACAAGTGTTACAGGTTGCAGGATGCAGGTCGGAGATGGAGTAAGTGAGCTGGCCTAATTAGATTTAGGAGGAACTTGGTTGATGAGTTTGGGAAAGATTCAATAGCTATGGAATGAAAAAGGAATAGTTGATTTGATTATATATTATCATTATAGGGATAGTATTATGATATCTAATTTTTAGGTATTGCTCCATATCTCTCATGTATGAGAGAAATGCTAATCATTCCTGAATGATACTCCCTTCATCTTTTTTAATCTTTTTATAATTAAGTATTTAAATATAATTAATTAATTAAAATATTTTTTCTTTTTTAGCAATTAAATATAACTAATTAAAATATATTAAAATTTGATATAAAATAATAATTTAACAAATTTTTATTTCTAAATATTTTTAACAAGTCAACCATTAATAATAATAATAATAATAATAATAATAATAATAATAATAATAATAATAGTTATTTATTCATTTTAACCGACTATTATAATTATAATAATTACTATTCTTAACTATATTTGTTCTCATTTTTTAGGGGATAATGAAACCAAGCGTCCTATCATAACCCTAGCCCATTCCTATTTTGGGCAGAACAGATCTACTAATTCTTTGATTCCAGTTAGTAAGAGGGATCTTGAACTAAGAAATAGATTCTAGACGCTAAAAAAGGGTATCTTGAGCAATTGACATAATCGGGTTCATTGATATTCCTGGTATAGTA
>JANIIA010000190.1:54205125-54220475 GCA_027478495.1 Erythroxylum alaternifolium | reverse complement strand
GGTGTAAACATTTGCCCCCTGCACCATTAGGCTTATAAATATAAGCCTTATGGTGGCCCTTAACTTATTTAGAAAATCATTTAGCCAATGCCTTTGCCTAGAGTAGCTTTTGGACGCTTTGTTATCGTCAACCTCCATGCTCCTCTGATGGACAAGAAATCTGAGAAAATTTCCAGCTTTGACTCCAAAAGCACACTTTAACGGATTGAGTTTGACCTGGTGTCTCCTCAGTCTCTCAAATCCTTGCCTGAGATGTTCTACATAATCACCTTATTTTTTAGACTTGATAACCACATCATTGATGTAGACTTTAACAAATTTCCCAACACACACTCTAATTTTTCCGTTTTTCTTAACTACAGGGACTATATTTGCCAGCCACTCAGTATACTTAGCTGGTTTAATGAAGCCTACTTTGAGAAGCCTCTCTATTTCTTCTTTTACCTTCATCTCCACTTCCTTGGACATTCTCCTGGGTGGTTGTTGAAAAGGACGAAATTCAAGCTTGATAGGCAGTCAGTGTTCCACTAAACTCTGACTTAAGCCTGGCATATCCTTGTAATCCCATGCAAAACAGTCTTTATACTCATGAAGCAACTTGACTACCTCTTTGCACAACTCCTTACTAATAAAGCCACTGATGTATGTTACTTTAGGATCCTTAACAGTATTTAAGTTGATTTCTTCTAGAGGGTCCTTTACTTGAAGTCTCTCATCTTCCATTTTGGGTGGTGCGACTTGTAGCTCTTCTAGACTTATTTCATCTCTCACTATTTCTGGGATTTCTCCTTCATATACTAACTCTGTTTCGAAAATCTCCATTTTGCGGTTGGCCATTAATTGCTTCTTGGCTTGCGACAAAATTACTTCCTGGATAGCCCGTGCAGCTACTGGCTACCCTTCTTTACTTCCTTAAGCAGTCATTGGCCTGACTGGCCAACGTTTTCTTCCATCGGCCTAAGCGGCTTGATGCTTTTATTCTTCTTACTAGCACCCGTTGCGTGAAGTAGCAAATGCTTGTCCTTAGCAAATTTCATCAACGTAGGCCTGCCTTCTTTGTCCAAACCTTCAAAAGTAATTAGTGTGGTGTCTCCATGGTAGTAATAGGCATCCACTAAATTGACTTTCGCGTTGAAAGGATTATTATCTGCCTTAACCATTTCCACATTATCACCATGCCAGAATAATAAGAACTGGTGAAGACAGGACGGCACACACATGTTGGCGTGAATCCAATCTCTGACCAGAAGTAACTTATAACTTGCATTTATGTTGATTACGAAGAAAGCAGACACACACGTCTTACTCCCCACTGTTATTTGTGGTGGAATTACTCCCAATATTCTTGTCACGTCCCCAATCACCGCAATCACCACTAAGTCCGTAGCAATGATATCCTTTTCTCTTTCCCCAAGTCCTAATAACACTTTCAAGGGGATCACGTTTATAGTTGCTCCATTGTCCACCAAAACTCTGTTCAGTGGCTTCCCATTGACACAAGCCCCTATATACAGTGGCTTTGTGTGATTCACTATTAACGGCTTGTTAAATGTCAATGTTTTGCTCTCCTCGATCTCTTGCGTTTTCTCTGAGAATTTCTCTACTAGATTTTGTTCTTCTTTTGCAACCCAAACTTTTTCTTCACCTTTTGGCTTGTCCTCTACTCATCATCAGGATCGATGCGGCAAAAAATAGCTGGCAATAACACCGAAGCGGCTTCCAGTTAATAAACAGGGACATCACCAACGTTGAAGAAACTTTCTTCTTATTCCTCGATATCACCATCCTCTGTTGCCTTCCTTCTGAATTTGTTCTTCTGAAGTCCTTCTTCACAGTGCTCAAACATCTATTTGGTTATGTTGGCCAACCTCTTCCCTTTATCAAGCATCTTTTGTTTCTCCACCAAGTGAGCCTGGGTTTGAATTTGAAGTTTTATTTCCAGTTCTTCTTTTTCCTGGAACAATCTCTCAGCCAACTTCTTGCGCTGCCACCTTCTTTTTCTCGTTTTTGCATTTTTCTAAGCAGCAGTAAGTATTTCCTTTTTATCTCTCCTTTTGCTTTCCACCCGAACCCACTCTCCAGTTTTTTGGGCATCGGTGGCTTGACAAATTTCGGGTGACCACTAGGGCTGATGGCTACCTGGGCACCGGCTTCACTATTATTTTCGGTGACCCGATTATCGATCCTTTCCAATACACTGACTCTCTCTTGCTTTTTAGAAGCAATGGTTAGACCGTCTTTTCTTTTCCACATGTTCTACCCTTTTGGTCTCCACAATTGATTCGTATGCTCCTGCCTCCTTTGTTGGTTGAGTCAATTCCTCATGTCAACACTTGCTACGTTCATTGACCCCACCGAGAATAGATTTTTGTCAATGAGCATTTCCTCTTCTGGGAACTTGAGGATTTTCCTATTGATGCAATTCTGGATCACGTTCCTGAAGGCCCAGCACATGTTGGTGGAATGAGTCCATGCGTTATGATATTTATAATGGTCTTTGGCCTTCATCTCCTCCTTGGTAGGCAAAATATGATATTCTGGCAAATAAATAAAATCAATTTTCATTAGATAATTGAAAATTTAAGATATTCTACTTACATCGAAAGTGCACTTGTTCCCCCTCTTGTTGCCATTTTGTTGCATTCCAGGAGGCATCTTTGCCAGGTGTAGGCATATTATGCTTCCAGTATCAGATACGACAGCTATAGCAACTTCTACTTTAGTATTATGGACTTTTTTGAAATAAATCCCCATAGTCTGCTTTTTCAGCTTATTGTTTTCTTTAAGTAGCTCCTTGTATTCTGTCACCTTCATAGCCAACTCGAAAAAGTCTCTGAAATCCATTCCTTGAAATTTTTTCCTTAGCTCCAGGTCTAAACCTTTTTGCGCCATCTTCACGAACTCAGTCTCTGGAATATTGATCCTGCACTTGTTTCTCATTCGCTTGAACCTAGCAATGAAATCTTCCGCCTTCTCTCCAGCATGCTGAGTAAGCCTGGACAAATCCATAATACTGATTTCGGGCTCACTTCTGTAAAACCGAGCGTGGAAGAGTCTTGTCATATCTGCACAACCAAACACGGAGTCTGTTGGCAGCGACACGTACCAAAAAAAAGCAACTCCAGTTAATGAATTTGAGAACAATTTTAAGAGCAGATACTGGCAGTTCTCGTAGCTAGAAAATCCCGAGTATTGAGTAGTGAACCTCGCTATGTGCTCGATGGTGGACTGTCCCTTTTCTCCAGAAAATAATGTAAAATCTAGAATTTTTACACCCCTGAGAAAAGGTTCCCTGTCAATGAACTCAGGATAAGGCTTCCTAAATTTAGGTCAAGCAATTTGATTGAACTCCGGCCCATATAACTCTTAGGCAATCTTGTGCAGCGCATCCCTGGTGACGTGATCTATCATCTGAGTGTTTTGCCTATACATCGCCTGGCCTATGGTCACCGGCTGCTGAACTGCCTGGTGACCCGTACCCCTTGGGAAGGCCTGCATATGGTTGGTCACCAAACTCCTGTTGCCCCCTGAGCTCATTTCTTCTTCATAAAGGTGAGATTGAGTCGCTGGTCCAGTATGGCTGTGGAACTGAACAGAGGTCTTGTTGTTGATGGACACCGGGGCCAAAGTAGTTTTCGATGTCTCGTCCCTTTTGTGTGGTGGCGGATAGGTGGACACCAATTGTTTCTCCTTGTTGGGGTTGTCAATCCTAGTGGATTGCTCCCCGAGCTCCTTCATAGGAGAAGTTTCTCCTAACTTGGCAACTTTGGCTGCCGACTCCTCCCTTTCAGTTGGAGTGGTTGTAGGTGCTATTGACTGATTTTTCGCGGTCACTGGTAGCTTGCTGGCCTACGATTCAGTTTGATGCAGTGTCTTGCTTGACCCTCCTCCACCTATGCTTTTGTCTTTCTTCGACATGGCAGATCCACTGATCGCGGCCAAAATTTGATTACTCCCCAAAGTGTTTAAGAGAGTGTCCGTTTTAGCTGTCGATTTCTCTATGGCCTCCAGAACCTTTATTAAAAGGATCTCAAAGTTGCTTGCTCGACTTAACTCAACAGATTGAGCTTGGTCTTCCTGCGTTGCTGTTGCAACGTTTTCCATATCATCACCTCCACTGATGGAAATGTCAATACTCTTACTAGATTGTGTTTTTGTCAATGCATGGTCCCACCGAACGTGCCAAAAATATGTTTGCCTTTATTTTGATTAAAGGTTAATATGTAGCCCTTTGTTTCGGTGTGAATGTGTTTGCAAGTGTGCCAGGAATTTAAAGTGATTCCAAACTAGGAAATAAGAAAGAAAATATTGCGACTCGTAATCTAAGACTAAAATCAAACGATTGTGTATGCTAGAAAGGGACAAAAAATCTAACAGAAAAGAACTTTGTTTTATTGATAAACAATTCGACAAAACACAATAACGAAGAAATTGAAAATTGCTGAAATCAATTGAAAAGGAAAGACTAATGCTAGGGAAAAAAATAGAGGATTGCCGAAAATAAAAATAAGCTAATAGATTTGCTGGGATGTTAGGCTGTTGATATATGAAATGTTGAAGAGTTCTTTCTACTTCAAAACTTCTATTTATAGCCAACAATGATGAGTGTCTTACTGCAATTAACCTTGTAATCTTGATAAAATTTTATCTTACTAGATATAGATAAAATTTGGATAAACTTTATCATATCCAATAGAGATAGAGTTTGAGCTGGTGTCTATCAAGTTTATCATCTTATCTCCTTTTTATCTTAGACTTCTAGACTCCCAATCTAACTCCAATTCTACTACTTTTCTCTTTGCTAGACACTGGATTTTTGATGGGCCAGGGTCAATGGATTTTTTTTGGACTTCTAACCATGGGCTCTCTTTGGGTTACTGTTTTCAGCCCAAAACAGTAAAAATAGGCCAAACCTATTTTTCGGTGTAAACAGTAGCATTAAAATCTTACATGCAATATTTGGAGCTATTGCTACAATTCTAGTCATCTAGCTCCAACATTTATTAATTTGATTGAGAGTACTTTGCATTAAAATTCTCTATCCACCAACTAAATCGATCAATGAATGCCTTAAATGTATATTTTGGTTATATACTCAAAAGGTAATAATTACAATTTTCTTGTCATATAACAGAGAAAAACACATAATATGTAAGAGTCATTAGAGATTTAGTGTGTGAAATGTAAAACAAGAACAATAGATGATTTAATTATTTTTGTGATAAGAGAAAAGAATTAAAAAATCAAGATCAATTAATCAGTCCAAAAAGCAAAAGGAAGATCTCTAAAAAATTAGTAGAAACATTTAATGCTCATTGACAACAAAGCGTACTTTTATTCACATATTTATTTTATCACTATTTATTAAATAAATTTTAAAAAATGTAGAATTTCTCTATTTACCAATGAGTATTCAGAAGATGCTTAGTAAAATCACCTACCATTTTTATTTAGGAAACAACGTTTTGTAATAGAATTTCTTAGGAAAAAGCACATAATATAATGATTATTGCTTTAAAAAAATTCTACGCCGATGGTAGTTCCAATCTTATATATCCAAAAGACACATAATTGTATATACACATATGAAGCTATACTCTTTTCTTTTGTTTTTTTAACTTTCCTCCATTTTTTTTGACAAAGTTTAATCCTAAAATTTTGTCTAGTTCTCTTCTTTTTCAACCTTTTTAAGCACTTCACGACTTCTTAGATTTCATAGTTTCACAAGATTTTACTTGAATTCCATTGTTTGTCTACATTATGAGACTAGAGATTTGATCTTTGCTTTAATTGGAATCATTTGTCATCTAGTTTTTGTTGTTGCCTACATTTCCTATAACGCTTCCAACAATGAGAGGTTATGATATTCTTTCCATATGAGATGCTGAATGGGAAAGAGGGAGAGATAGGTACATATACTATAAGTTGTAGTTTAAATCTAGTTGGTTTAGGTTAGAGATAGTTAAATAAAAGAGGAAAAGTAATCTCAAGGAAAAGACTTTTACAACAAAGCTAGTTGTAATGCATCTATGTATCAGTGCTTCATGGTTTAGTTTCTATTACACCATTTAAGTTTTACATTTTTTCTTTCTTTTCATTTCTCCTTCGTGTTATGTCCCTATAATTGTTTCTTCATTTTCTATCATCCTAACTAATCACTAGTCTATGTTTATTTAAAGTAGACGTCCTACTTATGGGTCCTTATAATGCCAATTTTTATTATAATTCAATATGTATGTGGTACTCATTTTAAATTGTAAAACACTTAATACTACACTATATTTGGTACTCCCTAGTATTTATTTATGTTTTTTTGTACTCTTTATAATTTCTTTATATATTAGAATGTGTTTATGTACCTTTTCCAAATTTATTACTTGTGAATGAACTAGTTACATAATGACTTTAGCATCCAAAACTAATAATTATTTTTATCAATTTTGGAGTTATTTTTTCGACATACCATCAACTTATTGGAATAATAATTCCAACTGTTACTGTTGGAACAAGTTATCTAGAAATAATGAAATCAAATCCAAGACTTAGGTTTATGGTTTTGGTTTCTCTTCTTGTCTCGAGGTTTAGCTATAAAATGACTTTATAATGTTGTAATTATGGTCATTATAATAGTCTTAAATAAATAAATGGATTTAAATAGTAATAACAAGTTTATACTCCATAATAAGATTTTATATGCAAAATTTTCAAGATACATAAGTTTTAGGATAAGAGAGAATTAATTCAAGGTTAGTCTCATTAAATTATCTTTGTTCTTTTGATAAAAAATTACAGGACTTTAGACGACATCTTTTGTTATCTAACATAATTGATTGCAAAGACTCTTTAAGCTAAAGTTTTAACAACTTTAACTAAAATAGAATCGAATACAACGTTATTGAATGACCTTCTAATTTTATTTGAATTTATTTTCTACAAGTGCTTTACAAACAAAAGACTAATATCATATCATTCTAAGCCTATTTGGGGCTCTTATATTATAGCCCTAGCTATCACTATTCTAGAAGTTTGGAGGGAGAGAAATCTAAGAAGATTTGATAACTAAAAAAGGTCCTTCGAGGCTCTTATGAGCGTTATTAGTCAAAACATTAGAGAACAATTCCTAAGTTTTGATATAGTCCTTTAAATTTTATCCATACCATAGTGGATCTAAAAGCCTCAAGGTCTCAACTATTCATGCATTGCTAACATAATTTTTAAGGGAGAACTTAGGAATTAAAGTTACCTTCCTCACCTAGGGGTCTCCATGCTCTAATAGTCTACATGTAACTCTAATCTCTATAGATCTTGATGATCCCTATCTGAAGCTCCTCGTAGTACTATGAAAACTAAAGATAGAAGGGATTCTATGGTCAGGAATCAAGTAAGCTTTAGAAGAGATTGTAAGGACTATCACCTAAAGGAACCAAAACTATTTGCCTTAGGTTTACCTTTAGGGATCTATCTCTAAAGGCTAGGATAGAGGATCAGGAATGCTCTAGATTTTTTTAGCTTCCAGAGTACTGGATACGTGGGTCTACCATTGATGAAATAGCTTATTTTTCTTGACTGAGCCTCTTTTATTAGTTCCACCACTTGGGAGATGAAATAACTTCTCTTTCTTAATTGAGCCTCTTCTATTACTTCCACATCTTTTTCAAATATTTAAGCTTATATTGATGCCCATCCAAGTTTAACATTAGATACCATATTGTGTTCTTCATTAATGGCTTGCTCTCGAAGAATGCATTGTGGTACTTATGGACACTCTCTACCCTCTATGCTTGTGCTATCTCTTTTTCTCCCTTACGATTCTATCAACTTTATGTGATAGGAAAAATGAAAATTCTCTCTTGTGGACTTTTCTTGAGTGGCACCAACCACTAATAAGATGGAGGACTCAACTCTTACAAATTATTGAGGATTTCAAGTTATGGGAAATTTCATTAGAGAAACAATCCACTCAATGCTTCTTTGTCTCCCATCAACCTTATGGCGCATCACATGATGGATCCATCTATTCTAAAAATCATGTGTATTTTTGGCACACCTGGGTTCAATGGCTACGATACAAAGAAAATGTCCTTACAAACCTTAGGGTATATTCTTAATCCTGATTTTAATCATTAGAGTGTCTATTGTATTCTTGTAAAAGGGATCCGACTTATTTTGTAACACTTTCATGTTTTATAATTTAATTTTTTAACTTTTTTAAAAGACTAATCTTACTTGTACTTTAAATTATTTTAGGTAAAAAAATTCACTAAATTTTGTTTATTGCTTATGCTCTTAAAGCACAAATTAAAAACATACATATAATGAGATTAATGATATAATTCACTAAATTTTGTTTCTTTTGGTCTGAGTTGTCTAATGATCAACAACAAATTGCAAAATTTAACCAAAGAACTACTAGATTTTACAATTTACTTATAGTAAATAGCAATCAAAATTATGTACTCTCAAAGAAACCCTAAAAGCTATAACTTACGGTTTAGTCTTAACTTATGTCAACTAGATCTATAATCACATAATCAGTAGCATGCTACGAAATTAAAATACTACAACTATAATGTAATACTTAGTTAATTATTTATTTTTTGTTTTTGAAAATTTAAATAATTTAATTGCCTGTAGGAAATTATGGGGTTTATACTAACTGTTAATACATGTTAACGACTTAACATTCTAAAGGACACTAAGGTCCTAAAGCACTTGCTTGACAAAATGACTAAGAAATTAAAACAACTCTTTTAGTAACCATGTTTCACACACTCAAGGTACATGTCAAACTTTTAGTTTCATGATAGCAATAACATATAAATTTATTACCCATTTTTTTTAAATAGCATAATTACTAGTAAAGCATTTAGATTTACATCCAATTGAAGAAAAAACTAAAATTGACAAGTTACTATTATTGGGAAACTTCAGTTATATTTCTTTTATATAACTTTCTAACTATTCAAACTAACTTATTATATTATAATGAAAATTTCTCAACTTTGTATAAGGTATCATAAAGCACCATGAGATCATCATATCACATTGATTTGGTTTCTTTGATATATATATATATATATAGACGCACACACACACACATGCACACACGCACGCACACACGCATGCACGCACACACACCTGGTCATAATTTCTTTATTCAAAGTAAAGGTTTAGGCATTTATATTAATATTACTTCAAATAATGGTTTCCAATTTGCTAACATTGATAATGAAACTTATTGCAAAAGTAGATCATTAATTGAAATTTGAACTTATTTATTCTTTAACATAATGTATATGTTATGCTTCTTGGTAGTTGACATATTGTTTATTGTATATGTTACTGTGATGAGTAGTAAGTTGTTTATTGGAAATGGGGACATGCAGTGGATGAATTTTCCTAAATATAGTGATGAATAGATGAGTATAGTTAACGTTTTATTGAAAAGGCTTTTTTTAAGGTGGCTAATAAGAATAAAATTTTTGTTTATGTAAAGAGTATTATAATAACTATTAGAATACTAGAAATATTATATATGATCATCTAATTGTTGATGGATTTGGTCTAGGATATAATGGCTAGGAATTTAATGAGGGAACAATTAATGCAAGTATGGATGTGGATAATAATATTGAATTTGATGGAATGTCTATGCATGATAATATAGATAGATTACTACATGATACCTTTAAAGATATAGCTGAATGTACTAATATTTGTGTAGAAGTTAGTAATGGCATAAATCTTAATACCAAGAATTTCTTTAAGTTAGTAAAGGAAGGAAAACAAGAGTTGTATCCTAGTTATCAAAGTCGTTCTAAACTTTCTTTCACCATTTAGCTGTATCTTTTTAGGTGTACCCCTGGAATTAGTAATTTAGCATAAACTGAACTCATAGGGTTACTTAAAAAGGCCTTTCCAAATGCAAAGATTCCTAAACCTTTTAATGTAATAAAGAAACTTGTGAAGGATTTAGGACTTCATTATGAAAAGATACATGAATATTCCAATTAATGTGTTCTGTATTAGGCAATGATAATAAAGTAACCAACTACAGAGTGTATAGTGTATCTGGGTAGAAAAAATTTATAGTAGTGAAGATAATAAAGATGATCATACAATCTAAAATGTGAGGCAAATTATAACCAAAGTTTTTAGATATTTTCCATTAAAATTAACTCTACAACATTGTTACATATGTTTATAATTATTTTAATTCATGAAATAGCAAGATAAGGGGCATCAAAAAGATGGTAATTTAAAGCACCATTCCAATAACCAAGCTTAGAAAGACTTTGAATCATTGTATCTTAATTTGCACAGGATCCTCGTAATTTCATAGTAACTCTTACCAACCATTTATTTAATCCATTTCACACAATAAAGGTGTGTTTGGTTCACTTAGGGGAATGGTAATAGGAATTATAATAAATATAGTGAGGAATCGAAATGGATATGACTTCCATTCCATTCCTCACTATATTGAGGGTATGGAGTATTGCCCCAAAAGGGGATATAAAAACACTGTTAATTTAATCATAATATATTACCAACCATCTTTTTTCATTCCTTACCCATTCCTTTCTTCCCATACCAATTAACCAAGCACCTCCTAAGTGTTTCATATAATATATGGACCATGATCTTAATAAACTATAATTTAGTATTATGGAGATATATAAAATAAAAAATAATAATATTATCTTCAATTATACCTAGCCCAATTTCTTTTAGAAAAGATATTGATATTTTTGTAACGACTTATTAAAGAGCTGATAGAGTTATAGGAGTTTGGGGTAGAGATATATGATGCTTAAATTAACCCAATAATTTAAGATGTTTGTAGCCTTGTTATGTATAATTGGTGACTTTTTAGGGAATGAAATGCTATCTGAATAAAGTACAAAGGGAAAGTTAGCATGCCTTAATTGACAATATGAAACTTACTCTCAATATTTAAAGCATAGTGGGAAGACTTGTTATCTCAATCATCAGAGGTTTTTGGATAGATATCATTTTCAGAGATGTGATAAGAGATCATTCAGTAATGATATAAAGTTGGGAGAATCACCAATTTAGTTGTTAAGATCTAATTTGTTAGAGCTTATAATAGGACTCATAATGTGTTTGGGAAGGGGAAAAAACAAAAAAACCAAGTGATCATGTTTAGAGGAAAAACACCAAGAGCAGAAAAATGACTATAGGCTTACTCAGGTGAACTTCAAAAAGTTATGTTATATGGAGGGTCCTTTTTTATTGACCAACCAAGTACAACAAGTGTTTTATATACTTGATTGTTTTGAGGAAGGTTCTCATCATGCGGAGAAGAAGGTACTTTGGAATTTGTTTGATGTATCTTGGGATGAAAGTGAAATGTTGAAGAAATATATTAGGGAGAATAAATGACTATGTTGATGACTTATTTAGAAATGATGGTGACTTAGATACTAAATGGTCTAGAGAAGATTTATTTTTAGACACAATTGACATACCTCTAAATAACTTAACTATTGAAATAGAAAATGATGATGGCAAAGATGAAGATGAAGATGATTTTAATGACATTGACTGGGATTGAATGGATATTGATAAATAATTTATTACAGAAGATATTTAGCTTTTTTCTTTTTCAATTAAAAAATATATTTTTCATTATTATGTGTTTAAATAAACTTTACTAATCTAGTTATGTGTATATAGTTACTAACAACAACATTGTTTATTATTATAAGTCTCTATAATTAAAAAAGTGAAGAAGGTGTGATCAAGTTCATTGCATCAGAGTCTATGGAAAACTTTTTGAGAAAACAACAAAAGAATACTCACACTTATAAACTAAAAGATTCACTTGAATTTTCATATAGAGAGTAAGACAAATTGGGGGATAGTGAAAAGCAATGACAAATCATTGAAAAACACAACGTTAAATTTTAAAAAACACAGTCTTAGTAATTCCTACTATTTTCTACAAAGAGGAATATGTTTTCTCATTTGTTTTGGCAGTATATATATGATTATTCTAATACTAATTCTAGTTTGTATATGATTTCCATAACAATAATTATTCTCACAATTTATTTTTTATTTAATGGTATTAATTGTCACAAATTTTAACAAAAAGGGAAGGACCAATCCTTTAAGAAGAATGACAGACAATAACCTTTTTGTCCTTCAAATTATGTTGCTAACTTTTTAAAGTGGAAAAAATTATACTTATTAAGGAAAAACCATGATTGGAATAAGTAGAAGGGGTGAAGAAGGCATGCAACATCATATACTTAGTAATCAACCTTCTGAAAGTTCCACAAAGGAAGCGATTGTTCAAACATTGTCTATTTTTATTAGGTGGCATGAACTGTTGACTAAAATTATGGAACAACAATCAGAATCATATGAAAATACAGAAGACCAAGCTTTTATTTAAATAATTTTTATACTATATACTGACATTACTATTTTTTAATATAAAATTTGTGAATAAGAAGGGAAAGGTACATCTTTGCTCAAGGAGGATCATGCAAGATCCAAGGAACAAAGTAGAGTAATTTTTTAATGCTCTTAATTAGATAGTTGGTCCTTATGAGAAGATGTTGACTGAATTCACATTTTTTTGGGTACTGTAGCTTGTAAATAAAATCTTGCACCTCTAAATCATATCAATTGACTTAATATTCCCAATGAACCTATTTGGGAATATATTAATGTAAGAAAAGATCTTGTTAATACTCCTTTCAGTTTTATTTTATAAGATCCAATTGAACATTAATTTTATTATAGAAAAGAAATTCTGTCATTAGAAGGTAAAGAATGGACTTTGAAGACTATTAGGGAAGCATAGAGAAAGTTATAAGTCTAAGTAAGGTATTTCAAACAATATATTATAGATTTAGAAAGCATTGGCAATCATCCTAACTATATAAGGAAACAAGTCTTTAAGGAGCTCATTGCTCATTGGAACCACCTAAATGTGGATGTATGACAATTATTAGTGTTTTTTACAAATTAGTTTCCAAACCTTGCATCTCAAAGGGATTTCTACTGGGATATTGATTTTTTTGTTATCTTTTAATATCTAATTAGTATAATGTTTTAGTATGTAGCAAATTACTAAAACAAATATTCAAAATAGAATAAGACAAAGTTAGGTGCACATAGTTGGTCCTAAGAATTTTGTAAGTAGTCACACTAAATTGGTTAGTTCTTTAGTTAGTTATAATATGTCAAGAAACTAACTAAATTTTCTAAATTGTTTCAAATTTCTAATTATCAATCGTTTTTCTGAATGGTAAAACAAAATAGAGGATAAAACTCTACTCTCTAATGTTGAAAAGTGTCTTACAACTTATAAAAAAAAGCCTAAAAAAGTGTATAAGCAAGCTGTTGAAGCTCTAAGAGAGAAAATTATGATTAGTATTTTATCTTGTAACAATTTTCTATATTATTGCTACTTTCATTAAAATGCCTAGATTTATTGCTCATTGCTTGTGCTTATGATCTCATTGTGTTATTGTGATGTTCATATCACCTAAATTCCATTTCATTTACTTTTTAATTGTTGAATTGTTCTTTTTGTCAAAATGAGTTATTTCTAATATAACTAGAATGATATTAGGTTTTTTTTATAATTATATATGGTGCCTGCATTCATTAGTTTGACTATAAGTTTGTTTAATTCTTGTTTAATATATGTGTTTTCATACTTATCAAGGTCAATTTGATTGAAGAAGTAACACTTTACTTTTATTTTGTAGGCTCGCATTTTAAAAGTTTAAAAAGAAAATGATAGTCATAAGGTTGATAAAGTTGTGTCTAATAAAGGAATGATATGGCCTTAACATAATGAACCATTTAGAAAAGCTATGAAATCATCTAGCATGAAAGAAAATAATAGAGCAAGTGAGGCCTTTTACAAAGTCCCTAATGTATATCTATATTAAGCTAAGATTGCATTGGAAGAAGAGATGAATAAGAAAGTAGAAGTTGAAAACGAGAAAATGATAAAGGAATTAGAATAAGAGAAAGTCGAACGCTTATCAACTAGAACAAGATAAAGTAGATTGAGAATAAATGATGTGACAAATATTCCCTCTTATTCAATCTCAACTTGGACAAGCCAACACCGCTAACATATACAAATTGATTACACGTAGTCAATCAAGATGAGAATGTTTTATTCCCCTAAATATTATAATTAACATGAAGAACTTCAGGTGAAAAATTCCTTAATTTAATCCTTTTGTACATTATCTTGATGTCTTTGCCATTGAAATTAAGTGTAGATTATTTTTGCTTATTTTCCCATATGCAAATATGGTGCATCCAATGTGAATTGAAAAGTTCATACATTTTGACTTTGCTTATAAAAAGAACTGTATCATTATGTTATTAGTTTTTGAGCTACATTAATTATGTTGATTAAATGGATGTCATAATAAAGTTGTAGTATTTCATTATTTAGATATATCAAACTATTTTTAAGCATAGGTATTTTAGAATAATTTTAATATACTTTTTCTTTATATAAGAAGGAGATGAGTATAAGTGAATAAGGAGGTACTTTGTGAAGGGTTTTAAAGTACCTATACATATTTTCTTTTTTTTAGTATATTGGTTGATGCACTTGTATTCCAAAAGAACTAGAAGAAGATAATATAAGTGCACATTTTAGCTAATGATTTTTTATTATTGTACTTCAGATATATTAAAGGTTAAATTTCACAGGTGTATATGGACTATGTGATGACATATATAAATGCAATTTTTTAGCTATTAACATTTGACAATATATTTTTTAGGGCATACATTAATGTATGTATATTGTTATCTTAATGAACATTAATATATGTATGGTTGTGCTTACTCAATGACAAGGGTTTGCCTTTACATTAACATATCATTACTAATGAACGGAAAATTTTTTCCTATTATTGTTAGATATTATTGTCTAAAAAATCAACGAATTGCCTTATAAAGATTCAAAACTTTATATCCATTCAATATTATTGCTATATTTTGAAACTATTTTGTTCCTTAGTCAAACTTGAAGCAACATTATCCATTTTGTTCCTTAATTAAAATATTTGTTTGCTTATCTTACACCTATAATAATACCGCTTAATTTAATAACATGAATTTTGTTGCCTTTATGAAAAGGTCACAATAATTGCACTTTTAGCTACAATTTTGCCTTTTACCTAATGGCTTTTTTGTTACAATGACACTATAAATTATTTATGTTTGTTTTGGTACTTTATAAACAATATCTAATTCTTTTAATATAAATAACATCTAAATATTGTAAGTACTATCTAGACTTTTCAAACATACATGCAACCTTAATAAGGATTTTG
>JANIIA010000190.1:54188330-54205025 GCA_027478495.1 Erythroxylum alaternifolium | reverse complement strand
TTTCTCTTTGTGTGTGTGTGTAATTTCATAATATGATTGACATATGTCTAATTGGTTTTTTTTTTAACACCAAAAGCAAACTTCATTACTAAGCCAAATCGGCATGAATCAAGTGACAAAGAGCAGTAGGAAGAACATTCCCCTGCATAATACAACCAGTAGTAAAACGAGAATCTCGAGCTAGGAAATTGGCAATCTCATTTAATAATCGTTTAATAAAACGAATAGAAACATTCGGCAAAGAAACAAGCAAGTTGCGACAATCTAAAATCACCCCACCCCACGGAGAAAACATAAAGGTATCACTTCGAATTGCTTGCACAACCCGCAAGCAATCTGTCTCGACAATACAGGATTGGCTCGGTTGATGTTTTATTCAACTTAACGCCTCCTTTATGGCCAAGGCTTCAACCATTTCAGCGTGTGTATGTCCAAGAAAATAGTGTTGTGAAGCATAAATAAGTTGTTCTACCCAATCAAGCACAATGAAAGCAAAACCATATTCACCTTTTGCCTCAAAAGTAGCTCCATCAATGTTGACTTTGAGAGTATTCCTATCTGGTGCACACCAGCGTGTCAAGCCATCCTCTACAATAGTAGCATCGGATGGAATTTCAAATTTATTCTATGTTTTCTCCCATTCCTCAAGACATACACGAGCTTGAAGCACCACTTCTTCAACTGAAGAACGCTTGCCTTGCCAACCCCAAAAGTTACGAGCTTTCCAAACACTCCAACAAACCATACTAATCTGCTGCCATTTCTCCCTATCACCAACACTAAACATTCCTTGCAACCAAGCAGAAAAAGAAGACCAAGCTCCTTGAATCAACCCAAACCCCGCCTTTTGGATACAAGTTGAAGCAAAATTATAGATAGCTAGACCATGTAAAATTGACTCCGACACACAATTGTTATTTTAAGCTAATTGAATCATTGTTAGAAAAGAATATCCTGTATCGAAGTTTAAATTAGATTATAATATTATTTTTGTTTAGAATATGCTTAAAAGGCGTAAGCCAGCTCAGTTGCTTAACAGTATGAAAAAGAGGTTCAAAAGGAGCAAGGCGCGATTCTGAGCTGTTGAGAGCAGCTACCAATACCAAACAATCATTTTCTACTCTAAAACTTGCATTCGGCGGGAGTTACAGCAATTAGCATAGCTTAAGGTTGATGTGATAACTTGAACTTCCGTTATAAATGGCGTTGAAGGAAAATGAATAGGCACTTGCAGAGCTCCAAGACTGAACTTCACTAGAATTAGAGATGGGGTTTCCATGCACTATATTGTTTCGCTGATACGGTCCAAGTTAACTAGCAGGCCAGTGCAATCAACTGCATATGTATGTTCCTTGGCCAAAATTTGGATTAGAAATGAACAAAGCACCAAGCAAACTGATGACAAGAGTTCTCCTCTGGTCACGACATGAAGAGTAGGAAACCTCTTGCAATTTAACGCCTTTCTAATTAGGTGTGATCTTGTAGTGGGTGCCTCTCGCAAAACTTTCAAACAATATTCTTTTTATTAATGTCCATCAACCAATATATTGACTGTAATTGTTACGACAATTATTTAATAGACATTCTTTATCTTATAAATATTTATTTAATTAAATAATGTTTACGGTAAAATTTATAAAATAAATGTATATTATAAATAAAATTAAAATGAGATCATAATTATAAGATTTATATTATCTACTATATTAATGTTCAGTCTTAATAGAATAACATATAAGAATAATACATAAATGTAATATAAATTTGGTACACATTATATTTTTTTCCTTATGAAAGAAGTAATCAATTTGTAGACTAAAGTATAGAAATACTTAAGCAAATGTATTGATCCTTATTAGATAATAAATTCGTTGAACTTACTTAATACGACAATTTTATTTAGAATATTACTTGTATGTCTATGAAAATTTTTCTTATCATGATTATATAAATGATCATTTGACTTGAGATCTTCAATGATATCTAATATAGAGATCGTTATATTTTGATACTACTTATGAGTTGTACTAGTGAATGATAGTTCAATTAGTAATTATTGGATATAATATGAACTATATGAAAATAGTCAAATAATCAATATATGATCCATCACCTTAAACTGATTAAAGAGAATTTTCTATTGTTCTGTATTAGTATTGATTGAGAAATCTTTAATTAAGGGAAATGACATTTGAAAATAGTTTTTAAATGTTATTAATATAATAAATTACTAATAATACAAAACTAATATGGTTAGTCTCAAATAGGATAGATATTAATTTAGGTATAGTCAAAATATTGTATGATATAAGGAAAAAATTATATACAAAATGGTTAGTCAAAACTATTTTAATATTCCTAATATTTAGATGGTCATAACGAATTGCTAAACGTCAATCTTCATATATGAATATAAATTATTTAATTAGATAATTAAAGAAAAATTAAATGAACTTAATTTGTCTAATCTTAAATATAAATTAGGATTTTAATTTATATTTATTGTTAACATATTAACCTAATGGGTCACACACATAGAATTATTAAAAAACAACAATAACAATACTCAGTAAAAATTTCGCTGATACGCGGGATTTGGGGACATAGAATTATTAAAGAGAGAAGAAGATAATTTGATTAAATTGGACTTGATTGTGAACTTCAAAAAACTTTAAGATCAAACATAAAAAATTGATAATTAAGAACCAATATTAAATATTTAATTTTAAACCTAGCTTATATTTAATTAGACTTAAAGTTAAAATTAAGAAAATTAGGATTATAATTTAATTAAATTAATAAAAGTCTAAATCATGTGGTAAATGGGTGTAAATTATAAAAGAGATTATTTCTGACTTACTCCTTTGCCAGCCGCATTTGATCTTCTTTCAACCAATTTATATAGATATTATTAAAAATCAGATGCTTGATTAGCTACATGTTTCATAAAGCCCTTTTTTTTTTTACAGAATCGCTATCTTTTAAATGTACATTAGTAAATTTTCGGATTGATATAATAACCTGCAAATTACAATAATCGGGTATTCCACACTAGACAAGTCCTGTACGATAGACTTGATCGAGAGTGTAAGTAAGAAGATTCGAACATAAAACCTTTTAACTTCATGCCCTCCATTTTATCAAGTCGACAATTCCTAGGGGGCTATAAAACCATTAAAAGAAAAAAGATAAAACTTTACAATAATATACAAATTTATATGATTTATACTTTATGTAATAATCAAATTATAAATTAAGGTGGTATTAATTTTCAAAAAATCAAACTTAAAAGGTTTTTTCATAATGAAGCTGTTAGCACTTGGAATCAGCTGATTTCTCAACAATTTTAACTTTAGAAGAAACATTAAAGCTGAGAATCCAAATAAATTTGTCTTCGGTTGCGGGGCCTTTGGTTCGCAATTGAAGATATCATTTGCTGGGCCGAATGAGGAGATACAAATCGCAGACCAAATCTGTACTTAGGTCTAGACATGACTTATTGTTATATTTATGTAACATGAAAATTTGTGGTCATTCGTGTTATTTGATTTATGTAATTTTCTGGTCAAAAAATATATCAGGTTAATTATTAATAAAATTTTAAATCAAACTTAAAAAATTCAAAGCCAAACTAAGTTTGAAGTAAACATGTGTTCCGTTGGGACCTAACCATAAATATTATATAATTTTAAATTTATTCAAAAATTTTAACATATTCATTAAATCCAATGAAATCCATTGCATCCTTCGTATTAAGAAAGCAGTAACGACTTGGTACTCTTTCAATGCCAAAAGTCACCGACGCAGCAAAGGTCTGTCAATTCGCTGTCAGTAGACCGCAATTAAATCGTGAAACCTTTAGCTCCGCTAATGAATATTGGTAGTCAAGGCACCGACGCCTGCTTTGGGTCTTCATTGACTTCGAGACTTTTGGCTGGTACCGCCTCGGAACTTTAAATGTTGGACCGAATGGCTACTAACTTGAATCTTGACCTGGACGGCTGTAAAAATACGACGTAGAAAAAGCACTTCTGTTCTTGTTCTAACGTCCTGCCTTACAAATTTTGATGTATATTAAAATTCTAAATTCTTATTTGTAATTTATAGAGAGATTGTTTTTAAATGATTCATAAATTTTGATATATATATTCCTAATTATTACTTTTAGAGTATACATTGAATACATAATAAATTATTTGATGACTTATGATATGATACTAGAGGATATGTATTGACTGAGTCTCACTTATCAGTTTCTAGTTTTTATCTGTTATTGGTTTTTAGCAATAAGGGGAGTAAATCTTGGAACCTTGCTAGACAAGTTGGCTGGTCAAACTAGACGTGCAATTAACTCCTATATTTTCTCCATTCTCCATTTATTTTATTTCGAAGTTGTTTGAGTGGGTATATCCACTTCCTTTCTAGTTATTACACGTTTTCAACTTCCATGTTTGTAAAGTCGTGAGCTACAAGTTAAGGATTATTTCATTGTATAAATTTAGATAGTTTCAATGAGAAATCAAGGAGAATTATCTGACAAATCTTATCTCTCTGAAATCTATTCTTTCTCTTCTGAAATTTTCTCTAAAATTTCACTATCAGTGGTATCAGAGCCAGGTTAAGCTCGATGGGAACACGACAACAAACAAATGCAGAGTTTTGTAATGAGGTCACCGAAGTGATAGGAAAACATGAGTCCATGTTTGACCAAATACATGTGACTCTCCAAACTTTGATGAACAAAATGTAAAGTATGGAAGCCTTTGTTACCCAATTGAAGGAGCACTGTGACAATGAGAATCCCTTCGCTTACCATTCAACTGCCAATAATCCTCATGTAGGCAACAACGGCCCTCCACCAAATAACGATGCTTCCAACCACCATTCACAAGGCACATCATCAAACCAGAATCACACATCCAATTCACAAAATTCAAACTCTCGCCACCACATCAAACTATAATTTCCCGAATTTGACGGTGATGACCCTTATGGGTGGATCCATAAGGCTGAACAATACTTTGATTTCAAGGTTATTGATGTAGAAGATCGAGTACAATTGTCTTCCTTCTAACTCAAAGGAGTGGCGTTGTAATGGCACCGATGGTATGCATGCTATCAAGGACCGATTAGCTGGACTGAATTCACTAAGGCTGTGTTGAAGTGATTCGGGCCAATTAATTATGAGGACCTTTAGAAGCTCTTAACTGCCTTCGACAAACATCAGATTTGACATCATATCAAATAAAGTTTGAAAACTTGTCTAATCAAGTGGATGACTTTCCTCACCATTTCATAGTCTGTTGTTTTATTGCAGAATTGAAAGATGAGATACAATTGAAGGTTAAAATCAAACAACCACGTACATTGGCAGATGCAATAAGTGTGGCAAGGTTGGTGGAGGAGAAAAACAATCTCTAGAAAAAACAACAAAGCTCTACCAGGACTAACTAGGCAAATAAATCAACTTCAAATCAAAGTTTGTTGGGACCAATTCCTAAATCCAGCCCTGATGCTCCTATGACTTTGCCAAGGTTCCGTCGAATTTTGAACTAAGAAGCCAAGGAAAGAAGGGAAAAAGGACTCTGGTACTATTGTGATGAGAAATACACTCCGGGACACCGCTGTGTGAAGCCGCAATTATTCTCATCTCCTGTGCTTTTGGTCAAGAAATCCGATGGAAGTTGGCGTTTCTGTGTGAACTATAGGGCCTTGAATGAGATAAGCATAAAGGATAAATTTCCAATTCCCGTAATTGATGAGCTCCTCGATGAACTGTATTGGTCGGCCTATTATACAAAATTGGATCTTCGCTCTGGTTATCACCAGATCTGAGCCAAAGATGAAGATATCTACAAGGCAACGTTTTGAACCTATGAAGGTCACTACGAATTCGTGATCATGCCTTTCAACCTTACCAACGCTCTTGCAACATTTCAAGCTTTGATGAACGACATCTTTAAACCTTATTTAAGGAAGTTCATTTTAGTATTTTTTGATAATATTTTGATATATAACAGGAGCTAGAATGAGCATCAACATCATCTTAAGAAAGTTTTGTAGATTCTCAAGTCTCACAGTTTATTTGTAAAGGCTAGTAAGTGTCAGTTCGGGATTACTGAAGTTAATTACCTGAGGCATGTTATTTCTTAACAAGGAGTCTCTGTTGATCAGAAAAAAATTGAAGCAATCAAGAATTGGCCCCTACCGACTGATCAAACCAGTGTCCATGAATTTTTGGGCCTAGCAGGATACTACAAAAAATTCATCCGAAATTTTGGAGGTATTGCTGCTCCTTTAACTCAATTGTTAACTAAACATGGTTTTTATTGGAGTCCAGAAGCTGCAGAAGCTTTTGAAAAATTAAAGGAAGCTTTATCTTCATCGCCCATTCTACAACTTCCTGATTTCACCCAGGACTTCGTGATTGAAAGCGATGCCTGCGGAACGAGAATTGGAGGCATATTATCACAAAATCAGAAGCCAATAGTGTACTTCAGCGAGGCGTTAACAGGGATAGCCTTATACTTATCCACCTACAAAAAAGAAATGTTGGCCATCATCAAAGCAGTTCGAAAATGGAGGCCTTACCTTCTCAGTCGCCCATTCATCGTTTGAACAGATCAAAGAAGCCTTAAGTTCTTACTAGAGCAATGCATCACAACCCCGACACAAGCTAGATGACTTCCGAAGTTATTGGGATACAACTACAAGATTGAATATAAACCAGGGAAGGAAAATCAAGGACGCGCTGTCACGTATTGGTGAACTGCATATGGCTATTGTTTCATTATCTGTGGCAGAGTGGTGGAAACAACTTCAAGAAGAAGTTAGTCGCGGCCAAAATTCAAGTGAACACGCTTTTCGACTTCAAGATGGGATTTGCTATTTTAAAGGGAAGATTTATCTCAATCCTAATTGTTCACTAATTCCTTTTTTGTTAAAAAGAGCTCCATGTAACAACAACAGGTGGGTACTTTGGATATTTAAAAATACTAGTACGAGTCAAACAAAATTTCCATTGGCCTGGACTCCACAAAACAGTGAAGCGCTTTCTAAGGGAATGTTCAATCTGCCAAAAGAATAAGTATGAAATTATGAAGCCGGTTGGGCTCCTCCAACCACTATCAATTCCCGAATTTGTATAGTCAGAAGTATCTATCGATTTTATTGAAGGATTACTCATCTCCAAAGGACACAATGCCATTATGGCGGTGGTCGATCGATTGTCAAAGTACAGTCACTTTATTCCCTTATGACATTCATTCAACGCAGTAGGAGTGGCTACCGAATTCCTCCACCATGTGGTCAAGTTACATGGCCTTCTTGAATCAATCACAAGTGATCGTGATAAGGTATTCTTAAGCTAGCTTTTGGGGTGTGGCTCTCCTAAAAGTTCTTATCAATTCTCGACAAGAGGTTCGTTCAAAAGGGGCATTACAGCCTTATACTGAGATTCTTGTGAAGTGGGTTGGCACTCCAAACTCAGATTCTACTTGGGAGAACCTCAGACGTTTTTCACGCACATATCCAGCTTTTGCCTTTGAGGACAAGTACAATTTGAGAAGGGAGGATTGATATGATACTAGAGGATATGTGTTGAGTGAGTCTCACTTATCAATTACTAGTTTTTATCTGTTACTAGTTTTTAGCAATAATGGGAGTAAATCTTAGAACCTTGCTGGACAAGTTGGCTGGTCAAACTAGACGTGCAATTGACTCCTATATTTTCTCCATTCTCCATTTATTTTGTTTCTAAGTTGTTTGAGTGGATATATCCACTTCCTTTTTAGTTATCACACGTTTTCAACTTCCATGTTTGTAAAATGGTGAGCCATAAGTTAAGGATTATTTCATTGTATAAATTCAGATAGTTTCAATGAGAAATCAAGAAGAATTATCTGACAAATCTTATCTCTCTGAAATCTAATCTTTCTCTTCTGAAATTTTCTTTAAAATTCCACTATCAACTTAATAAGAAAAAAATTATTTCATTCAACTAATATTTACATATGTCGGTATATCTCTATTTTTAATAAATTATTATATTCAAAGCTTTAGTTAAATTATGGTACTCTCTATCACGACTCAAACATAGAATCTCCACTTCTTGAATTATTTTATTTTTATTCACTTTTCATATAAAATAAGTATATGGGATTTGTGTCTTGATCAATTTGTTTAATTTATTTCTGCAACGCAATGCTGTTTAAACTGTGAAATCCAGGTTTTATCACTATCGTCACCTGCTTGTTTAACTTTCCATCGAGCAAACATCCTCCTGAACCCTATGAGAATACTAGTCAAAAGCAGAATATCGTAGTCTCCTGAAACCACAACGCTGTATTCTTGTCGTGGGTATTAAGAAAGACAAGGGCTGTCACTTTCAAGTTTCAACTGTTTTTGGAACTCCAAATTGACGATGAATCCCATTAACGTGTTCTTGAAAAAGCTTCTAATCTACAGGGTTAGCAAGATTCTGATTCTGATTTTTCTTGTTCACAATCTTCCATCAGATAGTATGCATTTTCTTATCCATTGAAGTGGTGGGAGTTATCACCATATGCACTCGTATTCCCGTCTCCCTCAAAGAAGTGGATCGAATCCCCATTTCCCCATATTTTGACAACTTAAGGTAATGACAATTTGAACTATATCTCATTTCAACCAAACAAAAGAGCACCAATTTAAAAGTTTTGTCTTTAAAATTGATTCTCGTTTGGTTTGATGTGAAGAAAATTGAATCTAGTTTAACATTGAATTATTTCATAACAATATCAGAAAACATTAAACACTGGACACAGCCAAAATTTTTATTCAGTAGGAGTAAAATTTTTATTTTTAAAATTAAAAATTATTATTTTACAATGAAAATATAATAAATTAAGATTATTACAGTTATCAATAAATTAATAAGTATCAAGTGAATTATAGCATTAAAGCATTAATATTAATGTTCTATTAGTCTAGTTGTAAAGGGTCAATGATTAATATTTTATATAAAAACATAATCAAAAAAATTAATTTCTAAATGTTATTTTATTTCATAATATATTAAATTTTTTAAAAAAGATTAACCACAATTATTTTGTTTAATTTTAAAAATACAAAATAATATACATAACAAATACAAAACGTTCACATATATAATAACAAATAATGAATGGAAGTAAAGTTTATGTAAAATATTAAATTTATTAGAAGTAAAGTTTATGTAAAATATTAAATTTATATTGTATAAAAAATAACTTGACATATGAATGAGAATATTGAAATAAATCAAAATAAATTAATGTATTTAAAGTCAATTCTTTCGATATGAGATTGTAAAGTAAGATTATTAAGAAGATAGAATTGTAATTGATTTAATTTTTTGTTATAGTATTTAATTTTTTATAATAAGTGGTATGGTATATGGAAATTTTGAGAATTATGGATTTTTTATTTAAAGATTTTATTATTGGTGTTTTTAAAGTTATATAGTGCAAATATTGACAAAAAAGGGTTATACAATCTGAGAAAATTGTTTCCTAAAATCAATGGTAATCCTGATTCTTGTTGATATATTAAAGGAACAATAAAAGTTTAATTTTCAATAATGATATTATTATAATAACTTACATACTAAACAGATTTAATACTTCTATATACTACTCTTATTTGTAAACGATTGTTTAATTTTTTCCAATTTGATAATAGAGTTTTAGATGTTATACAAATAGTTGCACCTATATCTATATAAGCATTAACTTTTTTATTCTGAATAATCACTTGAATAAAGGTTGTATTCGGATTCGGTTGTTGATGCTGAAGTTTTGAATTCATAACAATATAATGAAGAAATTGTTGAATCGGTTTCGTATCCTGATTCAATAGGTTCTAAATTATGTTTAAATGTTGAATAAAAGTATTAATCTTTTCGTTATATTTAGTTTGACCTCTATTTGGACATTTATTTGCATAATGACGTTCTTCTTTACATAACCAATATTTACATGTTTTCTTATTTTAAAGATAATATTTTTTTCTTTGATTTTATTTATCTATATGCTTTTTTTCTAAAAAATCTGTGATGGGAGTTTCGTATTTCTTTTTGTGGGATATTTTTGCCATTTATAATTTCCCCCTTTATATTTGTTATATTTAGGTTTTCTATGTTTTTGATAGATGAAAAATTCACATCCATATTATTGAGGTGCTTCTGAATATTTAGAACACCATAATTGAATATCGTTATGTTTTAGTGATTTTTGTAATTTTGCTTCTAAGTATTTTTTTGACAATTCTTCTTTTACTATTAAAATAGCACCACCTAAATTATAAGCAACAAGATTATCATGTTGTTTTAAGGAATAAATCTTTGGCTGTTTTATTTATGGAATAAGGTAATTTTTGAATAAATATTTGTATATATATTTCTTGTTCTGTTCGAGTTAATTGATAATAATATTTTTTAAATTCATAAATATATTCTTCTAAATAACAGATATCACATACTTGTATATTATTTAAATGCCATAAAGCACTTTTTCGTAAAACAAATCAATTTATTAATTAATCAGTCAATTTTTGTAAATGAATAAGTTCTTATAAAAAAAATAAAAGAATTGATTTTTATTTAACAATCTCTTTTTTTAATTAAATTCTAAATTCTTATGAAAAGAATATCTTTCAATCATATTTCAAATTATTTGATTTTAGGAAGCCTAATACCAAGTCTTTTGAGCCTCTTGTCGTATCTGTTTAGCTTTTAGTCTGGTTTTTAAAACATTGATTTAAACTAATTACTTCACTTTTAAATATTTTAAGGTGTGTTTGAAAGAGATTATGTGGATAATTCTCTTTTAGAAAGCACAATTATCTTGACATACCTAAATCAATTACAACACTTTTGATCATTTAATAATAATAGAATCAAGTATAATTAAGTCTTTTAATAGTCTATTCAAATATTATAGAGATGAAAGTAACACCATAAATAAATGATTCAATTATTATCCTTTTATACATACTTCTATTTGTCCCTAATTTTGAAATGAAAAATTGGTGAAAATAGAATTTTTCACGTTCAATTTGGATTTGTTCACCATTGAATAGGTTTTCTTACATACAGAAATAAAAAATCAATCACAAAAAATATTTATTTTGTTCTTCTACAGTTCCTGGAATTAGTGCAAATATTTATAACTATTAAAAAATTTATAATTATGAATTAGACAAGTAAATAAATAAAATATAAATAATGTTTTAATTAATAAATATTAGAAATAGCAACTAAGCTCTTGAACATATTTATTATATACTAACTAACGTTTGTATCCTCTATAAACCCCTTTTTACTAATAATAACTAGTAAAGAGGTCTTATACACGATGTCTATTTTTTCGATAATGGCACATGTCTACAATTTGACGTGTTCTTGAAAAAAATTCTAATTTAATACTTAAAATAAAAAATCTTTTTATTAAACAAAAATACTCACTTACTCTGTTAAATGTTTTTGGTTACCTTTTTCTTATCGGAATTGAGCTTTAAACAATATATATAATCCCATAATTTTTTTTAAAATATTAAACTATAAAAGAACGAGTCAAACTATAGAAATTGTATCGTCCGTGCCTTTTACGCATTACCTCATAATTCTCAGAACAGTAGCAGAAACACTAGCAATGTCTAGAAAACACGACAACGAATTGGATTCGAATCTGACAAAACAGCAGTTTTCTCCGTCCTCGTCAACTCAAAAAAAAAAAAAAAGACTTTCCTTGTTTCTAATCGTTTACTTTGAACTTTTCCCAACAACCAAAATTTCCTTTCGAAGAAAATATCCTCCTAGCTTTTCCGTCTACTCGCAACGAGATACGGAATACTTGAATCAAAGATTTCAGTGATAACAGAAGAACTGAACACGGATGCTCCTGGATATGTGTACAAGGCCATTAGAGAGGTGTTTTGGAGGTGGCGAAGAGAGAGATGCGCTTTTGTGGGGTATAGACTTGAAACCACATGCTTCAGGGGTTTACTCCGTAGCGGTTGTGCAAGCAAACTCTTTGTTGGAAGATCAGGGGCAAGTGTTAACTTCTCCATCTGCTACCTATGTTGGTATCTATGATGGACACGGTGGCCCGGAGGCTTCCAAGTTTATCACTGACAATCTGTTCCCATTTCTTCAGAGTGAGTACTGTAATTTTTCACCTTTTTAGATGGATAAATTGTTTGGTTCGTGGGAATTGTAGTAAATGAAGAAATATTTGGTCTTTGTGTGATCATGCGTTTTGTTTGTGTTTTAATCGCATTTACGGAACTAGTTCCTCTACTTTTTTTGGTATAGTTGGGTGTTCATTTGTTCTGAAATTCAAGGGATCTTCTTGTCTCACCTTGGCAAAGATTACCAGAATGAGTATGTATGGACACCCGTCAGTTTGAGTTTTTGCATCAGTATACCTCGGGAGCTTTTACAAGAAGAACAATTTTAAATTTTGGCATCTCAAATTTGTGGTTTTCTTTTTTCATCAGAATTCGCAACAGAGCACGGTGGGTTGTCTGCTGATGTAATAAGGAAGGCATTTGAAGCAACAGAGAAGGAATTTTCGCATTTGGTCAATCGATCATGGATGACGCAGCCTCAAATGGTCTCGGTGGGTTCTTGTTGCCTTGTTGGGGCAATATCAAAAGGCGTCTTATATGTAGCAAATCTTGGGGACTCCAGGGCAGTGCTTGGCCAGAGAGTTCGTAAAAATACGAGTACCATGGTGGTCGCTGAGAGGTTATCTACAGATCATAATGTGAGTGTTGAGGAGGTGAGGAAAGAGGTATTGGCTCTCCATCCAGATGATTCACACATTGTGATGTATTGTAATGGAGTTTGGCGGATAAAGGGCATAATTCAGGTACTGGCAGTAACTGGTTTTGCTTCCATCAGATATATCAGGCCCTGTTTTGTTTTATGGTTCAACTCTATACAATGGTGTACGTAACTTTGGGTGTTTTCTCTGCATATCAACTGCTGCTAGTTTTGTAATCCAGGCTTTTCTGGTCGTGACTGAAATGGATTTGCACTCTTTAGCGTGCCTCTAAAACCTCTGATAGTATTTCGGATCTGAATTCTACATTCAATTTATGCTTCCATAGTGATTCTGTTTTATGAAAAGCCGATTAATGTCAGGAAGATGCAAAGTTATGGCTACTGTATCAAATAACGAAAATTTTTCCAAGTTCTCACTGCATTTTTATGATCTGTCAGTAACCTTGCTCATATAAACGAGTGCAATTTATAAAATCCTGACGACTACCATTGTGTTTTTATTTTATGATTTGCATATGATGCTTGGGTTGTATTTACAGAAAGATATATTGTGAAGCCTGATTCCTTGAAAATGTTGAGCTCTTCATGTACTTTAATGTAAAATGAACTGTATGCCTGAGTCTTTCTTCTTGATTGATAAATATGAATTTACTCATCTGTTTCTTTTTGATTTTCTAGTTGTGGTCTGAAGCATGTATTGAACTATTATTTGTCAACATGTGCATTTCCAGGTTTCGAGATCCATAGGAGATATCTACCTGAAGAAACCTGAGTTTTCCCAGCAGTTTGGATCACCTATTTCTTTAAAAGCTCCTGTGATGACTGCTGAACCTTCAATACTGATACGAAAGCTAAGACCAGATGATTTGTTCTTAATATTTGCATCAGATGGTCTTTGGGAGCAATTGAGTGATGAAGCAGCCGTCAATATAGTTCTAAAAGGCCCACGAGTTGTAAGACCCCACCTTATAAATCATTTCTGAACACTATTCCAAAGCATTCATTGCTAGTAATTGTTTCTTTAAATACATAAGAAGTAAACTAAATCAAGCAATTATTGAATTAGTATTGTGGTGCAGTAGTCTTTCCTCGCACCAGCGAATGAATATCCCTTTTCTTTTTTTCCAGGGAATAGCAAAGCGACTGGTGAGAGCTGCCCTGCAGGAAGTTGCAAGGAAAAGGGAAATGAGCTACGAGGACATCAAGAAAATCGAAAAAGGTGCGAGGCGCTTTTACCATGATGATATGACGGTCGTTGTGATATATATAGATCAACCTGGAGGTACTTTAAACCGTAGACTCGATGATGACGACCATGTGGATTGCACGAACGTTCCTGTCGATATCTTCTCATTGAACAAAGGTAAAAGCCAAAACTAGAGAGAACTTGTGTCAATTTGAAGTACTTTCCTGTAAATAGAAAGAATATAATATCATCAAGCAATGGGATCGGCTTTGAACTGAGGCATGAGCTGAGCAGTCTGCAATGGTGCTAGAGCAGATGCTTGAAGTGAAGCTGTTCCTTAACTGAGGCCTTGATCTCATCTGTTGTTGCCCTCAGGTTGTGATGAGGTCAATGTAAATTTTTCAATTTTTATTGACATCCTGGGAAAGCTTGGAGATTTAAGATAAAAACAATATCCTTTCATATAACGTATAACTAAATCGTATCATGTCATTCTTAATGACAAAAGAAAATAGCCTGAGTTATCTATATTGGGTTTACTAGAATCGATAATTTTATGACGCTAGCTGCTATTCCTGTTAACCACCAAGACCATTGAGCCGCCGGTGCTATGATCTGAATTTGACTCAAGTAGGCCAGCGGACATTCGTCGTCAATTCAGAATCTGAATTCATAATAAGAAGAAAAAGTTTGTATATCAATCAGGTCGACAATTAGAGTTGATGGGACAATTGGTCGAATTAGGTAACGTTGATCCTAGTTGAGATCATTCACAAAAATATTCGGCAAAAATGGAAAAGATTATTCCAGGGGACCGATGTCCATAAACAGCACTTTTCTGATGTGTGATAAGATTCTGATGCTCCTTTTTGCTTGCCTTAGACAAACTCCACAATTTGATGTTGAGATTGCCTTAAAAGATCAATTCCAGCATGTTTGGCCGAAACCCCACGCTAGATTATTTAGGGAAAACACATTTTTGAACTTCGCAAATCTTGTTTATCGGTGAAACATTTCAGCTGTATGAATTCATCTTCGTATAGTCCAAACTCCAAACTCGTTGTTTCCAAGACAAATAAGGGCAAATTTTGTTTCTTTTCATGTGATAGTGATAGAGCAAGTTCGTCTTTACCAATGCCCTTGAAAGACGCCAGCTCTTCATGTGATTCTCGAATAAAGTATTTCTACGTTTTTCCATGGACTTGAAACAAAGGCATACACACAAAAGCGATCTAGAAAATACCTGGAACCAGCTCGTCGAGGTCAAGAGAAAAATGGGAATAATAGAAGCAGCACACAATGTGAAGATTTTAGGTTCTGGAGAGAGAGTGATCGTCCTGGCTCATGGATTTGGCACTGATCAGTCTGTATGGAGACACCTAGTACCACACCTGGTCCAGGATTACAAGGTTCTTTTGTACGATAATATGGGTGCTGGTACCACTAATCCTGATTACTTCGACTTCACAAGGTACTCAAGTATTGATGGATTTGTCCATGATTTGCTCGCTATTTTAGAAGAACTGGAAATTGAGTCATGTACTTTTGTTGGGCACTCTTTCTCCGCTATGGTTGGTGCTGTTGCCTCTGTAACTCGCCCTGATCTTTTCTCTAAGCTCGTTATGCTCTCTGCAACTCCAAGGTACCATTTTCTCATTGTTTAATAACAAGAATTTAAACTTGTTTTACGCCAGTCCGTTTTCTGCTAGATTTTGCGCTGAGGAATGCTTGTTTTTGCTAGGCTACTCAATGGTTCAGACTACTTTGGAGGGTTTGAGCAAGAAGATATAGACCAGATATTTGAAGGAGTGAGGTCAAATTACGAAGCATGGTGTGCAGGATTCGCGCCACTAGTGGTTGGAGCAGATATGAACTCGGTTGCAGTGCAAGAATTCTGTAGAACCCTCTTCAACATGAGACCAGACATAGCCTTGAGCTTGGTCAATGTTATATTCCTAAGCGACATGAGACATATTCTGCCTTTGGTCAGTGTCCGCTGCCACATCCTGCAAAGCATGAGGGACATGGCTGTTCCTATTATGGTCGCTGAATATCTGCAACAAAACCTTGGTGGTCGGTCCATTGTTGAAATCATGCCGGTCGGCGGTCACCTGCCTCAGATCAGCTCACCGGATATTGTCATCCCTACGCTTCTAAGGCACATCAACTCGGATATAACTGAATGATTTACATGCTCTTTCTTTTTCGTATCTTGACCTTTCCAATAAATGCAATATGTAGAGCTCCAATTACAAGCGCTGTGCGTAGGTGGGAAAGGAGCGCTATTGGCATCCCAATAAATAAGAAATGAAAAACATATGATATTACTTATTTTAATATATTCAACGACTGTGCTAGCACATTAGAAATTTTGCTAGTTACTTTAGAAGATTAAGTAATATGCAGCTTTATTTTAATAAATAATAATAATAATAATAATAATAATAATAATAATAATAATAATAACAACAGCAACAACAACAACAACAACAAATGATACAAATAATAAATTTAATAATAATAAAATTATAATAAGTAGATCATTAATATTAAACTAATAATATTTATCAATTTCATAAGATTAATCAAACTAATAATATTTCTACTTATTATTAATAATTAATGAAAATATTGATAAATACAATAAATTTAATATTAATCAAATTAATCATAATAAAACGAAAATTAATAATAATAATATATT
>JANIIA010000190.1:54130542-54145205 GCA_027478495.1 Erythroxylum alaternifolium | reverse complement strand
TTGAATCCAAGATAATAAAAAATATGATAAGTCCAATTTATAAAAATATGCCAAAATAAAATAAGTAGATATATACAACATATATCTAAAAATCCACTACTTGTGGTTGACGAAAAATCCTTGGATTGATGTTCATCAAGGCCACCAACTCAAGTACACTCGACTCTATCCTGGAAACTTCATTGGCATATAAAAAAGGAGTAATTAAACAGGAAAAGTATAGTAAAGAGTGTGGATTACTCTTAATAGCCAACATAGCATCAATAATGAGACGTCCAAGATTTAATCGCATCCTATTACTGACTGCATAAAGCAATTTGGCCTGTGCTAAGTAGACAGAAACTACATGTGTGCTCGGCATCCAGTTGGTCATTTAAAAACCAAGAAATACTTTTGAGTCAGCATTGAGGAACGAAGTACAGAACTAGACAGCTATACAGTCAATTTCCCACCAATCAGTATTGTAGCAATTAAGTCATTTGACACATTCCAATCATCATCATAAAGTAGATCACCAATCAAATTATCAAATCCCATAAATAGATTTAATCTAGCAGCATCAAAACATACTACCCCCGCTCATATATTGCCCAATAACTCATAGCAGTCTCATTCAGAATATCACAAGACAAATTGCAGTAAAATTCTTTTACCAGATTGGAATCATAATGCTACGGAAGCAGTGAAGCTTGCATTAAAACTCTCTTCCGATAATAAAGTGTCCAGACCATGTTGTTGAAACTCCTCTAAGTTGATTGGGCGATCAAGAACAAACCCGATATAATTGAGAGTTGCCCATTTCTATTCAGCCACAAAAGAGTAGAACTTGAAGGAAATAGTATTATCCACCATCAGGCGGATAGAAGAATTACGTCATAGTGGTCGGGTTGATTTTTGAGCCTGCATCTTTGTAAATTTTTGAGGAGCAATAAGAGGCACAGTTGGTGGAGCAGGTGCTGCGGGAGTTTCATCGAAATCTGAAGCAGAGTCTTCACATGGATAAGATGACCTGAGTAACATCATAATATAGATCTAGTACTTTTTCCTAAACAGAGGTAGTGTCAGGAATTTCAAGTGGAGCCGCAGAACATGACCCAGCCTCGGTGAGTCTCCTGCTAGATGTCGAATTTAGCATTAATCGATTGGAATGATGTGTTGGAGCTACTGTCTTCTTTTTTGACATCGAAGGGAGCATTTTCTCTTTGTTCTTGCCCATACTTTCTAAAAACAACAAAAACCTAGCCAAAATCAACAAATTGAATCAACCTTGAAGTGAAAGAAGCAATACTGTGAAGAGAAGATATGGGTCTTCAATAGAGATTCACAAATGTCACGTATATACCGAATCCATGGTGGAGAAAAATTTCAACTCCAATGTCGTGGGTGCCTTGAGCAAAATCCCAATCAAAATCCACAAATTTAAGCAAACTTGAAATGGAAAGAAGCAATACTGTGAAGAGAGCAAGATCTATTCCCACTGTGAAGAAACCTTCAAACTTCGTGAATGTTTGTGAGCTTGAGAGTTTACAGATGTGGGAAGAAGGAAAACAAAGACGTAGACGACACTAGAAAGAACTTGGTAGGGATTTGTTTCGCTTTTTTTTCAACCTTTTCCTTTATTTAAAATAAAAATACATTAATAATGTAAAGTACAAAGTCCCAAAGCCCCCCAAAGAAGTTCAAGTTGTGCTGTATCAAGAGGTTTCGTAAAGATATTTACCATCTACTTTTTCGTAGATACATGTAACAAAGTGACTATTTTGCTTTCCACAAGCTCTCGAATAAAGTGGTATCAGAGATCAATATGTTTCGTTCTTGAATGCTGAACTGGATTCTTAAAAATGTCTATGGCACTCTTGTTATCACATAAGATAGTTAACACGTTCTGATCAATCCCATAATCTTGTAACATTTATTTCATCCAAAGAAGTTGTGAACAAGAACTACCTGCATCGATATATTTTGCTCCAACGGTCGATAGTGAAATTAAATTATGCTTTTTGCTATACCAAGAGATCAAATTGCTTCCTAAGAAGAAATAACCTCCTGAAGTGCTTTTCTGATCATCTAAGTTTCCTGCCCAATCCACATCACTATATCCAGCTAGATAAGATGTCGAGTCAGATGTATACCATATCCCAAAATCAGATGTTCCGTTTACATACCTAATAATCCTCTTGACTGTTGTCATATATGTTTCTTTTGGGTTGGCTTAATAGCGAGCACATACACCAACATTGAAACAGATATCTGGCCTATTTGCAGTCAAGTATAATAAACCTCCAATCATGCTCCGATATAGACTGTCATCAATGCTTTTACCATTCTTATCTCTATTTAGTTTTGTTAAAACACTCATAGGTGTTCTCACATGTCTAGCATTCTCAAGACCGAACTTTTTAATTAAACTCTTGACATATTTAGTTTACGATATAAAAATTCCATCCTTCACTTGTTTAACTTGCAAACCCAAAAATATATTTAGCTCACCTACTATACTCATTTCAAATTCGAATTCTTACGCCAAGTGCTAGTAAAGGATTTTTCTTTTCTTTTCTTCAAAGTATTAGCACATTCGGCTTGAACGTGTCTGAAGCCTTGACACTCATGACATTGGACTTTCTTCACCTTCCTTTAACCCTTTTTAGTTTTGTCTTGTTGTTTTAAGTTGTTATTCGATGAACTCCCACCATGTTGTCTAAATTCGGGTATGTCTTTTTTCATTCTTTCAGCCATTTACCAAATTTTGTGTAAGTAGTAACAAGTCTTCATTTTCATCGGATTCATCTTCTACATCATTCACACCTTTTCCAGTTTCAACCTACAGTACTAATCCTTTGCTTCTTTCTTGCTTACCCCTTAAAAGATTCATTTCGAAATTTGTAAGAATTTTAATTACCTTCTTCAATGACAGATCATTAATATCGTGGGCCTCCTCTATAGCTGCAATTTTCAGAATAAATCTCGGAGGTAGTGATCTCGACATCTTCTTGACTAGTTTCAGATCGAAATATTTCTTTTCGAGTTGATGTAACTAATTTGCTATATCTCGCAATCTTTCATGAAAGTCCCAATTGGTCTCATTTTTATCGATCTTCAGTTCTTTAAATCTCACAACTAACATCTGTAATTTTGACGCTATTACAAATTTGGACCCTTCATGAATAGTCTGCAAAGCATCCCATACTTCTTTAGCTAATTTATAGGCTGATATCATTGAGAAACATCCTTCATCAATAGCGCTAAAAATCGCATGCATTGTTTGTGAGTTTCCAAGCGCGTTTTCTTCTTCGGCTCTTATCCATTCAACTAGATCTTTTCGAATTGCCTCTCATTTATCATCAGTAATCATCCAATGTGTCCACCCATGTACTACCGAGTGCCAAGCTTTTGTACCCTAAGATTAGATGAAGACTCTCATGCGTGCTTTCCATGCAGGATAGTTAGATTCATCCAATAGTGGTGGTCTGATGATTGATACACCATCTCTTGTAGCCATGTCCACGAAACTGGGATCTGCACCAACTTGTTACCAAGTTCTGAAACAGTGACCTTCTCTGATACTAATTGAAACCGCAGGGGTAGTAATTTCACAAACTTTCTAATTTTATCGTGGTCATCTCTAGCACAAACAAAAACAAAAATAGTCAAAAGCAAAATAACAAATAACACCAAAAATTTGGTAACGTAGTTCAGCAATCCTTGCCTACGTCTGTGGGGCCTTCACCTAGATTAATTCTTTCACCGAAGTACAATAGATTTACCCAAGGCTTTACTAAGCCAACACCACTCAACCTTTGACACTATCTCTCAAACTCACTTCCTGTGAAAAATTTTCACACCCAATAACATGACCGACTCGTGTTAACCTCGTCAGAGGATTTTTCTAAACAACTATTAATTAATGAAAGACAATAAATAAAGACTCTAAGTGTTTAAATAATTAATAAAAAAACTTAACACACTTGAGATTCAAACATAACAACTTCCCTATAGGTGTAGCTCCTCCAAGAAAGATCTCAAAATTGTTCCTGCACTATAGGTTGATTCACGCAAAAATGCAGAACAAAGTTACAACTGCACAATCACCAAACAAACCTGACAGAAGTAGCACGTAACACTTCAATCAGTCCAACCATGAGCCACTTCATAAGGATAATTGTCCAGCGTAATCAACTCGTACACGATTAATAAAGAACAACGTAAAACACATAAACATGTAGCCCCCACACGTAGATGTCAATATAACCCATAACTACAATCATAACCCATCAATCAACACACTAACATCTCACGCCTATGCCTACGCATAAGATGGATTGTGCACACTTGACTTCAATACACCCACACCACTTAAAACACTCATGCTGCGCACATAGACATCAGTCGTAGGTTCACATAAAAAGCTGTTCTTTTTGTATTTTTCAGAAACTACTTAATTCACAAGGAAAATTCTAGCAATGCCGTTCAGGCCTCACATTCACGTAAATACCCCACAAGTCTTCACAAGATCCACATCTATTCAAGATAAGATTCTATGATTTCTAGAACATTATCCAAATAGTTCTTTTTGAATCTAAGATAATAAAAAATATGATAAGTCCAATTTATAAAAATATGCCAAAATAAAATAAGTAGATATGTACAACATATATCTAATAAATGGCAAAGAGGCTTGATAAAGTAATGTGCGTGCCGTTTTGATTATGTGACAGTGGCATCGTTTAGCAAGAGCAACTTGTTGTGGAGTGTATGGAGGAGTAATGAAGTGTTCGATGCTATCGGAGCTAAGGTATGAACTAAGACTTTGAAATTCATCACCCCTATTAGTGTTAAAGGACAATATTTTGAAATTGAAATGTTTTTCCATGAAGGGAAGAAACTATTGAAAATTTGTTTAACTTCACTCTTATTTTATAGAGTGTAGATCCATGTGTATTTTGTGTATTGACCAACAAATATGTAGTAGTATAATTTTTTGTCAAGTTAAATAAAGGGGATGGTCCTCATAAATCACTAAAAATGGTTTGAAGATGTTTGGAACTTAACAAAGTAAGGCTAGCAAATGGTTGCCGATGAGATTTATTGGATAAAAAAGAATTACAAAATGTTAAATAGTCTGGTACTGAAATAGGAATAGTAAAATTTTGCAAAATAGATTTTAAAATTCTAGCATGAGGATGGCCGAGCTTACGGTGCCAAGTTTCAATAGAGTTCGTTGTGGAGATTGTGTGAGTTTGAGGAGAAGGTGACGAACGGATAGTTGGCCACTCATACAACCCATTTCTATTTTGGCCGTGCATCAGGGGTGTTTGTGTTACGAGATCCTTGATAAGAAAATCAGAGGGGAAAAAATTTCATAGAAGTTAGATTATCTTTACAAAAGTCGGAAACTGAAATTAAATTATGTTTGATTTGAGGAGCACACAGAGTATTAGACAAATGAAAAATAGAGTTAGATGTATATAGTGAAGTTGAAACATTGTGAGTAATTGGTATTTTGTTACCATCTCCCATTGTCACTTCCTCTATGCCGTGGTACGTAGGCATATTATGCGACTTAGTGGTAACGTTATGTGTGGCACCGGTGTCTAGAACCCATTGGTTTGCAGATGACTAAAGTCTAATAACAAAGCTTGCTTTGGCCTCAAGGTGATTATGAGATTTGAAGAGGCATACTGAGGCAATATGACCAGGGCGATTGCATTATTGGCATTCAACACCATTGTTATAGGTGTTATTGTTTTGTTGGCACCATTGTGGTTGTTAATTGTACCTGTTATTGGGATGCCATGTCGAAGAGTTGCTATTGTTGTTGTTGTTGGAGCATCGAGTATTCTGATTATTGTTGGTTTTGTTTACTACAGCAGCTGTTATTGGAGATGAATGTTGTCGTCCTTGATGTTTAAGAAAAATTTAATAGTCAAGGAGCTTTTCGTAGGCCTTAGGATATTCAATCAGAATGCTATGGTTGCGAATTGCTATAGATAGTTCATGAAAATCAGGACCAATTTTATTGAGAATTTTGACTATTAGTTCAGCTACAGCAACAGGAGAACCTGCAGTGGCAAGTTCATCAGCAATGGTGCAGATTTGATGAAGATATTCAAAAATACTCTTGTCATCCTTTATGGTGTGACTGAGTTGATCTTGTAAGCTATAAATTCAGGTGTGACTTTTATTTACGTAAGTGGTATGAAGAAGGTCCCATGCTTTCTCGGCATTAGAGGCAACAACAACGGTGGATGCAATGGTGATGTCAATAGAGGCCATCATTACTTGATGAATGAGGTGGTCTTGACGAACTCAAAGATTTCAATTATGTTGGCATGAGTGATTGTCCTCTCGGGGCAATGTGTAGAACCATCAAGATGCCTAACCAGTTCATGACCTTTGAGAAGGAATGTTAATTGAGTCTTCTGTGTAGAGAAATTGGAACTGCCTTATAGTTTGATAGGCAATTGTGAGGATGGGTTAAACTGCACAATATGATTGATGGTGTTTGGATTATTAGCATTGATAACAGTAAGCCAGGTAGTGGAAACCATTGAAGGTGGTGAGGGCTACTTGTGTGTTGGAAGCAAGGAAAGGATCAGACTCGTAAGAGTTGTATTTGCTCTAATACCATAAGAGTTTAGAAAACCAATTGAACTTTTATTGAATGATAAACCAAATGTTAAATACATTAATGATCCTAAAGAGACTCCTTAACTCTGGGAGCAATATTAACAAACTAGTAACAACCCTTAATTAAAGCAACAACTATAAAGAATAAGTCAAACAAAGGAATCAATCAAATAAGAACTGAAGTCAGCTAAAAGATAGCATATGTGATGCTAATAGTCACTAGTCGTGGTGAGAATCTCAACTCCTTGCAGTCTATGTTAACTCGAAGTCTAGGTTCCTATGCCTTTGCATTTCATGAGATCAATCAACTAATGTTATATGAGATTTAAGTTTAACATATGTGTTAAAAGATTACAAGAGTGCATAAAGTAAGAAAAAATAGAAGAGGCTCCATCTATTATTTATTTATGTTTAAGTTTCCCAAGTACTTTACTTAAATGGGTTATTAGATATGAGAATTTATTCATTATACGTATTTAAAAAATTAAATTTAAGTTCTTTTTCATATAAAAAAAAGAGAATGATTACGAGATTACACTAAGGGGTGTTTAATTCACATGAGGCAATATTAACAGGCATATGAATGAATACAGTGAGAAATGAGAATGAATATAATTATTATAATTATAGTAGCTGGTTAGGATAAAACAATATTATTATTATTGATAGTGGTGGTTTGTGAAAAATCTTGAGAAATAAAAAATTTATTAAAATTTTATTTTACATCAAATTTAATATGTTTTAATTAATTATATTTAATTTATGCACCCTTTTATAATAATAGAATGTTTAAAATTAAGTACATCGTGGTATTTCCTTTCCAATAGCTCTTGAAGAAAACAATGCTTTAGTATTTGCTTGCATCAACATATCATCAGCCAAATAATGTCTTTAAAATACAATTTAATCATAATATTGTTTTGTTAGAAAAAGAAATAAAATTTTGTTTACATATTTAATTGCTATATAAAAAAAGAAGTATCACGGGCATGACATGACACTCTTTTCACGAGTGTGACAACAATCTGTCATGCCCGTGATTTTTGCGCATAATATTGAAATGATATTCATTCCTCTTACAATCAGGGGGTATGAAGTAATGCCCTAAACTCGAACATAAAAACACTATTCATTCAATAATAATATATTATCAAGCAACTGTTTTTCATTCTTTACCTGTTGATATCTCCCAAAACCCATTAACCAAGCAACCCATAAATCTTTAAAGATTTGACGTAATAATAAAAAGATAAAAGAAAATTTGACTATTTATAAAATATTAAAAAGGCTCCTCGTTTTATAAAGAGGATGTTTCTGTGACTCGAACTCTTAATATCTCATTCACAAAAGGATAACTTTAGCGGTTGCTTTAAGGTCTGTCCTCGCTATTTATAAAAGTTAAAATTTAATAAACATATACAAATAATTTATAGTTTTCTATGTGATGCTGACATAAAATTTTAGGCGCGAAATAGATTTAGATGCAAAATCCATTTGTGTAACCTAAGTTCCAACAAAAAATAATCAATGATACACTCAATAATTTAAAGCATCCAAGTTTCCAGGTGCCTTAGAGAAAATGCCATCGTCATTGCACAACATTTGGAGGGATCTTATAATGTAGTGCTGCTATATTGACATAATCTTCATTTCTATTACGATGGCGTGATGTCATGAATAGCATGTTGGAATAAGAGAGGTTTGTTCTGTTCCTGGTCTTGCATCTGTTCCCTCGTTTACTGTAGACTTGACTCCGTCTTTTGTTTAATCTCTTCTCCTGGTCATTGCTGCCACATGACAACATTTATTTTTGTGTACCATGTTGTCTCCTCTTTTAGTTCTTTTTTCTTCCTTGGATTTAACAAATTGAAACTTAATTTTATTTTGTGGTGAAAGTCAACATTGATAGCCACGATTGATTTGGCCACAATTTACTATCATTTCAAGCTCTTTGACAGGTGGATTGATAAATTCAAATGTTGTTATCCTTGACTTTATATTCCTCTTGGCCTGTTGCATTAAGAAAGCGTTCCGATGGTCAAATTTGAGCTTTGTTGCGGTCTTTCAATGTGGTTGATATTTCACACAACTTTGGACAAATTCAGATAAAAATGCTTATATTAACTATTAATTATGACTTATGAGGTTGGCCGTTCTTTCTATTCATTTGTTTGAAGGTAAATAGTAAGCAAGGAATACTATGTTTTGCCCAGTAGTCTTCTTATACCGATTATAATGTGACGAATGCATAACTAGTTCTAGTTTATGTTTATTTTGCTTTGATATATAAGAAAGTTGCTAAGATTTTCAGCAAACTTTGGGTTTTAGTTAAGAATCAACTTTTTTTATTGATGAAATTAATTAAATAATTTATTTTTTAATTTAGTGGTAAGTCAATAAATTTACATTTAAGAAATGAGAAGAATATATGTATCTCTCTTTCTTAAAGTGGGAAAACGATTTATGAGATCAATAAAATAATTAAATTCACATAAGTATTAGCCAAACTTTCTGTAATAACAGTAATTAATATTTTTTTTTAACTAACATGAGTATCATTTAGTCAAGTTTTGCATGATAAGTTGATTGAGGATAATCATATCCTTTGGTAATTAATATACTTCTTGTACTTCCCTATTCTTTAGTTCAAGTGTCGTTAAAATTTTCTATTGTCGTCGACTGCTGCAAATTGTAGGAATCTCATCTTGGAGGGTGTACAAGATTACAATACTTAGTGCGAACAATAATTAAAATCCTGGGGTTAATCTCCCACTACAATATTCAACATACTCGTCTCCCCGCTTAATATGTTGGTGATAAGTTCACTTGATGCTATTGGACTATTCATAATATATTTAAAACATGCTTTTTCTTGACTTATTAATTTTTATTTAATTATTCAACGTTACATCATTCACAATTTGAAAAGCAAAAATATATGACGATCAGAGATCAAAAAGGCAATTGAGGTAGTGATCTTCCGGGGGACATAACCCATTTAATCTGCCTTTCTAAAATGCCCCAGCCATTTGAATACCTGTTCAAATCTTCTTTGGGCTTCAAATTAGGCCGAAAGTTTATCGTAGCTTCTTGCTCGAGCAACGGCTTGTATCCATCTTTACTCGTGTCTTCATCTTCCCTTTCTATCTTTTATCATTTTTACTTTTCCTTTCAAGTAAACTTTGTTGTAATTAAGTTAACTTTTCTAAGGCTAAATAGATTTTAGGTTAAACAGCTAATATTTTGCATCGATCACTACTTGAGTAATATTGCCTTAAGAGTCACTGAATCGTAAATGTTGGAAAATAAAGAGAGAATTAGTATTATTTACTATATGTTTAATATACAAGAACAAGTTTTTATTCATATACAGTGTTGTTCTATATTCAAATAAGATAATTAGATCAATGAGAGAAAAATTAAGACAAATTGAGAAGATTTGTAAGTGTTAACTTATAATATTCTTTATAATATTTTCAACATCTCCTCTCAAACTTAAGACAACTGAAGATCGACAAGATGGAGTTTGGAGATGGGAGTATGGAATCGATCTGGTCAATGAGTTTTAATAAAATATAAAAAAAAATCAACATTATCATCTTTAGAGAGAACAAAGATAAATTGTATTGTATCATAAATAATGATTTCTTATAAAGTGATATTCATTTTCAATTAGTTTAGTATATTTATGAAAGACATTATTATCACCGGTTTGTATAACATTGTAATTGTCATAACAGAGGATAGTAGTTAATGAATATATAATATTTATATCTTGGAGTAACCAATTCAACCATTTAAGCTCAAAGGTAGTACCAACTAAGATTTGACATTCAAGTTTAATTCTAGAGTGAGATATAACTATTTATTTTTTACTATGCCAAGAGATTAACGAATCTTGAAAAAAAAAGTAGAGATCAGGTTTAGATTAATGATTAGTCGGATCACCAGCCTAATTATGATAACAATAAACTTTTAAATTAAAAGATGAGTGTCAAAAAAATGAAGGCCATTAAATAAAATTCCTTTGAGATAATATATTATGTATAGGACAATAGTGTAATAAGTGGTATGCGAAGCAAATACAAATTGACTGAAAGTCTAAAACTGTGAACTATATGAGCAATATATAGTTGAGTGATTGTGAGATAAATAAGAATATCATCCAATTGTTGATAAAGAGTGCTATTATTGAGAAGAGTACAATTACTAGCAAATAATGAGCATTAGACTCCATAAGGGAGTGTACATTTTTGGAAATTTTAAGACTTGCACAAGAAATAAGCTCAGTGGCATACTTGACTTGAGTCAATTTTCATTCAAACTAATCGAATGAAACTTCAAGGACAAGGAAAAAACTAATGAATCTCGTATACTTAATGTCAAATTGATGATAAATAAAGGTTTTAAGATAAAAAAGTACCTTAGAAATCATCACCAATAACAATTATATTGTCGACATAAAAGAGAAGAAAAGTGTATCCTCAACAATCTTATAAAGAAATAGTACATGATCATAAAGAATCAATTTGAAGCTAAGTTTAGAGAAAATGTTACTGAACTTGAAAAACCAAGCTTGGGGTGATTTCTAAAGGCCATTAAGAACCTTTAGTAGTTGATAAACCTTATTAGTTGGGTAAGTATGTCCATGAGACAATTAGTTGTACAACTTTTCAAATAAATCGTCATTAAGAAATCTAGTTTTAACATCCATTGGAAACAACTTCCATAAATTTATAATGATAATGGAGATAAGATTCCAAATAAACTGTAGGAAAAGTGTCTTCATAAATAATGGCACATTCCTACGTAAAGCCTTTTGTAATAAGTTGGGCTTTATATTATTCGGTAGAGCTCTCTGTATCAACTTTAATTTTAAAAACCTACTTACAACCAATTACAAATTTGTAAGAGGGTAAGTCAACCAGATCTCATATATGTTGATAAGTAAATGCTTGAAACTTTTATTTCTTGATTTTTTTATAAATGATTAAAATTAGTTGAGTGGTATATGTGAGGTTCATAAGATGGTGATGTAGTAGAACAAACATAATTACAACGAAGGATAAAGGACAAACTTACATAGGTAGAACGATCAAGTGTATGAGAAAGTGAAGCAGATCGAATATGATAAATTGGAAATGGAGTGTTAATTGTTAAAGGAAGTTTTTTTAGAAGAGGCAGAACCTTGGTTTGAATTGAGAAAGCTATCACCTACAAAAATTTCATAAGGAAAAAAAAGAATATGAGGATTAAAGAAAGAGATGTTTTAGCAGGTTTTCCAATTTGGAAGCAAGATATAGTTGAGAACATTTTAAGTTCATAGAAAGTAACATAAGAAGAAATTTGAAGAAATTTGAAAAAAGAATACCAGTAATGACAATCCTTCTAGTCAATACTATATCTTGAAAAGGAACAAAATTGTGCTCTTAGTTTTACTTTATTATAGTTACGAGGATGAAGAAGAACGAAGTAGACATTGCCAAATGCTTTAAGCATTTGATATTCTAAAGAATGGTTACATAAATTCTTGTGAGTAGAAACATTACTAATTACTGGATAAGGAGCGTGATTGATTATGCAAATAATAATAAAAGCAAATTTCCCTAATTCAAGGATAACATCTTTGAACTATTATTTTATTTTAAGATTGAAATTGTGTTAGTTTCTAATGACACTAAATAGGAGGGTGAATTGGTTGTTTAAAAAATTTAAAAAATAACCAATAAACTCAATTCAACAACAATTAATATAAATGAGAATTAAGAAATTGCTTAAATTAAATTAATCAAACAATTGAATAATAATTTAAAGAGGATAGAGAAGAGATAACACAAATCAATTTGTAATGATTTGGAAAACAAACCTTGTCATGTCCACTCCTAGAATCTTATTAGAATTCAATTATAATTCTTCTCTTAAGGCAAAGAATAACCTTTGTATAATCTTTCCTCAATAAAGAGGAACACTTTTACAATCTTCTTTTAAGACGAAGAGGAACCTCAATAATTAGAATACCCTAAGAATAATAATATATTACCCCAACTAAATCTTACAACTCAAAATATCTCACTTTATCATTTTAGTAACTCCAAGGAGATGCACTTATGGAATTAAGAGATAGTGATGCTTAAATGCTTAAAACACTTAAAAATATGTATAAAAGACACCTTAATGCTTCTTTATGAAAGAAACAAGGAGAAAACATGTATTTATTAGATCTTGGGGCGCCTATTGACCATTGGAGCCAAAAACTAGCTATCACAACGGTTAGTTGCAGAGTGATTGACCAATATGTCCCCTATAAGGATATTAGTTGACCACACACATACATTGGTTGACCAATGTATCAAAAACATCCATATTACAAGTTTAACCTATATTGGTCGACCACTATATCATATTGATTGCCTAATATGCATTCAATGCATAAAATTTGCTACTTGTTGCATATTAGTCAACCACTTAATTATATTAGTTGACAAATGTGTCATTTAGAGGGACGTTGGTTGACCAAATAACTATATTAGTTAACCAATATGTTAATTAACTTAAATATTGTATATTTAATTTATATTAGTTGACCACTACCCTTCATCGACTAATCCTCCCAAAATATGACTGTAACAACTTTGAATACTCTAACTTGGTTTAAAAAAATGAAATTATGATTAAAAAAACTTCTAAAATTTCCTTCAAAGAGTGTTTGAAAGATCAAGATGTTTTTCTTTAAACTAAAATCATTAATGCCTTTTGATGAATGAAAAGACTTATGTAATAAAATGATATAAAATGTTTATGTATGATGAGCCTTTAAGATCATCAAAGTGACTAAATGAGATTACAATTATCCTTACAAAATATATAATGATCTTAATATGTCTTGATTTTCTTTTGCTTTTGACTTGATCTTCAATTTAACGACTATAAATTTTGACTTCTTTTTATTAACTTCATGAACTATCTTTTTTAGTTTCTAAATGGATCATGTTCTTATATTACTTCTCACTAAAATAATAAACTTGTTACTAGTAATTACGTTTTATTATCATCAAAACATTGATTAGAACCTCCCAAAAAAACATTTTTAATATTAGAGAGCAATATTAAAATTAAGCACACAAACAACTATCTATATTAAGATAATGAATAGTTCTCCCCTTAATTTATGCTTAAAACATAAATCAATATCAAGAATAAAAGAAAATGGTAAAAATAACCCAGTTTGGTCATGTTTGACCCGAAGTCAATGGTTTTTATACTGGGCTCGATATTTTTTTTCGTATAAGGTTATGGGATGGGCTTAGGCTCTGGCACCTTAACCTGACCCAACCCAACCTGAAGCTTATTCCATCCCCTATTTTAATGTGAAATGATATAGTTTTATGCTAGGTCAAATGACTCCATTTCAATGGCTAGACTATCCAATCTCTTCTTCTTCTAGGCTTTGTAGACATTGTAAATTAATTTCCATTAATCTACAATGCTCTCCCTCTATCATCTCCATCCTCTAATTCCTCGCTCCACTCAAATTTTCCCTCTATTCTAGTGCTCCCTCTAACCTTTTTGCTTTAGTTTCCTATCTTCGGACAGTACAACTCCTCTAATGCTCCATCTACTCGCTATGTCAAGTTATATCTTCTCTGTAACACACTACTCTCATAGTTTATATCCCCGAACATATCGTCAATATTCGAGAACATACTCTACGAGGACGGCATGTTAAGACGATCAGAACTATTCATTACAAATTTTGTTTCCAAACATCACACGCAACTTATACAAACTAGTAATCATTTTAGCCCATATCATTTGTAAACACATATTAAGCAAATCAATATTCAATTTAGGCCATTTCATTTACAAAACATATCCAGTCGTAAATGGCATTACATTACATAATTCACATATACATATACTGTAATATTCAGTTCTAATATTAAGGGTTAGGACCCAAACTTTCAGTACATATGAGCTCAAAGAGAGATTAAGGAAATGCATTTTTTTGCTCATGCATAATGTTAGCATATATGCAC
>JANIIA010000190.1:54113730-54123820 GCA_027478495.1 Erythroxylum alaternifolium | reverse complement strand
TAATGATTGTAAGTTTGTTAAGAAAAATAAAATTTAATTTTCATCCAAAATTGAAATGAAATATATAAATGAAGCTTCATAAGAGCAAAGATTTTAAAAATCATTGTCTCTTTCATAAGCGATATATAGTTAAAAAAATTTAGATGGTTATATGTGTAAGTTAATTGATAATCTTATTGTTAAAGGTGAAGGTACCAATCAAAAAGTTTTATCCAGCAAAACAATAGTTAAAGGAAAAAGTTGAAGAAAGTTCCTTATTCTGGTGCAATTAAAAGTCTCATGCATGCAATGACATGTACAAGACTACATATATGTTACTTTTTTGGAATAATGAGCATAAATTGATCAAATATAACTCAAGCATGTTGAAAAGCAGTATAGAGATAATGAAGAATTTAAAAGGTATTCTTAATTATGCATTATGATATCTTGGTAATGACCTAAGGTTATACGGATGTAGATTAGCAAGGGAATTTAGATAAGAGAAAATCTACCTTTTATTTTTTTCTTACTAAAATATAGTGTAATAACATTGAAAAATAAGAAATAATCTTATCTTGCCTTATCTACAATGGAAGATGAATTCATATAATTTTCAGTTGTAATAAAAGAAGGTGTTTGGTTCAAAATTTACTTATATTGTTTGGCAGTCAATAAAAGCAAAACTGGTCCAATATTAATCCACTGTGATAGATAAGCAAAGAATATTTTAAATTTTATTTTAAAACCAAGCATATTGATACCAAATATAAAAGATATATTTGCATAAACTAAAGTGAACATGAAGCTTATATCTACACATGATATGGTGGCAGACGTAATGATAAAGCCAACTCCAAGAGGTACATATATTAGGTATGTAAAGTCATTAGGATTACATACAACAATAGAAATAATAAAAACTTCAGTGGATAAGGCTCCTTATTTTATGAAGGTTGAGGGAGAGACATCAATTGTACGCAAACTTCCTTTTGCATTTTATCACAAAGAAGTAACCTTATCAGTTGCTCCAATGCTCACCCCCTCATTAGGATTACATAGATATTAAATATTTCTAAATGTATGTTCACTCATTATATTGTCATGTCTCATTGCACAATATTAATTTTAATTGTTATTTATATAATAAGCATTATGTAATGCTTGATTCTAAAGTACATTTCCTCTATGCAAAATATTTGAATATGAATCAAAGAATATGTCAAACATAAAAGGGATTGACCCTCTCATATAGGCAATCGCCTATGGTATTCGTAATAAATAGATATGAGATGGGTTTAAGTTTAATACCTAGGTGATAATTAAGAGCAAGAAGCTTAAATTATAAATGTTTTTTAAATAATAAAAATGAAAGAAAATTGGTTTGAAGTGCTTAAATGGTCACAATGTCTATTTTAAGTGGCAAATTTGAGTTTTAAAAATGAATTTTAGAGTAGACTAATAAACTTAGGTTATATATTAAGCATTTTTGAACCAACATATACCTAATATTTCATGAATAAGAACCGTCCACTCTAAATTAAAAGGATTTAATAATATAGTATATGACTCCAATCATGTGTATAAAATTGACGATGAAAAGGGATTAATATAAATCATAAAATCTTAACTTACATTCTAAGACCTTAGAAGTTAAATGAGCATCACAACATATCTTTAAGCCAAAAGTGTATTTTAAACCCTAACTTTTATATCGGAATACAAGTTAAATTCCAATGTTCTAGAGTGTTCAATTGGAACTCCAAAGTTTACTAAACATTTAAAATAGACCTTATGAGGACAAAAAATCTAACAGAGTTTACCCTCAATTAGTTAAATGCCACGTCATATACAATGTGGCTTTTTTTTAAAAAATTGTGCACATTAGTGGGACCTAACACTTGTTGATGTGGCATTCTATTAGTTAAATAAAAGTGGGTCCCAAAACTTCAAAACTCACCATTTTTTCCTTCATTCAAAATCCTTATATCTTCAAATGTTTGCAAAACCAAATCCCTAACTCTCCCACTTTGTTCAAAAGTTTTCAAAATTCTCACACCCACTTCCACCAGTTCAATTGTAGCAACAACAAGCCCAATTATAGCAACACATTCAATCATAAATTCAATCGTCTCCAGCACAACTCTGTTAAATTTCTAAGAAACAACATAGCGAAAAAAATCCCTCCTTACACTTTTAATCATGTTACACGTTGTGTCTCCTAATAGGTGCTTAATTGATTATGGATTTATTCCATAACACTTAGTGATTATTGCTATAAAATTGCTTAAGATACTCACTTTGACTCGTATGTAATTTTAGGCACAATTCAGAAGCAAAGAAGTTAAAGTGAGTCGAAAGCATAATATTTTGGCCATTTTCTGAAGATTAATAGTCACTTATCTTCATGAAGCAAGAATGAGAAATATTGAAGCAAGTAAAGACAAGAAAATCAAGATGATGAAGTAACATTACTCACGGTATGCACTGGAAAGATAAAGAAGTAGAAATTTGTGCATGACATGCATGTTTTAACATTAATTTAAATGAGTAATGGATGGATGGTTGGATGATGGACGCTAGCTTTTAATGGATAAAGGAGAGCTAAATGGTAGTAGGTGGATAGTTGGAAGCATGAAGCATAATACGACAACAACACATGAAGAAAACGTAAGGTAGCATGGTGAGGTAAGGAGCACAAAATGATGGCGGCAGTGGGAAGCAAAGAAGAGCCAAAATGTTAGTAACATGAAGAATACATAGGCGCATAGACAAGTAAGAAAAGAAAAATGCCAGACGTGAAAGGATGAGACCAAAACACACAATAGTAAGAGATAATAGGAGACAATGAAGAAGAGTTTGTAGGAAGCGTTGATTTTAATAAAAAGAAGAAGAGAACAGAGGGTAGTAACGTTGTTAATAGGACAGGGGGTCATTCAGTTGGAAAACAAGAAAAGAGCTTCGGGAGACACAAAAAAGAGAGGGTTATGAAGCTCTCACACATAGAGAGACCCATAGGGGGCTAGATAACCCGACATCAATTTGGAGGTGACATTGATGCCATCGACCTGGTTAAACGTTTCTTCCATATTTTTTTATTTCTTTCTCTCTTTAGAAATTGTTTATGTTATTCTATACGTATGGAATTAGATTTCATGTATGAATGATCATGTTATTGTTGTAGTTTGATTATTTGTGTATAAACCCATTGGGTATTGTGAAAAGCTAATTTTAATATGTTCATTGGATCATTTTATTACAAACCCATTGGTAGAATATTCAATATAATCCGTAATTGTTATGTTGAATTTCATTTGTAGCGACTAATGGTTCGTAATCATTAGGGATAGCATAACCTAGGTTAAATGATGCATCGTTTGTGGTTATTGCCTTGATTAATCAGTTTTCTTAATTCGTAAAGCTACTACTCAATTGAATATAGAGATTGTATCATAGGTTATTCAGTAGTTAGGTTTAATTAACAATCGTATATTGATTAATCACTACCTAAGAGAAAACTCGGGTTAATTATTAATCCTAGATTAATAGTTTCTAGGAGAGGTTTAAGAAAAATAAATCATTGAAAAAAATTTAATTAGGGTATAGGCCAAGATTAAATCAAAGAACCAGGTCTCTATCGAATTCTCCACTTTTATCATTTTTTACATGTTTTCTTTAAATTGCTTTTCTTAGTTAGTTTAGCTTTATTTTTATTTTCTTATTTTTAAAACCAAAACCCCCCTAAACCTAAATACCAATTATTTTCATTTTAATAGCTTTACACACACTTTCTATGGGATCGACCTAGACTCACTACTGCTATAGTAGGTCTAGTTTATTTTGACTAGTGTTACAACGCGCTGTCATCTCCTACCTCATATGTGGAAAAAAACATCATCTTTCTTAAGTTTCTTGCTTATTAAGGTACTCGTTTAGAGTTTTAAGGCATCTACTTCCTTTATTGATTCTGGGAATTTATCTTAGTTATGTGGGAGTGGATGGAAGATTCTATATCAGTGGCAAAGTGACATGTTACTGGATATTAGTGGGTAAGATATAGAAACGATTGTAGAAAATAATAAGATTAAGGGAAATGAAAGATTAACTAAGGAGAATTATTGTAGGATTGAACCATATGCTAAGAAGAGTATTGACCTCTCAAATAGATAGGTTTGGGGATACTATATTGTGTATTGCTGCATTTCTCTTATTGCTATTATAGTTTATTTGAGCTACTGTATTTTAGACTCCATTATCAATGCATACTATTATATTACATGAGCATGCTGAATTAGTTATATAATAATTGGGTCCTACTAGAGTTCAATTAATTTTTTATGTATGGTCAGTACACTAACTTGTTGAAAACCAAAGATGAGGTTGTGAAAAATTTGGAACAATTATGGGCTATTGAAGATGGAGGAAGATAGTTAACTGAAGAGTATTAGGATGATATGTTGAAGAAATGTGTGCCTTTCGATCTGGTAGTTTAGGCTTTCTACGTCTCTTTAATGATGAAAGCAAGAACAATGCATTCTACTAGCCATATAATGTTTAACCTGACTTGTTTATAATCTTGTTTATATATGCTCTATTAACTAAACAGTTGATATCCTTTTTTCCTTAACATCAAACTTCCGATGATGAGGTTTTTATGTAAGGTTTGAATAATGTTGTGGTACCTATGTTTAAGTGGATAATATGTTCACTTACTTGTCTTTGGGTGCTTCTGGTTATGCTTATAGGATTGTTTGTATATATCTACCACCAAACGAGTTTAAATTTATTTACCATTTTTTTCTAAAATTTAAATTCTACCTGTACATCTATGTTAGTGAAAGGACTAGCTAGGAAAATAACCTATAGGTTAGCAATTTGCTCATTGATAATAGATTGAAGAATAGAAATTAAAGAGCAATTATTTATAAGAGAACTAAGATTATTAAAGAAGAAGTTGAAAGTCACTTTTATTAGACCTTAATGATATTCTACTTTTACATCTATTTAGAATTTGGCTCTTTACTTTTATAAGGAGTGATTATAATCCCTTGCCTCAATATAATTTTTTAGCGACTACCTAAAGCTATAGTTGCGATGTCTTCAACTAATACTTCATTAAATTCAAATGATGGATATATAGTGTGTTATTATGGTTTAAAAGCCACCTAAATAACTTCATATAGTGATAATAACTCAGGAAGGAGGTTTTATGGATGCCATAAATATCCTATAAGTTTATTTTTTTAGTAAGGTAAAATTGTTTGTATATATGTTTAATGTTTATCTTATTAATTATTAATTTTCTTTCAAGTTAGAAGATGAGATTTTTTCAAGTGGTACAACGAAAAATTTAATAAGAGGGTTATTAAAGTAATTCATAATTTAAAAAAATAAGTAAATATATTGAAAAAGGAGGCTCAACGAACCATAAATTGAGGAGCAAATAAAGCTAATAAAAAGAAGACATTATTTTCTTAACAAAGAGAAAATTGAGTTGAAATTTATTTTAGTGATTATTGTATTAGGATTTTTTGTGCTTATGGTGAGTGTAATAATATGGTTTGTTGCAGGCAAGTGTAACTAAATTATATTATTTTGTTTAAAACTTGAATTATGATGAAAGAAAAACCCTTATTTGAACTAAGTTGTAATATATTATGCTTTGTCTTTATTGTTTTGTTATTCATGAAGATGCCTTAATGATGCCGAATTAATATTTGTAAAAATCATCAAGTATGTACAAAAGTGATTATATCACAATAAACAATTGAAGTAGGATATAAGTAAATAATTACACCACAACATCTATCCAATCCATGTACAAAAGTGATTGGATCTATCCTTCCATATACAAAAGTGAGTAGATCCAATAACTAAAGTTCCAATAACACATAAACAACATTAATGTATAAGTTGGGAATCAACTACATTGCTTCCCTCATTTTCTCTTCACTAAGAAGGTTGATCATGTACTGGTTGATTCAATTATGCTCTCCTCTTTATTGCTTAGGTTTCTAATTGCTGAGAAGTGATGTTAGGTTGTTCTTTGAACCTTAGACCTCTTGGTTCAAAAGACAACTTAAATGAATGTGGATCAACTTATCCATACTTTTGTTTACTACTATATAAAGAGCTAGTAACCTGCAAATACACATGTCATTAACAACATTCATTTGTGAAAGTTATTAATAATATGATGAATGATCATATACTCACAGTATTGTTATGTTGACTCGGTAGGATAATATGTTCAACTGTATTAGAACAGATCACTTATGAAGAGACCTTAGTGATGACCTAATAAATATGAAATAAATTTCATTATGAGTTTGATAATCAAAGAATTTCATAAATATCATTTGGTATATGATGTAATACGTAGTAATCAAGATAAGGTTTGATATCAAAGAATATTTTATAGTTGTGGAGATTGTTGAGTAAGTTGAGTTGAGTTTTCATTCTTACATTTTCTGATGTTATGGCAAAAATTGCCACATTTCGTACATTTTTGTACTTGACCCTTTCGAGTCAATTTATTTTGATTTTTCAAATTGTTAGGCTCATTTACTCCTCTCCTTCTAACTTTTTTAAGCTTTCCTGGTATAACTCTTTTGGGTGGTAGGTTTATTACTTCTTTATCAACAGTAGGCTATAAAATTGCACCCCTAATAGGTTGCAACATATGGTCGTACAATGCAAGGAAGTTGGACTTCTTATATCAATCATCTACAAATGCCTCTTCCCGCTATTTGGAATGATGAACATCATTTATAGCATGCTTACAGGGATCCATGCCAGACAACTACATGATTGGTGTTTACCAATCCCTACAATATGCTTAATATCACCATTATGCACTTTATTGCTCCATCATCATTCCAAACTATTCTCTACTGCATTGTGTCTTTCTTATTCTTCTCTAATTTCCTCATAATCCTCAGTGTAACATCTTATTTCCAAGCATGCACAAATTCTCTCTTATTTGCAAGCCTCTTCATCACCATGATTATAATGGTTTCAAGTATGCTAATAACTGGCCCATCTCTTGCTGTAAGATCCACTCATTAAAAATTTCACTAATATTGTTATCGATAATTGAGCACTTCAATTTAAAAGATTGATAGCATCTTGCCCACCTCTCCATAGGATATTCAAGCAATGTTGACACATATCCAAGTTTTACTTAAACTAGTTTTTTTAGCCACTCATTGAAATCTTTGATGTAAGTTAACTATGCACAATTCCAAAACTACTTTTGTAAATTCTTTCCTTTCCAATTCATATGCCAATTCCGATATATATGTCTAGCACATATTCAGTGAGTGGCATATGGTAATGCCTCTTCCATAACTCTAATCAATCCCTATAATAATATAAAAGATTAAGTTAATTTAAGTTAACATAAAATTTGTATAACTATAAACTATAAATATATGAAGAATAAAATACCTTTTGCATATCTTATATAATTGTAAGCCTTTCAACATTATCAATTCCAAGTCAGAAGTTAGCAGATTTATAAATTATGTCCAAGAATCAGTATTCTCTACCTCTACAATAGCCCAAGCCAATAAATATATCCCTCCATCACCTTCCCTCCCAACTGCACTCAATAGTTGGTCTTGGAATTTTATCTTTAGAAAGAAACCATCAATACCAAAAATTTGGCCTCAAATGCCTCCATCCTCTTCTTAAGGCATCAAAACAAATTTACAATCTTTTAAACTACATAAAAGTAATAAAGAAGTATGAATAAATAAAGTTGTCAATGATATGTATAAATATAATTATGCATAAATGTAACATACAAGTTTCTTCATTCCTTGCCAGCTGTAACTCTATTTTTGATCATGGATTATTAATCCCCAACTTATGTACATATCTTTATATCTTGACATATTCAATCATATAATCAGTTGCCCAATCTTTTCTCAGACTCCTCTTTGCTGCTCTATACATACTTGAGTTGACAAATATATTAAGCTTTTCTATATAATTTTTAACCATTTTTGTCGTCGAGATACTAGACTTCTTAATTATTCTTTCCCTAAAATTTCTCATAAGGAACTTAGAACTTAGTTGAAACCAATATAGGTTTTTTGGTAATAAAAAATATATGCTCAAGAATGTATGCCTTCACTTTGAAGCACTATTCATTCTTGTCACAACTAACACATAACTCGTGTGGGCATCCCTCAATACATCTAACTCTGACCCTATGAGTTTCACTTGTTTTAAACTTGACATTGTATCATGGTTGTACTTTGTAATCTATAATAGAATCTCTAAATTCTTTAGCTAATCCAAACTCTATCCCTAATCTCCAATATGCTACCACATCAGATGGATTTTACCTAATACTAGTACTAGGTCTTTGAACGGTTCATTAGGCTCTTCTTCGCTTGGATATTCATCACTATCAATAAAACTACCATAATCAGCTAAGTCAGTTTCCACTAGTTAGTTGTCGTTAGGAATGTCAACTTGTATAAAACCCTCGTCCTGATCTCTATCATGATCATCCAACGCTCTATCAATTCCCACATCAATTCCTTCACTAACTCCTACACTAAATCCTTTGTCAACTCTTTCACCAACTCGTTCACTAACTCCTACACCAACTCCTTCATCATCTTCTTCACCAACTCCTTAATTGTCTCTTTCACTAACTCCACTAACTTCTTCACCAGCTTTCTGAACATGCTCATCATTAAGATAATCTACCCTCATACTAGAACTTCCCTCTTCACCCTCTCTATCTCCATCCTCTCTTCTAATTATAGGCAATATCTTAGGTGTAAAGATTAGGGTATCTAACAAATGAGTTACATAAATATCAATCATTTAGTGGATTTTTATGAGGTTAATGAACATTAAACAACTTTGATTTGATTCAGTCAATCCTAGGGACTCACTAAATTTAAAACTGGGTACACTGTAATAAGACTTATACATTTGAAGGTATACTAACTCTTTTCTCGTCTCACATATTTGGCTGTAGCTAACATAATTAAGTTCTACTTTATTGAAAAAAACTTGTTTACCCATCAATACATTTCAACTTCAGTTCTACGATGAACTTTCCACTATAAAAAAACATTATATTACCAAATTAGACCATCATATCCCTTTTCACTAGTAAAGGGAAATAATTATAGCCAAATCAAAAGGAAATTCACTTGAATATAACAAAATGATTAACACCATAGATTAAACTTAAAAGAAAGTAGATTACTTAGCTATTATCAACTTTTTATAGTTCATGAATCTAAAATTACACACAAACACAAACACGTTAAGTTATATACAAATGCACTAATTAAGTTCATAGGTTAAAAAAATACTCATAACTGAACCTCTTATTCTAGAGATATTAGACAAAATACTCATAATTGAACATCTCATTAGGGATTGAATTCATGAGATAGGTAGGTTCAATTCATGCATATTATTGTAAGACATCTAAAAAAAGGTCTTCTAAGAGAGGATTAGGAGTCTTATTAAAATATGGCTTCTGGTTATAAAATTCACAAAACATAAAAGCAACATTTGGAAGCTTCATTCTAAGTTTTTGATTTACTAGACTTTGAGTTTACGGAACGAGATTTTTTGCAACATTTTGTAAAACTTTTAGAAATATCAACAATTATAAATATAAAGTTATCCTAAAATTTGTCAGCTAAAGATCCATGTACAAGTGACATACTTCATAAAAACTAATAGAGTCCCTTACAAATTGAGTCCAATATCTCCATGCGTTGAAAGAATACATAAGCAAGCAACTTATAACTTTTATATGAAAGGTTCCAGGTTTTGTTATTTTCTTAAATAAGGATAAATTTGTAATACAAGTTTGTTCTATAGAAAATTAAAATTTGTCAAACTTGTAACAACCCAGACCACCCGCTTGCAGATATTGTCCGCTTTAAGCCTCGGCCTCTTAGGCCTCGCGCTCTCACGGTTTTGTTTTTCCAGCGTGTAAGCCTCTTTAGGGCATTACTCCCGTAGGACTTCCCAGGAGGTCACCCATCCTAGTACTGCTCTTGCCCTAGCACATTTAACTTCGGAGTTCTGATGGGATCCGGTGCGTTGGGGCATGGAAAACGCGTCT